>CM055972.1:13905000-14240000 GCA_029531755.1 Holothuria leucospilota
TCAGATAGATGCAAGGCTTCTATTGAGAGAAGTTACGAAATATCGTCTTACAAACTACATTTACACTAGACGATAGCGTCATTAGACCGTGCATGTTTCATCTGCATCTTCTACTTACCCCAAAGTACAAACCTTTAATGTTACATTATCAGCGTCTATTGCTTCTGTGGCTTCCATAGAGAGAGCAACGACTTTCTAAATTATTTATTTTAGTGAAAGATACAATACACGTCAGAAAACAGAAATAATTAGGCTTTTTACTCGGCTCTGAAGGGAGTAGAGATAAAACTGACTACCGAACTGGGCCAAAGGTTCCTGGCAGAAATTTAACAGCTCAAATCATTTCTTTCTTGAAGATATATAAGGCACTCTTAACTCATCCACATAGCTTATTTTTACTCTAAAATTCATTTGCCGATTTTTGACAGTAGAAAATTAAATTTAATCATACTAATCAAAATAAATCATTAAAAAGTACGGTGTTTATTTGTTTCCCATGTTAGTTCCTAGTTCTAAATATCAATATTTCACCACGTTATTGAACTGATGAGATGCCTAGGTTCCTAATTTGAATCGAATTTACGTACACCAAGTTAACACATATCAGTGATAGTCTTTACTGTGTCACGTTCATACACAATATTCCTTGATTGTAAATTATAATTTGTTTGATATGAAAGGATCTGCACTATAGAAAATAAATTATCCATATATTTCGTCCTTTAGGGAGTTAAGTCACAACAATATTTTACAAATCACGCCAGATACATTACCGTCAAGGCTTTCAAATCTGTAAGTAGTGAACAACAAGATTTATCTGTCTCGCATTTATCCAATATATGTTTCGTCTAGACTTTGAAGTAGCACATAAAATCATACATTAATCTTTAAAAGCTAGTTTCTTTCTAGACGTGGAAAGATGAAAACAAAAACGAAGAAAATTTTCAAATCCACAGCTTTTCGTCTGTTGCCATAAATTTAAAGGCCTGTAGAGAGTAGCAAATCATGTTAAAAAACCGTCATGATTTCTACCTCCTTGAAACTGTTTGCAAAAATCTTCCGTTTTAACCTGGAGATTTATTGTTGAGAGTCACAGTACAAATGCAAATTATAAGGAACTTTCTATGAGAGAAAAATCCATAGTAACAAATGGAAAAGGGTATTGTGTTTTAGTAGGATTTTCTAACGACAGGTTTAATTTATGGTGTACTTTTGATAATGATTGTCTTAAATTTTAAGAGCCGCATGAACGTAACACCAGCGCGCATTACGGTAAATCAGGATGGAAGTGTTGTTTGGCTTATCATTTCACGGAGTGTGCAGTCCAGTGGTCTTTTGGTGAGGTAGCGGCAAGACTAAAACGGTGTTAACAACCTGATGACACGATTTTTAAGCCTAATATTGCAACATTTGTTGGAAAGTCACTGATCACGTCCTTTTTATTCGAAACAGTCTATATCATGCAGGAACATCAGTAGGTAACAACGTCAGTATATTTGAATGTCATCACGATGAAGCAGCCAGGTTGATCTTAAATTCACGTTTTTGTTATTCGTTACATGTAATTTACTTTTGTTGTTTGGTTTTCAAATCTATCGGCTTCAACATTTCATTAGAAGAAACTTACTCATTGTAATACGTCGGAAGTTGTATTTGAAATGACGTTCTTTGTGTAAGGGTATGACGACCAGTTTGTAACAGTCCATATTAAAGAACGTGCTTGATAGATTTCTAAATGATTTGGGAAGACTGCTTAGATTCTGAGTAGACAAAAATGTCAACATGTATGTAGGCGTTTGTTATTGTGTCAGTTATTTATCTGCAAATGCTGATCGAAAGTAATTCATGAACAGAATACGTTAAACATTACCCTAGGCTAGGAAGATTAATCCTGTAATGACTCGAAATGAGAGTCAGTCATATCAGGAAACATTTTGACAAAACGATGTTGTTAAATCTTAAACATTGAGCCATTCTAATCCATTTCAAGATCTTAAGACTTTATGACCTTTCTGTTGTTGTACCCAAGGTCAACATGTTTTGGAAGTGTAATCATGGATCGTTTAATTTTCCGATAGATGCACAGCTTCCATCAATGAAAATAACGCAATAACAACTTACAAAATACAATGATACAAAAGGAAAGCGTCATTAAACAGTCATGTTTCCTCTACATCTCCCCTACCCACCCCCAAAGTACAATACTTTAATACTACATCTATCAGTGTTCATTGCTTCTGTGGCTTGCATAGAAAGGTCGACGAGTTTCTTAATTATTTCGTTCAATGAAAGGCACAACTTACGTCAGGGAACAGAAATAATCAGGATTTTTGCATAGCTTTGAATGAAGTAGGATAAACTCTGAATACTTCCCAAGGCAAAGGTTTCTTCGTAGAAATTTAACAGCCCAATTCCTTTCTTTCTCAAATATAATATATTAGGTCATTAATAACTCATCCACATAGTTCATTTTTATTTCTAAAGTTCATTTAATTGCTGATGTTTAACAGTAGAAAATTTAAGTGAACCATGAAAACCGAAACGAATCATTAGAATCACCATGTTTATTCATTTCCCATGTTAGTCCAAGTGACGAGTTTCAAATTATCAACAAGTTATTGAACTGCTAAGATTCCGTAGACTCATAATTTGAAACAAACTTACGTAAATCAAGTTTAAACATGTCAATAAGAGTCTTGTTTGTTCACGTTAATAAACATTATTCCTTGATCATTGTAAAACATAATCTGTTTGATATGAAAGGATTTGCTATATGGAAAATCAGTCTTCCTTTTATTACGTTCTTTAGGCATTTAGGTCACAACAGCATCTCAAAGATTGCGCCGGATACGTTACCTTCAGGGCTTACAGTTCTGTAAGTAGTGAACAACAAGACTTATCCGCCTTGCATTCATCCTTTACATGTTTCGTCTAGAAGCAGAAGTAGCACATGCATTAACACAGTAATCTTTAAGAACTGGTTACGTTCTTGACGTGAAAATATGTAAAACAAAGCAAGAAAAGTATCAGAACCTCAGCTTGACGTCTATTGCCATAATATGAAGGCTAACACAGAAGAGCAAGTGATGTTTTCCAATCCTTACAATTCCTAACTCGTTACAACTTTGCAAATATTTGCTCCTTTTAACAGGCAGATTTGTTGTTGAGAGTCACATAACTAACGCAAATTTTAAGGAAATTCGGAGAAAAAAAAACAATCCCATGGTAACAAATGACAACAGTTACTCTGTTTAAGTAAGATATTTTAGCGTCTGATGAAATCCCGTGAACTCCTGGCAATAATTGTCTTAAATTTGTAGAGTAGCATGAGCTTAACCAGCAGTATGCCTTAATGTAGGACATGGTAAAATATATTGTATGAGGCATTATGTGCACGGAATGTGCAGTCCAGTGACCTTTTTGTGAGGTAGCGGCAAGGCGAAAACGGTGTTATTAACCTGATGACACGAATATTGAATCTCATTGTATAACATTTGTGGGAAAGGCACTGGCCACGTCTATTTTATCCGAAAATTTATCATCATGCGGATACATCAATATGTAACGTCGGCAGTATTTTTGAACGCCACCACGTTGAAGCAGCCAGGTCGACCTTTAATTCAAACTTTTATAATTCTTCTCATATCATTCATTTTTGTTGTTTGGTTTTCATTTCTGTTGGCTTCAACATTCGATTCGGAGAAACTAACTTATTGTAATACGCAGGAAATTGTATTTGAAATGACGTTCTTTGTGTGTTTGAAGACCATTTGGTAACAGTCCTAATAAAAGAGCTTGCTTGGCATTTTTCTAGATGATTAGGGAAGAGTGCTTATGATTCTGAGTAAACAAATATGTCTGCACGTATGTAGGCGTTTGGTATTGTGTCAGTTATTTATCTTTGAAAGCTGGAAGAAACTTATTCATGAACAGAATATGTAAACATTGCTCTAGCAGGATTATTTCTGTATTAACACGAATGAGAGTCATATCAGAAGGCATTTTGACAAAAGGATGTTGTTAAATCTTTAAACATGATCCATTCTAAACCAGGTCAACTTGATGACCTCTCTATTGTTGTACCAAGGGTCTACATGTTTTGGAAGTATAATCAGGGCTCATTTGGTTTTCTGATGAAAGTACAACTTATATCGAGCAAATGAACTCAATAAAATATAACAACATACGATTATACTCGAGGGCAGCTTCATTAAACCGTTTATGTTTCATCTGTGTCTCCCTACTCACCCCCAAAGTAAAAACCCTTAACACTACATGTACCAGCGTTAAGTGCTTCTGTGGCTCCCATAGAGAGGGCAACGAGTTTTTAAATTATTTCGTTCAGTGAAAGACACAACACATGCCAGGAAACAGAAGTAATCAGGGTTTTGAATCAGCTTGAACGGGAGTAGGGATAAACTCTGACTGCCGTACTGGGGAAAGGTTTCTTCGTAGAAAGTTAAAAGCCCAAATTCATTCTCTCAGGAAGATATGGTAGGTCATTCATAACTCATCAACATAGCTCATTTGTATTCCTAAACTTCATTTGCTTGCTGATTTTTGACAGTGGAAAATTACATTGAACCATGAAAACCAATTATGAATCATTAGAATTAAAGTCCTGTGTCAAATTTTCACCACGTTATTGAACTGATAAGATCTCTAGTTTGCTAATTTGAATGTAATTTACGTAAACCAAGTTAAAACATGTCAATAAGAGTCTGTATTGTCCCACATCAATACACAAAATTCTTTACTTTCAAAACATAATTAGTTTAATATAAAAGAATTTCCCTTGTGGAAGATCAACCTGCCTTATGTTTCTTCCTCTAGGGACTTAAGTTACAACAATATTTTACAGATTACGCCGGATACGTTACCGTCAGGGCTTTTATATCTGTAAGTAGTAAAGAACAAAACTTTTCTGTCTTGCATTCATCCTATAGTTGCTTTGTCTAGACGTAGACTGTAATCTTTAAGAATTGCTTTCCTTCTAGACGTGCTGAGATGAAGGACAAAGAATCAAGAAAGTTTTCAAAACCCTAGCTTGGCGTCTGTTGCCATAACTTCAAAGGCTTACACCGATGATCAAATGATGTTAGCGATCCTCAAGGTTCCTGATTCGCAAACATTCGTTGGTTACGTCTTCTTGTCCAAAACAGTCAATAATCATGTAGGAACACCAATGTATAACGTCGTCAGTATTTTTGAACGCCACCACGTTGAAACAGTCAGGTCGACCTTAAAGTCAACTTTTTATCATTCTTCTCATGTGATTTATGTTTGTTGTGTGGTTTTTAAATCGATTGGCTTCAACATTTCATTAGGAGACACTAACTCATTGTAACACGTCGGAACAGGGGGCTGTGAGAGATGGAGAAACATCGACCAAATCTGTCAGACAATATGTACGTGAGAATAATTTAATCCTTTTCAGGTAGCCAAATTTGATTGACAGGTCTGATTGTTCTTATTGTTTGACGTTTGTTGACTTTCCTTCTTAATGATGATCTCCTCTTTCAAATGGCAGTAATACAGTAACAAAGACCATTGTCAAGATGTTGCTTTGAAGATAACTGTGCAGCCGATAAATGTGCACAATTCCATTATTATTCTAATTTCTTCGTTTAGAAAGGGATATACCTAATTGAAAACCAATGGGAGTCTAAATTTTGATGATGGCATTTCAACGTTTCTGGAGTGTTCCTGAAATAGCAAACAATGTAGCTTTGTTCAAAAAGTAGTAGAAAGATACACTGTAGCCTTTTAAAACGTGGCATCTGGCGGCACAAGTTGAAACAATTTTTGCTCTTTTTGACGGCTGGCAGTGTGATACCAATGAGGGAAATCATCCTATGAGCTCCCACAGATGTAAAAGACGGCAAGAACAACTGTCTTTACTGCCTTATTCCTCTAACTTCTAAAGTTATTTCGGGAACCAGACAATGCGACGCTAATGTGTCAGCAAAACACCTATTTTCAAAGGAAGAGCAAGTTAGTGTTGTTTTTCCATCCCTTTCAGCTCCTTGATTGGAAGCTGTATTTAAAATAGCGGTCTGTGTCACAACCAAGTTGGGACACTTCTAATAAACGGCGTGCTTGGCATTTTTCTAAATGCTATTTAACTGCTGAATGCTGATTAAAATAATACTTGAACAGAATATGTAAAACATTGCTCTAGCAGGATTAATCCTGTAATGACACGAAATGAGAGTCAATCATATCAGAAAGCGATATGGCTAAATTCTTAAACATTGAACCATTCTTAACCAGTTCAACTTATGAAGACTTTATGACCTCTCTATTTGTGTACCCAGCGTCAAGATGTTTTAGGAGTATAATCAGGGTTCTTTTGGTTTCTGATAGATGCATAGCTTTCATCAAGCTAAACAACGCAATAAACTTTACAAAATACATTGATACCAAAGGACAGGGTCGTTAAACAGTTTATGTTTCATTTACATCTCCCTTACCCACCCCAAACTACAATCCTTCAATACCGCATCTATCAGCGAATATTGGTTCTGTGGCTGCCATAGAGAGATCAATGAGTTTTTTTTAATTATTTCGTTCAGTGAAAAGTACAACACACTTTAGGAAACGGGGTTTTTACTCAGCTTTGAAGGGAGTAGAGATAAACTCTGACTACCGTACTGGGGGAAAGTTTCTTGGTAGAAATTTAACAGTCCAAATCCATTTTCTCTGGGAAATAATATATTAGGTTTCTCATAACTTATCCACATAGCTCACTTGTATTCCTAAAATTCATTTACTTGTTGATTTTGGACAATAAAAAATTACAATGAACCATGAAAAACCAAAATCCTTCAATGGGATGACAGTCTTTATTCGTTTTCCATGTTAGTCCCTAGTCTAGTTTTTGAACTGATAAGATCACTTAGTCTCATAATTTGAGTAATTTAACATGACAATAAGAGTCTGTATTGTTTCACGTTCATGCACATTATTCTTTGATTGTGAAACATAATTTGTTTGATATGAAAGGATTCGCTATATGGAAGATCAATCCTCCTTATATTTCTTTCTTTAGGCACTTGAGTTTCAACAATATTTTACAGATCACTTCGAATACCTTACCGCCAGGCCTTTCCTATCTGTAAGTAGTGAACAACTAGACTTATCTGTCTTGCATTTACCCTATATTTCTTTCGTCTTGAAGTTGAAGGTATCACATAAGGTCAGGCTGTAATCTTTAAGAATTGGCTTCGTTCTAGACGTGAAGAGATGAATGACAGAGAAGCATGAAAATTTTCAAAACCCCAGCTTGACGTCTGTTGCTATAAATTTTAGACTTACACAGAGGAGCAAATGGATGTTTAACAAGCCTCACGATTTCTAACTCGTTGGAACTCTGCAAAAATTTTGTCCTTTTAACCTCTTACATATAAAAATTTTAAGAGAATTCTGCGAGAAAAATCAATCTCATGGTAACAAATGACCACAAATTTTTGTTTTAGTCAGATCTTCTAACGACTTACCATATATACCGTGCACTTTTGACAATGAGTGTCTTAAATTTTAAAGTTTTTGTGACATGAAAATGACATAGATATTTGATGTAAAAAACATTAAATGTTCTATGACGTCATTATGACGTCATAATACCTATGTAAAATCATACTGCGTCAATAGATTTAAAATGGCTTCATAAATGAAGGAAATTTGATTGTTTTCTAATAAATTTATTTTTAGTCGATTACTAGAAACATGATACTTAAGATAATAGCATATGAAGTAGCACGAAGTGGTAATTTGTAAGTTTTGCTGTTAATCTGACATCTTGTTAAGTCATCGTGATTTAAAGAAAGGACAAACTGACATTATTTGTATTTTTAAAGAGGTTCTTTCCAGTAAGCATAGCTTTTTGACGATTTTATCGCTATCAGTATATTGTAGTTAATGTACTGATCATTTTGGCATATGCATGACATCACGTCACACCATTACTTAACCATGATCTACAAATATGATGATAATTTCAATACGATGAGTAGTTATACTTTCCGCATTCTGCGACGGAGGTGGTATTCGAAATCAGAGGACAAAATTTGACTCTAGTCGTGGATAAGTACAGACAAGCACTTTACTTGAGAGATATGTTAAGGATCATCCATGTCATTTATTTTCTAAATATTAATTTATGACAAGATCAACATGCTGAGTATGCAGGGCGGATACTCGGCCTTATCGGGGCAAAAACTTTGGCCTCATCTTTGCTCAAATTACACATTTTAAGCACAGACAGTGTGTTATAATGTTCAGTGTTGAACACCTTATATCCAACACAGGGACGCAAAGCGCGCCGAACCTTTTTTATTAAATAAGATTTCCATGACAAAACCTACATTCAGACTGCCCAATGAATCTACATGCCAGTCAAAAATCCCGTCTTTTACCTGGTAAATCGTAAACAGCTTTCAACTGTTGTGCAGGCGCGGTTGTAGAGCCATTTTTTAGAGGGGCTATGTTGCCATTGACCCTGGTGACACCTGATAAAAAGAAGGCCCGTGGCCAGAGATTCTGACATAGGGGGCTCTGGCAACGCAAAGGTCGGCACTGTAGAAGATTATTTTTGTAGTCAGTGGTGTCAACAGATGGTGACAGTTTACGGGAAGCACAGGGGATGATTTCTCCAGCCACTTAAAGATATCGGGCCTATGTATGAACGTGCGCCCTGAGTTCCCCTTTCCTGGTGGCAGCTCCCCCTTTTCTTGCGATGCAGAGACGTGGAATATGTGGAAAGTCTCACAAGTGAACGGACCATGGCTATGGCTATAGTGGTGCTTCTCTAGCTCCGCAAGCGTACATGAAGAGTTGAGTGCTTTTCGGAAGATTAGGGAACCGTGGTGCTATGGGCTACCATAAGGCCTCGGGGACGATTCAGTATAAGGTTGCACCTTGTTTACGCTAGAAAATTTCACTGGTATTTTTGTGCTAATAATATTTATAAGTGATAAGTAAAATGTCCACCTCCCAGAGGGACCTCTCAAAAGGGAAAATTGAGACTCACATTACACGGTTTGCTGACGATTCTATCCTATATGAATCAGTTGACGGGCTGAAAAGCTAGTCTGGAACATCTAGAGGCAGTTCAGTAACGCACCTTGATAAGTATGTTGCTGCTACGATTTCATCAAACGCCTCAGTTTTGTTCCCATATCTTTTTTATTTTCTCCCTCTTTCTTCCTTCTCTTCTTCCTTTTGCTCTTCTCCGCTACGTCTCTCCTTACTTCTCTTCTTTCCTCTTTCTTTTCCTTTTTTCTTCTTCTTTCTTTTCTCTCAGTTTTTCTTCTTCCCACCTACCCGGGGGCACGTGCTCCCAGTGCCCCCGGATACGCGCCTGCCAACTTTCCCTCATTGTCAGTCCTCAGTATGCTTGTAGACGCTGGATTCTTAATCAACTGTTTTTTAATTGGCAAACCGGCATAAATGACGCGTAGGACAGAAACTAATCGACTATTCACTCCCTGACTTGGCAATTTGTAAGATGCTTCTTTCACATAGCTCCACGTAATGTCGATCTGGTTCATATTAGGGTATTTGCTCTGAGTACCTTCCCGTCAAATCTCATTTCTTTTTTGTTAATAGTACCCCAATGGGAAGCGTCTTTTCAAACTGAGTTTACAATTGCTGTTCTGTTTCCCCCTTTCTCTTGTAAAATCATTCTGCTCTCCTTACGCCTTTCCGGATGTTGCTCATAATTGAAATACGTATAACAGACGAATGTATCACATGAAAAATCTATTTGTTATAGTGGAGTTAAAATATTTGTGACCACAAAATAATACCAGTCTCGCTAACCTAACTTTAACTAAGCCCATTGACTCTTCACGTGGACTGCATTAATGTTATTGCATACACTTGGAGTACTCTTCTGCATGCATTGTTACTCTACCTTGCATAAATCCATCATGTGATTTGTTCACTACGTAAGCTAGGTCTATAGTTTGGTCGCGGACCTCGGATCTCAATTTTCTTCGGTCTGAGGTTTAACTGGCCTTGTCCCATATGTCGTGATCTCGACCACAGCATTAATGGTTATGTTACAAAAGAGCGTAGTTTGTTATTTGTGATGTACAATTGTCTGAGAAAAAAAGCGACTGTGTCATCACAAAGTGCATCTTGGCATAATATTGGAATGGGCTGAGTCCTGGATTTGTGACTTTACAATTCGTTTGGTTGTTGTTACGTTTTGATTTTATTTCATTTAGCTCCTTAGAAGGTAACAAGATTTCAAAGATTGGGAAAGACACTTTGCCATCAAACGTAACGTATTTGTAAGTATAACTGCAAATTCATATTCGGGATACAAATAGAAATAAATCTGTGACCAAGGAACTTACCTTATAATGAAATGTCAAGGGGAAATACTTTTAAGTAATTGGAAATTTATGTACTTATTTTCCATAATGCAAATCCCTTTGGATTCTGAGGATAATGTAAGGTGTAAGCATTTGATTACAACAGGCTAGTAGTCTTCTCTCTCAGGACTTTGAATAACACGCAGTGGTTCAAATGCAGAGAACATGTAATTAAACTTACCCATTTAGCAAATACATGCAGACGGTACTCTTGCCCCTACTTGAAAAAGCGTCATACAATTTAGTCAAGTAAGAGAATAACATCAAGAGGATATATCACAAACATTCACCCAGCTTGGTAAAAAACAGTGTAATCTATTGTTGCATGATTATGTTATCCAAGGAGTAATAATAAAAATGAAACCCAAATAAAGGAATAATACCAAAGATGTTATGAGGATGAAGATACGACAGAATTACCTTCTTTGGATCCAATAAGTTGCCGATAAGTAAACTCTTCTTGACGTGATTTTGAAGATTCAGTAAGCTTAAAAATGTTTAATTGAGACTCAGAACGAAAAGGCTTGCAAAGTTGGCTGCAAAAACCGCTGACTGTGAAAAATGGGGAATGTTTTTTTATTTTAATGTTTATTTGCTCTTTATTGCTCATGACATTTTCTTGTCAAAAAATTGACACAAAAAATGCATCGTAATAGAAAAAAGAAATTTGAAATGCATTATACGAAAAATACATATGCAAAGAAGGATATCATTAGAGATATATACATTACAATTTTATGTAAAAACTACTAAATTACACTGAAAACAAGTTCATCCAGCCCTTACAAAAAAGGTGTGGCATGCCACATGTGAACACACACAATCACATGTGACAAGGCATATGACTAAAAGTGCATAAGGAAAAATTGTGGTCATGAGTGATGACACATGTGGTATTGGAACCAATGTGACAAACAGGCCATACTTTTTCCTGCATGATTGTCACACCTTAAAATCTGGAACAAAGTGGGGAAAGTCGTGTCAAGTTGACACATGTGGCAAACTAGGGCAGAGTGTGACAAACAAGGCCAGTGAAAGAAATCGAATTATTGAATTTACTTAACTCAGTACCACCCCTCTCCACACATTTCCACACTTAACCTACTTTTCCCCAGTTTCCCTCATGTAACCCTTGTCAAAACGTGTTTTGTTTTAGTTTTCTACACATTGTCTTATGTCCATCCTATTGAAATGCAGGTCAAAAATGCTTGGCACTTGTCAATTATTTATTAATGACACACATTGTCAAGCAAAAATTCACAGAAACTTCACGACTCATCACACCCTGCCATAGTTTTCAACAGTGTGACACAGTATTTCATGTGTGATATTGGAACTTTTTGCCACACAATTTTTTGTAAGGGAGTGGAGCCGATACTTCTGCCAAATATTTTCTAATATATTTTTTGAGGAATACACTTCTTCAAGATAAAATAAATTTTGAACTAAATAAGGGCTCTATGAACACCCGGGGGTCCCTTAACTTTTAACGATAAAAATATACATTTTCACCAATATAAGGATTAAATTAGAAACTCGGTCAGTATAACAACCAAACAAAACTGTAGATTTGTTTCCAAAACTCATTTGAATATCAATATTAGAGAAGTCATTCCGCAAATTATCCAAGATTCTTTGAGAGAAAGTACAGTAAAAAAAAAGATGTGGAATAGTTTCAATGAAGACTGAGCAGAAAGCGCACATGTTTGACTGGGCAACCTCTCTTGTATACACAAACTTGTTTGTATCGTTGATTCTATGAAGCAAGCAATACTGAAACCATCGAACGGAAACGTCAATGGAGCAATTAAAAGGCACTAAACAATAGGAATTCCACGACTACTTTGAAATGGGAATAGTTCAGACCATTTGAAATACAATTTACAAATGTAACTTGATAAATTAAGCATTTCGTTGTATAAGCACTAACAGTCAATGTACCCCTCATTCAACAATAAACTGTAGTAGCTATTAACAGGGAAACTTAAAACATACTTATTTTTCAACAACATGGTTCCATGAATTTCTTACCAAAAGTATCAAATGGGAAATGTTGCTCACTCCATAGAATAGCCCGTAACTTTAAATGAAAATAAATTTAATTGTTCTGCTCATTTGACGCTTTTAAAATATTACGGTTTGATCTTAAGTATCATGCTGAACAAAGATACAACTATAACTTGGTACAAAAGTGTGGATAGTTTTGCCTACCACGCCTGCCACCCACGTGTATCTGTCCTTACTGATAGCTGACACAATGTTCGGTTCTAGGTGTATCTGCAACTTGCTAGACATTACAGCATTGTTCCACGTTCCAAATGTGGACAGAACTGAGATTGCGTGGGGCAGATGGTGCTTAGCCTAACAAGCACTGATTGAGTAGCGATCGCCACCCCCCCTAATTCACGGTTAAGTTTTAGTCGTATCTCCTTCCACGAAACCCTTTCCTTGTCGGACTTTATACCAAGCTAATATAGCTTTTCAGATAGAACATCGTATCAACACAAAGAAGGTTAATTTTAAAAAAGGAAAAATTCAGGATAATGAAAAAATAAATTAACGAGCTTTCATAATGGGACAGGATGGCGAATCCGATGAGTTTGTCTAGGGACAACCTGACATATAAACATGCCATTACCCTTGCAAAAAAGTTGTGTGGCAAAAGCTCCAATACCACACGTGAAATACTGTGTCGAACTGTACAAAACTACGGTGAGGTGTGGAGAGGCGTGAAATTTCTGTGAATTTTTACGTGACAATGTGTGTCAGTAGTAAACAGTTGACACATTTTTCCAAAGTGCTATGCATTGACCAGCATTTTCACAGTTTGGACATGAGGCAAAGTGTGGGAAACCGAAAATCACGCTTTGACACATGTAATAGGAGGCAAACTGGGGTAAAGTAGGCAAAGTTTGGAGATGTGTGGAGAAGTGTGGCGCTGAGTAAAGTAAATTCAGTAGTTCGATTTCGTTCACTAGCCTTGTTTTCCACACTTTGCCCTGGTTTGCCACATGTGTCAACTTGACACAGCTTTCCCCACTTTGAACCAAATTTCAAGGTGTGACAATCATGCAGGAAAAAGCGTGGTCCTGTGTGTCAGATTGGTTCAAATACCACGTGTCACCACGCATAACCACACTTTTTTTCCTTGTGTATTCTCATATGCTCTGCCACACGTGATTACGTGTGTTCACATGTGGCATGCCACATTTTTTTTGTAAGGGTAGTTACGGGTTTTGCCTTCTTATTGGTGTACAACTCTGTTTCCTTTTCTTCCGTCTTTTCATTTTGCGTCAATGCTCTTTATTCGTATTATTGTAGTTTTACGATTCGTTTGTTCCTTTTCATTCTATAGTAAATAGTGTGAACACCCTGCAGTATCTAAAAAGATTAGCCATTAATGATTGTTTGCCAAAATCACAAAGATGTAGGACTTGCGGGGAAAATGTTTAAATTCAAATGCGTCTTAGCATGTGGAAATCAAAACAGTTCAACTTCGTTCCTATGTAATCGTGCACTATCAGTCAGTTTGATAATGTTGGGATCGGATCATCTTGCACAAAATATTGTGGTCAAGATCATCTGGACTTCCAAGCCTCCATTGCCCAATGTGGATTTCGGCACTTTCAATAAAATACTTTCATCACAAAACTGTGCAATACAGATAAAGGATCCTCCCTCTCGAGAAACTCAAGTGGTGGTGAAAAAGCACATGTGTGTGTACCTGCATGTGTACCTGATTCAAGCCTATTATACTTATAATATGTTATCATCACTGATTTATTGTTAAATAGTACCTTAACAAGACAAATAATTTCTTTCCTTTATAACATTTATGTTATGATGACCTGATGTAGTGACGATTCTATTAGCTTGAGGAAATTTTTGCGGAACAATAACTTTGTACAACGATTGTGTAATTAAAATAATATGGCCTACAAGAATCATTGTGAGGCAGTTATGTGGAACCCTTACCATCAAAACCTGATAGCCAATTATATACGAGTAGAGTGTGCAACTAGTGTCGACTGTAGAAAGTCGTTAATTCTTGGTTTCCTTTGCTATTCTAGAAGGTAATTTTTCAGTGTGTATTAACATGCTAGTGCGTGTTTGTGTTAGTGTGTGTTTGCTTAAATGATGACGTCACAGGCAGAAAACAGATTCGTTAAAACTGCGTATCGCATAACTTGCTGACCAGTATGGTGGAAAAGTCATTAACCACAATATTGGTAGAGAACCGTGATAGAAATTTAAAAATACTGCTTTTTGATTCCTTGCCGAAGGCAGGCAAGAAATCTATGCGATGGTGATGCCGTGTGTGTATGTACGTAGGTGTGTGTGTTTGTGTGCTTAGATTGTAAACAGGATATCTCAAGATAGCAAAGACCGACAGTTTTCATATTGATATACAGATTTGTCATGTCAAGAGGAAGAATCCTATTGTTTTGGTGAAAGTCAAAGGTCATTTGAGGTCACCAGACGCAAAAAGTCGAAATTTTCGGAATCACGATATCTCAAAATGGGAATGACCGACACTTTTTATATTCAGCATATAGGTTTGTCATGTCAAGATAAACCCTTTTGTTTTTGATAGAAGTCAAAGGTCATTTGAGGTCACCAGACGTGAAAGCCCTAAAACCGTGTAATCGCGATATCCCAAGATAGGAATGAACTTTATAGGTTTGTCATTTTGAGAGAAAGAACCTATTTTCGGTGGAGGTCAAAGGTCATTTGAGGTCACAGAGGTCAAAGACCGAAAACCTTGTAAGTTTATAGATTTGTCATGTTGAGAGGAAGAACCTTTTTGGTAGAGGTCAAAGGTCATCTGTGGTCAACGGAGGTTAAACTGCAAAACCTTGTAAATGGTTCGTAATCACGATATCTCAAGATGGCAATGACACATTAGAAAGCAAAATTTCCCAACAGTTCCCAATATTGTCATGGGGTCACCAGACTTAAAAAAGCAAGAATTCCCAAGAGTGTCATCTGGGGGTACTAAGGGCCAGAAAGCAAAATTTCTCGAGAATTTTCAAGATTGTCATCTGGATTCACTAGAGGTCAAAAAGCAATATTTTTCACAACAATTTTCAACATCCAAGATCCATTGGAGGTCGGAGGTGATTAGAGGTCATCAGAGTACAAAGACCAAATGCATTGAAAAACATGATATTTCAAGACGAGGTGTCGGATACTTATAGTACTTGCAAATTTGAGGGATAAACCTCAGTACAACAATTTAGCATCCCTATTCGGCAAGAAATCACTAAGATGGGCTTTCAGGTTCTTTTTGTTATATTTGGTGAGGTTCAAAGGTCATGTCAGATCAGCAGAGGTCAAATTGTTAAAACATAAAATTATAAAGTCAAGAAAGATAAATTTGAGGGGTAAACCTCAGTGCAACAAAGCATCCCCACTCGGCAAGGGATCGCTAAGCCTTTGGTCTTTCTGGTTGGTTGCTTAGGGACGGGATCGAGCCTAAATGTAAGTCAAAGGTCAAATTGGCAGAATTTGAGAAAAAATGTGCCCTAAAATTCCTCCTTATAGCTGTAAATCAGATCACATATAAACTGGTCGATCGGAGCTGATCATACATTCCTGAGCATGCGTAACCAATGAACGTCATAGGTCAATGGTGAAAAGCCTCATCAGTCGAACTGGTTTTACGCAAGGATTTGCATTTCAGTATGTAAATAATAATCACTATATCATGTGATGTGTGGAAAATTATGTGTCCAAATAAAAATAGTGTTTTCGGGTTAGTAACGGTTAAATTATGCACAATTTTTCGTCTCCCACCTAAATCTTAGGCAGTGGGAAAAGACATCATTTATCCTTACTGCAATCTCTAATTTTATCTTTCATGTCATCTTAAAGGGATCTCCAGCAAAATTTAGTTTTTGTGATCAACCAAGACGCCTTCAAGAATCTACATAGCCTAGAAACATTGTAAGTGTGAGACATCTCCGAACATTTTCATCGAATGTAGCAAATCCTGCATTATTGTCTGGGCAATGACACGAAAGATTTGCAACGGCACATAACTTTTTATACAGGCCGAAGACATCGCTTAGTGCGTACCATGTAATGGGTCGCTAAATAGTGATGAAAAGTATCATTCCTAATATTATTCAATGAGGTGTAGTTTGTTTTCAGAACATGGCTGTAAACATTTCACCGTTAGGTGGTTTCACCCAGACGCAGCAACGCAATACATTACAAACTAGAACTGTTTCTGTGTAACCCATATTTTTTCCAGTATGACAGTTCTTAGATGTGCATTTGTTTTGAGATGAAACTTCCAATATTAAGTTTTGATGGATTCATGACCATTTCCAACGCTAAAGAGAGACCAAAATACAGAGAGAAGTAGTGTACGAAATAAAATGTAGAGACTGTGATGGAGCAAGGGGAAGGTATATTGGTGAATCTGCCAATAGCCTTCAAAAAAGATATAAGCAACACAAAGAAAAGCTAAAAACAAGGAGTAAAGACTCTGTATTTTGGAAACACATGAAAGAGCACCACGGTGGTAAACTGACCAATTTAGAGGTAAAAATAATAGGGAGCTACCCATTTGATGCAACCTTACGTCAAGTTAGTGAAGCGGGGTATATAAGAGAAACCATCCCTGACTTAAACACCAAAGAGGAATACAGAGCAAATACCCCAAGACCTAGAAACATCAGTATACAGTGACCCTTGCACAGCTGATCTTTTTAACTGTTTTATCTTTTAAATTGATTGCTTTGGTATTGAACTTCCTTCACTACCAATGCCAATCTCTGCTGAATGGAAGTTCAACCAAGCATGACTTAAAACCTTCTCCATGTGTATCTGTATGCGTGTGTGTGTGTGCTCTGAATAGCACAGCACTACTGTTGTCAGTGTTTCCAGAGGAGGCAGAAGGGGAGCCTTACAGCTGATGAGGAATCCGGTCTGGATTTGAAAAGCTTTCTTTCCCCCAAGTAAGTCCTCTTTAGCGTTGGAAATGGTCATGAATCCATCAAAACTATCAATTAAGACGCTGGCCAGAATCAGGCAATTGACTAAGTCAATCACCTACAACAAGAACACAATATTAAGTTTCTTTACCATGTTAGTGCCACAGGCGGATATAATTGCTCAACCTATCATACCTCTTGCTGCAGGAGGATATATCAGCTGACAAGTTTTTAATTAAATTAATTAAAACAGGTAGGCGGTAGCATTATGTGATACTACGTAGACAGTCTCTTGTGTTAAGAGTTTTCAAAACTAGTGTTTTTAACGGACATTGTGTCTTATAATAGACCAATCGCACCTTTGTGCTTTGGATTGTGCTAATGACCGCAGATACTTTGTAGTACTGCTATGTTAGGTTTTTTTCAATGTTTGACTAGTTAATTAATTAAAAGTGTGTTAAAGCAATTATTTGGTTACATTCGGCAACGTTTGTTTCGGCAATGCATAAAATCGTACAGAGTATGCAATTCCTAGATAACCTTGCCAAACATGCAATGCAGTTACTGTAATCCCTGATTGACCAGAATGGAAAAATAACTATAGAACAGATATATTGAAGGGGAACTAACAAAAATGAAATAATTAACATAGATAGCATTGTTACGGTAGACATAATCCATAACTACCAAAACTTATTTTTGGAACATATAAAGGCCAACATGGAGTTATGCACGGTAGCTATGAAGCCCCCAGTGCAATCTACGCACGAACTATGCAGTATAGAAACCTCCAGGGCTTGTGCAAAGTGTACACTCACAGCCTAGTGCACCCATTGCGTGAAAATGTAGGGAACAATTTGACGCAGCATCTGCCCTAACTAGAACTGTTTCAATAAAGGAATGTACAAACCACTGAAAGGAAGCAGCTTAAACTTTTGGCACGGTGTCAATTTAGATCCACAACCCAATAGTTAAGAAAAAATATTGCTAAACAAACAAGCAATTTTGGTAATGCAGGATTTCACTACTGTTGGAAGTTATACTCGATAGAGACTGTCCATGCACAACTGTCGTATTTCGTATTAGCACACACTATTTTTGAGTTTAAATAAGTGGTTCTTTTGACATCAAAGCGTGGGTCAAACCCGAAGTACCGCAGAGCTAAATCTCCCAAGCTAAGACTGAAGAAGTTGCGCGGCGTAACAGTTTATTGTGGAAAGAAAACAAACAGTCGCTCGAAACATGTGTATCCCTGCTATTATTTGGAAGGTAGTATTATTTTTCTTTTTCTATGTGTAATTATCCTAGCTTTTTGTTCTTTTCAGGGAGTGTCACTTCTCAATAAGTCCTACAGGGTTTCTAAGTGCACTTCCTTTCATGCATTTTGTTACTTATTTGCTTCTATTATATGTTTGTAAATTTGTGTTTTGGTAAATGAAATGAATGAAATGAAAAACGCTAGCATACTTAAAGTGTGGAACATTAAATTCTCGGATCTATATATTTCCGTATTTACATACCCATCCTCTATATTTCTAGGTAGGAACGTCTGCACAAATAACCTACAAAGTTTCTGTCTGTTATGGGAAGATGGAGAGGCTGCTCATGGGATAGACTGGAGATGGCCTTTCTAAAAGCCCGCGAATGTCGGGTATTTCTTGCTCAATATCCCTTGTTTCTCGTGCAGATCGTTGAAAATTAAAAAAAAAATCTTCAGCAATACGGGGTTTTCTAGGGCGAAACAGCTCTTACCTCAGGAAAAAAATATCCCATACATGAAAAATTAATCAATGAGCATCCTGTGACAAGATGCGAAATATGACTTCAACGGAGAGCCGCAATTGCCACGTGAACCATGCTAAACTTAACGTGAACCACGACACGTTAACCTTTACAAGTGAACTTCTGTGGAAAACTAACCTTGAACATTTGTTGATAATTGTAACATGTTTATTTTTAGGTATTTAAGTAACAACAAGATCTCGCAGATATTGCCGAATACATTTCCGACAAAACTTCGGAGGCTGTAAGTAGTCAAAAACAAAAAATATTTATTGCTCATTAATATTACAATAACTCTCTAGTAAGAGGTCTTTTATTTTACAACTCAAGACACAAATAATAGATGAAGGGACTGTAAGGAAAACGCTTTGCACTGGTACCAATTTTAGAATAATTTCTCAGTTATAAGGAAGCACATTTGAAGTGTAAGTTTCAGGAAGTTCTATGATCAGTGAAAAGGGATATTTGTATTGATGAATGTCGACCGATGATTATCTATATCATGATAACATAATGGCTGATAACATCCTACAAGACAGTAATCACTTCTTACTTGCTTTACTATAATTGTACATTATTAACATATCTGTGAGAATCGAATGTAATCAACTGCCTTATGTAGTCAAACACTTTCAAATTGTAACCATTTTATGCCACAGTATTAACTATATCTGATGATATAGAAAAGTATCTCAAAGAGGAAACTTGTGGAAATGGCAATTGTCTAGTAAAAGTCAAATATTAGAGGACTAAAACACCTTTGTATAAAAACACTTTAGAGCACACTTCATTTTTAAAAATCTCCCCGTAACCAACACAATACAAATCCAAATGCAACCCAAAAGTTTTGAAAATATTGTGCAAAATATTTTTGAGAATGTTTGCTTTTACACTTTCAAACACGAATGTTACATTGAAAGGAAGAAGAAATAATAATAAACAAAACTTCTATCACCAAATTATAATTACCATTTCATCGAAGAATGATTGACTTTTCCAGAAATCTCTTTTGTATGAAAGGTTCCACAAGGAGATGTATAGAATTTGTAAAATCCGTTTGATAGTTGGATTGCATATTCAGATTATCTGAAGTTTATTCCAAGACTCAGATATTGCAGTTTGTCTGCATTGCACATTTTTCACTGATAAAGGGTTGAGAAAAAGTAACGAGGTGAAAGGAAACTGTTGTGTAAATGTTGATTTGACAAGTTTGCTGGGCAAGGATCACCTTTCCACGGTGAGGGCATACATAACGTAGCCTACTTTGATATAGTGAATTTTTCCTATTGCCAGTTAGCGGTTTATTTATAGCCGTTGGAAACAAAAATAATTTTAACAATCGACAAACCGGAATAAATAACGAGTTAGAAGAAAGCTTATCTTTGACTCTTTACTCCTTCACTTGACAAGATGTCAGTGTAAGAAACTTCTTCCACATAGCTCAACGTAACGTTGATCTAGTTCACATTGAGGTATTCATTCTGAGTACCTTCCCGCCAAATCTCTTTTTGATTGCTTGCCGAAGGCAAAAGGAATCCACGCAATCACGCCAGTGTATGTACGAGTGTATACGTATGTGTGTTTGCGACGCTTGGCGTGAGAGCACGATATCTCTAGATAGCAATGATGAATAATTTTCATACTTGGAATACAAAATTATCATATTCAGAGAAACACTCCTATTGTGTTTGGTGGCGATCATTTGAGTTCGACAGAGGTCAAAAACCGAAAAACTTGTAAGCACGATATCTCTAGGTAGGAAGTAAAGATGCTTTCCTTACTTGGCATGTGGGTGCGTTACAGTCAGAATATGAACTCTATTGGTTTTGATAGAGTTCAAAGTGTACCTTTGCTGCAACTTACGAAATTCTTAAAAATTGCTTGTACACACAATATCTCAAGATAGCAATAAGTGGCATTTTCATGCTAAGTATATACCTTTATCATAATGAAAAAAAGAACCCTATTGTATTTAGTGGAGATCAGAGGCCGTTTAAGGTCATCAGAAGCCAAAAACCGAAAACCTTGAAAGCACGATATTTTAAGACAGGGATGCCGATAATTTTCATTCTTGGTATATATATATATATATATATATATATATATATATATATATATAAATAAATATAAATATATATATATATATATATATATATATATATATGTGTTTCTTTTAGAGAGAGGGAACCCTATCGATTTTTTGAAGTTCGAAGGTCGTATGACATCATCAGAGGTGAAATTACCAAAACCTCGTGAGCTAAATAGACAGTGGGCGGTACCTCGAAACTGTGTCCGGCGTTTCGTGACCAACCAAAAGTTAGGGCTGAATTTTCTACCATTTTAAAGATAAACCTACAGAGGACAAGATTTATGTATGAATACGTATAGACCTAAAAGATGCTGTGCCTATAGCATAATTAGAAATAAAATGTGATTAACGAGTCGTTTGATAGCGTAGTGGATTATTGCTCGGTTTCGTACGCAAACGTCCCAGGTTCGAATTCCTTCTAAGAAACGTTCTTTCTTCATTTTTTGTGAATCACTCTTGTGGTAGGGTTCAAAGGTCATGTGATGTCAGTAGAGGTCAAATGGTTAAAACATCGTAAAACATGGTATAGTTAATGATTACGTTAGTGTGCTTTTGGGTTATACTTCCATACCTACTATTAATTTACGGACTAGAATGAGTAAATCTAGCTTTACGCGTATTGATAATGTTTTCGTCAAATTACCTTCAAACTTACTTCATAATAGGGTCTTTCCTGGTAACTTCTTCAGAGATATAACTGATTATTTCCCCAATTTTGTATTCTGAAGGAAATGAAAAGTCAAATAATGTACAAAGACCAATGATTAGATTGTACAATCAACGAAACTTTAATTATCTTATCCCGGCAATTAAATCTATGGACAATACTCTTATTTTCGATAAACGTTAACATATTGAAATGAGATTTTTAAAATCATACCATAATCTATATTTTTCTCTTAGAAGAATTTCTAGAAAAATATAATGATAAGCCATGGATAACTCTAGGTATCAAAAAGTCTACATCACAAAAATATTTTGTATCGATAGTATATCAACAATCCTACCAACAACAACAAATCGAAGCTATCTTCTTATCGACGTATACTTCATCGGAATATCCCTATTGCACGAGCATCACATTACCAAAATATTTTGTTGTTTAGACAAACCAGTTCAAAAAAAGCTTAGTCACTTGTCAATTGTTTAGTTAAGGGTAAACAGTACCGTCGTTTTCCTGTGAGCTTAATCCATCATGAAGGTAGTACCGATTTGAATAAGTTTGATACACCCAAAGCTTTGAATGACTTCTTTTCACCAATAGGTCGCAATCTTAGTCATGAACTAGATTCGCCTATATGTCCTTCTGACTTACTGGGAATTCCTGGGAATTCCTAATATTGATTCAATTTTTCTTACACCTGTTTGTGAGTAGGAAATTCTACAACTTATTCATGGGCTTAAGAATGGGAAAGCTCCAGGTGCGGATGGTATTCCTAGTAAGCTTGTGAAGTCTATCTCTCACGTGTTAGCTCCCATACTTTACTACTGTGACCCATTGGATTACTACCCTGCATAAATATAATTCTTGAAAGTGTTATAGAAAAATGATGAAATGCTTCTTAAACAGACACGATGTCATTTATAAATATCAGTTTGGTTATAGAGAAGGTCATTCAACATGTTATGCATTATTAGAAATTGTAAATAACATTCGTTCCCAATTGGATCATGGTAAGAACGTGTTAGGACTTTGTTGAGACTTAAAGAAAGTAGTCAAAACATTCGATCATGCTATTTTCTTAACGACGCTGTCACACTATGATATCCGAGAAATGGCCTATAACGTCCCTTCAAGTTGTTTATCCAATAGAAAAAAAATAACTTTTGTTAATAATACGTATTCGCATTGTATTAATGTCACCACTGGAGTACCACAAAGTTCTGCACCCCTTTCAAAAATGTGTGGCATGCCTCACGTGAACACACAATCACATGTGTCAGGGTATATGAAAATGCATAAGAAAAAAGGGTGGTAATGAGTGGTGACACATGTGGTATTGGAACCAATCTGACACACAGGACCACCTTTTCCCTGCATGATTGTCACACCTTGAAATCTGGGTCAAATTGGGGAAAGTTGTGTCAAGTTGACACATGTGGCAAGACAGGGCAAAGTGTGACAAACAAGGCCAGTGAAAGAAATCGAATTATTGAATTTACTTTACTCAGCACCACACCTTTCCACACATTTCCACACTTTTCGTACTTTACCCCAGTTTGTCACATGTCACTTGTGTCAAAATGTATTTTTAGGTTTTCCACACATTGCCTCATCGTCCAACCTGTGAAAATGCAGGTCAATGTATGGCAATTTGGAAATGTGTGTCAACTATTTATTAATGAAACAAATTGTCATGCAAAAATCCACAGAAAACTCACGACTCTTCACACCCCACCATAGTTTTACACAGTTTGACACTGTATTTCACGTGTGGTATTGGAATTTTTTGCCACACATTTTTTGTAAGAGTTGGCCCGCTCCTTTTTTTCATATATAATAATGACATTCAAAATGCTGCCCCCAAATTTATCAATTCACATCTCTGCTGACAATCCCCATGGTCTTCCTAGCTAAAAATAATTGTACAAAGTTAATTGAAGTGGCTTCTAAAACTCTGCGCCTATTAAATACCTGGTGAATCAAATAAACTTACACTGCATATTGGCAAGACCACTTATACAATTTTTCATGCAGGTAAATGGTACATAAATTACCAAGTCACCTAACACTACGTACTTAGGATTAACAACTAACGAGAATTTAACCTGGCAGCAGCATGTGAATGGATTATGTAACTCCCACTTTAAGTACATAGGTATTTTCTACCACATAAGTGGCACCCTTCCAGTTGATACGGCAATACAGATTTATTATTCCTTTGTTTATTTAAGGCTCTCGTATACATTTAAAGTTCACCGAACAGCCTAGGTCACTGTACTTAAACCTCTCTAGACTACTATACAAAATAGATTACTCAAGCTTTTACAAAGACCAAGGTGTTATTTAACTGATCAGTTGTACTAAGATTGTAACCTATTAAAACTTAAAGATATTCATATGCATTGTATCGGAGTACTTGTATATAAATACTGTCATAATTACTACAAAATGCATAATTACTAGCAAATATCATAAAACCCCCACATTCAACTGAAATAACAATGTATATTTGTAATAGCAATCTTCTTTCTGTATCACGTCATAAATATGTGCATGATAAGTTACTTCTTCGAAAATTATTGTTATAATATTTGGCACAACCTTCTCCTTGATGTAAGATCTATTACTTTACTTTGTTCTTTTCAAAAGAATCTTAACCTTGCATTCGTAAGCTATTTTCACTTTTAAGCTCTGATTATTCAACTGGATATCTTAGCACCCAGAAAACGAGAAAAGTATTCTTTCCGTTTTTCTGACCGTCTCTT
Source organism: Holothuria leucospilota (assembly GCA_029531755.1). Taxonomy (NCBI): domain Eukaryota; kingdom Metazoa; phylum Echinodermata; class Holothuroidea; order Aspidochirotida; family Holothuriidae; genus Holothuria; species Holothuria leucospilota. Next base: position 13,929,624 of record CM055972.1, read on the forward strand.
CTATTCTTTCTTTTTTATTTCTTTTGTTTCTTTTGTTTAATTTCACTAGCTTTGATGAACAGTAATTTTTTTCTAGTGACCATCATATACAGGGATTCCGCCAGAAATGCCAAAAAGGGGGGGGGGGATTAATTGCTCCTAAACCCCTAGTCAAAATTGATGCTGTCCCTGGCTAAAGTTACAAGTGGGTTCAGGGGGACAAAAGCTTGCTTCAAGACCCCTATAAGGTGCATTTTGAAGGGTTTTAAAGGCCATTACTTATGAAAGTCCAAACATTGCTTCAAAGGTGCCCTCTTCTTAAGTAAGAAACCAAGATATGGACAGTTTTTTTAATTTTTATGAAATGAAAAGGGGGGGATTTTACCCACCTTCTTCTGGAAAGGGGGGACAAATCCCCCCCTTTCCCCCCTTTGGGGGAAACCCTGATATATATCTACACTTATTCGTTTGAATGTTATTTTGTTGATGAGTATATGAGAAATAAACTGAATTGAAATAATTATTCTAGCATACATAACATGACATAAAAATCCCCGAAATTGCAGGAAGTGGTAACTCTTCTGCAGTGTTATCCTACATTGCATAAATATTTCATGTGATTTGTGCACGAAGTAATCTGGTTCGTTGATTTGGTCGTGGACCTTGAATTTCACTTTACGTCTCGGTTTGGGGTTTAACTGGCTTAGTTGAGCACGTCGTGATCTAAACCGCAGCATTCATGGTTATGTTGCACACGAGGGAAGTTTATTATTTGTGATTTACAATTGTTTTAAACGGAGCAAAAATGACCTTCAGATACTGTGTCATCAAAAATCATGCATCTTGACGTTTTGTTCGATTGGACTCAGTCCTGACTATAAAATTCATTTGGCTGTTGTTACTGTTTTTATTTTATTTAGCTCCATATAGTTTCTTATTTCATTTAGCTTCTTAGACGGTAACAAGATTTCAAAGATTGAGAGAGACACTTTGCCATCAGGCTTAACATATTTGTAAGTATAATGGCAAATTCATACTTAGCAACTTTCAAACTTTACTTTCTTCTCAGAGATACAAAATAGAAATAAATCTAATAAACCTATTTATCTGCATGAACTGTTGACTCAATATTCACCCAACCGTCAAGGTCTTAGGAGCTCATCTACAAGTCTTTTTTTCAGGAGCACGTTGCTAATAATACTTGGGGAAGCAGGTCTCTTTCGTTTGCTATTGCCAAACTCTGGAACAGTCTTCCTTTATCTGTTCGTTCCGCAACTTCTCTGGATACTTTTAAATGAAAACCTACGACACACCTATTTCGTCATCGTCATCATCATCAGTATAATTATTATAGACAGTGGACTTGGCTTACTTTCAATGAGGTATTAAGGGAAAAATACTTATATATAATTATATATAAGTAACTGGAAATTCATGTACTTATGTTCCGTAATGTAAATTCCTTTGATACTGAAACTAAAGTAAAGTCTAATCATCTTATCACAATAGGCGTATTCTATTTCAGGACTGGAATAACACCCAATGGTTGAAATTTAGAGTACATGCAACTAGACCTACCCATACAGCAAGTACATTCAGAGTGTTCTCTTAATCGTACTTGAAAAAAACCTTCATAACATATAGTCAAGTAAGAGGACAACATCAAAAGGATATATCATAAGCATTTACGCTACAGATTAATATAATGTTGCATCATTGTGGTGGTTACGTCGTTCTAATAAACATGAAATGAAAATGAAGAAATGATACTAGAGATGTAATGCTGATGGAGATATTACGGCATCACCTTGTTTGATTGAAACCCAGAACGAAAGGTATAAAATGCTGGCTGCAATGTTGGCTGCATGGCTGCAAGTGGAAGAAAACTGCTGCTTACGATTTTTTTTTGTTTCGACGTTTTTAAAATAAAACTCTTTGACCCTAAGAAGCATGTTGAACAATGATTCAACTATAACTTGGTAAAAAATATCTCCTTCCACGAAACCCTTTCATTGTTGGAGCTTGACTTTTTACCAAGCTAATATAGCTTTTATGATAGACTATTGTATCAACCCAAAGAATGTCAACCTAAACAAAGGCAAAATCCAGGATAATGAATAAATAAATTACCATGCTTTTATAATGTGATAGGATGGAGAACCATATAAAATTTTGTTTTTTTTTTCTGGGGACAACCTGACGTACTAATATTCCATTAGTAACGGGTTTTGTTTCCATATTAGTGTACCAGAACTATTTAATTTGGACTTAGAGGACAGTAGTAGGGGTTACAAGCTTTGAAAACATAGTGCGCAAGCTATCCTGGAGAGAGTAATTACGTGTGAAGTGGATGTGACAGGAGTGAGTCTAAAACGAAGTCTCACCTCATTCAGCATTGAAAAAGTGAATCATTACTTTAAAAGTAAAACCATTGTATGGATAATACTCTTACCTAGTATCTTTCGTTCTCCTACTACTAACCCTCTTACTCTTTCTTTGTTTCGTTTTTCGAACCACTCGTTGAGGTTCAGATAACACACCCAATTTGGTGGCAATGCAAACGGCTCTTTTCAATCAATCCTCGGACTATCAAAAATCATTCAAAGGGAATGAGATATCCTAGGCTCATTTTCTATGGTATGGTACCTTTCTCTCCTGCCTCTTACACACTCTCTGTGTCATTATATGTTCGTTTGAAGCTCCTACTGCCTCTAGAAGTCCCTCTTACTCTGCCTTTTCCAAACGTTTACTATCCAAAGCCATGTATTTCCTTCTGTTATGAGCCCCACCCTTTCTTTAATTCCTTTAGTATGACTTCTGGTTCTCTACTTTGTCTGTTCCTGTTCAGACCTCTCTGACCTTCCAATCCCCAATGCTCGTTACATTCGTGTTTTCCAACCTCTCTACCCTTGCTTTCTAATTTCTCGTTCCATCTATGTTTCTCGTAAATCAAGTCTGTTTCCTCTTCTCCAGCCTTCTCATTCTTCGTCAATGATTTGTGTTTGTATCATTGTAGGTTAACGATTCTTTGTTCCTTTTCATTCTATTGTAAGAAGTGTGACTACCCTGAAGTATCAAAAAGACTAGCCAATAATGATTGTTTGTCAAAATCACAAAGTTATAGGGCCTGCGGGAAAACATTTAAATTCAAATCTACCATAACATGTGGTAATCAAAGAGCTCATTTTTATGTAATCGTGCATTATCATTCAGTTTGATAATGTAAGGATCGTCTTGCAAAAAAATATTGTGGTCAAAGGTAATCGGGACTTTCAAGCCTCCATTGCCCAATGAGGTATTTCGGCACTTTTTGATCAAATATTTTTATCACAAAACAATGCAATACAGATAAAAGATCCTCGCTCTCGAAGAACTCAGGTGGTGGTTTAACAGCACGATAGAGATTGGAGAGGCGATACAGAGGCTCTTTTAGCATTCGCACCTGATTAAATCCTATCATACTTAACAAATGTTATCATTACAGATATATATTGTTGAGAATTATCTTAAAAAGACAAATAATTTCTCTACTTTATAACAGTCGTAATATGACGACTTGATTTAATGATGTTTCTATCAGCTTGTTACCATTTTGCAAAAACGAATATCTTATAAAACGATTGTGTAATAAAATAATATGGCCTAAAGGAATTATTGTAAAGCAGCTACGTGAAACCATTACCATCAAAGCCTGAATGTCAATTATATAGGAGAAGAGTGTGCAACTAGATTCAAACATCGAAAGTCGTTAATACGTAGAAGACGTTTCCTTTGATAGCCTACAAGGTAATTTCCCAGTGTGTGTTAAGCATGTTAAGCGGAGTCAGCTACTCATTGACATCCATGTACACGCTTAAAAATGACGTCATAGGTCAAAGAACAGATTCGTTAAAAATTGAGTTTCGCATTATTTGCTGATCAGTATGTTAGAAGAGTCATTAAACCACATTATTTGCAGAGAACCGTGATACTAATTTTTAAATAGTGTTAATTGGTCGCTCAGGGACGGGGTCAAGCTTAAATGTAGATTAGAGGTCAAATTGGCAGAATGTGAGAAGAAATGTATCGGAAACGCTTCCGTATCACCTGTAAATCCGATCACATTCAAACTTGTCGAGCTGTAGCTGATCATAAAATTCTGAACAAGCGTAATCAATGAACGTCATACGTCAAAGGTAAAAAGTCATGCCAGGTGAAATTTGGTTTGAGCGTAGCATATCAGTATGTTAGTAGTCACTATACTAAATGGCATTTGGAGAATTTTGTGTCAAAAATAGTGCTTTCGGGTTACAGGTACGGTTAAATTGTGTATAAATAATTTTTCGTCCCACACCTAAATATTAGGTTCTGGGAAAAGACATCATTTATCCTTACTGTAATCTCTAATTTTATCTTTCATTTTATTTTTAAGGGATCTACGGCATAATTTAGTTTTTGTAATCAACCCAGACGCCTTCAAGAATCTACATAGCCTAGAAACATTGTAAGTGTAAAACATTTTCATCGAAAGTAGCAAATCTTGCATTACTGGTTGACTAGGCAACGACACGAAAGATTGGCAACGGCACATAGCATTTGATACAGGCCGACCGAAGACATCACTTAGTGCGTACCATGTAAAGTGTTGCCAAAGGATGATGAAAAGTATCATTTCTAATATTATTCAATGAGGTGCAGTTCGTTTCAGAACATTGCTTTATACATTTCACCGTTAGGTGGTTGCACGCCGACGCAGCACCACAGTACATTACAAACTGAAAACTGTTTCTGTGTAGCCCATAGTTTCCCCAACTGCTGCTGGATAACTATGAGTTCTTCCATGTGACTGTGTTCAGAGCTGAAACTTCCAATAGGCCTACTAAGTTTCTTCACCCTTTTAGTGCTGCAGGCGGATATATTTGCTCAACGTTATCATACCCCTCTTGGTGCAGACGGGTATATCCGCTGAAGATGGAAGGTGTGTTAACGGTATTAGTTCGTTACATCCGGTAATCATTGCCTCACGTGCTATGAAGTGTAATCTCCCATTGATGCCTTTCAAAGAGAAATAACTATAGATATGTTGAAAAGGGACAAACAAAAATGATCGAATTAGCAAAGGGACAGCCTTGTGAGGATAACATTCTGTAACTACCAAAAGTTATTCTTGGAATATATGAGGGCCGAAATTGAGTTATGCACGTTGAGTTAGCTATAAACCCCCTAAATGCAACCTACACAGTGCACGTGCTATGCAGTATGTAAACCCACAAGTCTTGTGCAGCGTGTACACTCACAACCCTGTGTACTCATTGCATGAAAAAATGTAGCCAGCAATTTGACGCAGCGCCTGCACTTACTCATAACTCAAAAGCGCAGCATAGAAACCACTGAACGAAAACAGCTTAAACTTTTGACACAGCGTTAATTTTGATCCACGACCCAACAGCTAAGTAAAGATATTGCTAAACGAACGTACAGTAAATATGATGCGGCAACAAGCAAGTTTGGTGATACAGGATTTCACTGCTGTTGGAAGGAAGTTGTACCCAATAGACACTTTCCATGAACAACTGTCGTACTTTGTATTAGCACACTTTTTGAGGTCGTTCGTTCGACATCAATCGTGGCTCAAACCTGAATTACCGTAAACCTAAATCTCTCAAACTTGGACTGAAGAAGTTGAGTGCTGTACCAGTTTATGGTGGAAAGAAAACAAAGCAGTTGCTTGAAGTATGTGTATCCCTGTGTATACTTTCCGAAAGGTTGCCAAGTTCTATATTTGATGAGCACAAATCATCAACGTTGATCCACCGAATAGTTACTGCAGCCCTTTGATTTTTAGAGCAGAGTTCTAAGAGGCTTGTGGATTGGCGGAAGTCATCGTCTTAAGGGTTACTCTTCAATGACAAATGTTCTGAAGGCCTATTTCGCATAAATTGTCCAAAAACTCTCTGCAATTTAAAAAAACCCTCTTAGACTTAAATTTAACCACAACAAATAGTTGGGAGCATATCACTCTGCATGGCAAATGCTAGAAAAGATAAAAAGTGTCATTAGTTTGAATTGTATTAAGAGGACAAGTAACTTAAAACAAAAGTGCGCACGCGCCCGTGTGTCCGTTTCTGTCTTAAGTTACTTTTAACCCTAAAATATAGGCATTTGAGGAGAATATGCAATAAAATGCTTAAATCTCTGCTGAAAATAAGCTCAATATTTGTACAAGATGATGTTCAAATTCTTTAAAAATACCCATGTCATGGATAAAAGGTGGTAATCCATAGAAGGAAGGACCTGGGCTAGTTGAACTAACACCCTTGCAAGCATTTGCGTAGGTTTCAGGGCATCTGTTTGGGTCTATTTTAGTATTCCTTTCCGTAATAGAAGGCCTATAGTTTTACTTATATTTATGGAACTGAAAACTTCCAAAGGTATTCGAATGTTGTACCAGTAAGAAGAAAAGTTAATTTTCAATACGTTTTAAGTTTAAAGCCAATGTGTATCAGCAAGCGCTGTGACCTAACGCTTAAGTAAGCAAAAAAGTCTAAACATGAAGCTTTTCTATTTTGCATAATTTGCATATCCTATCCAAGGGCGGATCCAGGAATAACTGTAAGTGGGGGCGGACGAGTGCACAGAAGTAGTGCACCAAGAGCGCGAAGCGCGAGCATTTCCGCGTGGCGTCCAGGGGCCTACGTTAGGGCCCATGGGGGGTCCCGGGGCGGAGCCCCGGTGGGGTCCAGGGGGCGAAACCCCCGGAAGCCCTCGCAATGTGAGACAATTTGAACACAGAAAAATAGTTTAAATTGCCCCAAGAGTCGAGAAGAACTTAGCGGTGATTCCATCAGTTCTACCTTTTAATGATCCGGATTCAGCAAAAGGTACTTCCAGTCAGTGGCAGAAGTTTACGAATATTAACAACCCAACTGAAGGGAAGGATGTTACTCGAATTTATACCAAAGTTATTAACAGAATCATATGAAAATGTCACGGATGTGCAAAATGAAAAGTAAAACTTACTTTTTTGATCAGTTTCAAACATCTAAGGGAAATTAATAAGATAAAACATATACAAATCTATTTGTAATTATAATTTTGCTGTTCATTTCCCTCAGCTAAAGAGATCTTTGTTATAAAAATATTTTAAAATTTGTTTTACCAAGTGGCTTAATGATGTAGGTACATGATTAATCATCTGTCCCTGCTTTGGACAAGAAATAATCACCCTCTTTCTTTTTCGCCAAAGTTTGGCACAAGACATAGGCGTAGGAGACGGGGGGGGGCGGGGGCCGCAGCCCCCTAAAATATTTCTGTGAAAAAATTCGGGCAGTATATAGAGAATTTTTCTGGAACTGGGAGAAAAAATTGCGATAATAAGGTTTTGTTAAAATCAGTAATTTAAACTAACGTTCCAAGCATGCCCGACACCCTGCCCGAAAAAATAAAAACAGTGATTCCTGCCCGACAAAAAAAAAAACAATTATATATATAGTAAAGATTTTACACAGGCTGTGCTCCATGCTTATCTCTCATTTGCCGTAGACTTTTTCGTGTTTCAGTGTTTTACGTTAGCACCACAGAACACCATTTTCTTGGATACTTCGCAAAGTACCAAAATTTTCGCGCGCTCCGTGCGCTTTCAGTGCCATTGATTATTTATTATCAATAGTGTCTAAAACGTACTCACACTTTTCATCGCCCCCGATTAGGTTGATTGCTCGTGTGCATAGGCTGTTGGGTGTGGTTATGGAGCAGCACAGCAAAGCAGCAAGCAAAGCAGGGGAATTCTTTTTCCCTTTCTCTTTTTTTTGCCAAAGTTATGTTAATGAAATCTGAAAGCTTTATTGGATGACAAGGCATCAAGTTCACCTTGTAATTGGCAAACGCATTTTTAGGGAACTGAAGATGTCTCGGTGCAGAGTCTGCATGCAACTTTTGTCATGGAAATAAATGATTCATAATGCAAATTTCCGTGCCCTTGTCACGATTCGCACTATATATCTTACCACAATTATATTTTAGGGAAATAAAGTTACACGAAAGTTTTCTGGCCAAGACACTGATCCAAAAATTAGAGGCACATCTCCATCCTCTGTCAACAGGGGGTACGGTGAGGTGTCGTTTTAAACGTATAATGGATGTATTTTGATAGTTTTCTATCAAATATCTTTCCCAAATTACCAAAATGTTCGTGCGCTTTGCGCACTTTTATCTTCAGTTCTGTTGTTATATTCTTTAACACCGTCTCGATCACATTCATATTTTTCAATGGTAATGGGTTCTACAACAGTTGTCGCTCAAAATTTTGGCCAGCTTCGCTCGCAATGCCAGGTTTTAGACTCCATGACTTAGTGACATGGAGGAACGGAGCGCATGTGCCCCATTGAATCACCCCATAGGCGTTTAAGCTTTATCCTTGTAGTAGTGGGGGGTAAGGTGTGTTTTCGACTGAATCATGTTTTTATTCATCATGTTCTATCACAAATGGTTCTCAAACTATCAGAGTTTTCGCGCGCTCGGTGCACTTTAGACCTAACCTCCATATTTTCCTTATTATCGCTACCTTGTGATAACAACTCCCGGAGAAGCACAGCAGCAAAAGTTAAAAGCTTTGTACGAATCATCAGGTAGAAGAATCGCCTTGTGATTTGTAGATAGGTTTCTTTGAGGAACTGAAACTATTTCGATGCAGATGCAAGTTTTGTCATAGAAATAATATCTATGTCATGCAAAAATTCAGCGCGCTTCGCGCGCATTCGTCATTGTTTGCACTCCATTTCTTGACCATTATTAAAGTATTGTACAGTTCACTTTTTTTTATCAAGGATAGCACCAAATCCATCCAGGCCACCTAAACGTAACAAAAATTCCTCGAAGGGGAGGGGAGTTTGCGCAAACACGTTATCTGCCTCCTCATCCCCCCAATACAGAAAGTTGTGTTCATGTGCGATGAGTGAGTAAAATTTTGGTCACATTTTTCGGGCAAGTCACAAGATCTTACATCGCCACCTTTTTTACTTATATTGTTCGATACTCAAAACCGCACGCAGTGGCCCGCCCAGGATTTTGGACTAGATGGGGCTTAAACTTGTGGGAAGACTATCTAAGTGGAGCAGAGCGTACCCCAAAATTTTTCGATAAAAATACCCCTCCCCCTGTCGCGGAAATTGCCCTTCCTAGGCTTAGCAAGTGAGCTCCTGGAACTTATGGTTTTGTCAGTATTTTCTTGGATGGAAGACCCTTCTCCTTAACATTACTGGAGATTGTCAAAATGTGATTACGTCTGTCCCATGCTTTTCTGATTGTTAGTTAGTTGGGTACCAGAAAAGAACCATTCGCCATGGCCCAGTTACCTCTTTTGAAAACTAAGAGCTTAATACATTTTCATTTCATGAAAAAAAAACACTGACGACCCTTAGGGGTGCACAAGCTACTTGGGCCGTACGGTAAAGCTAGCACGTTTCTTTTCCTGGCTCAGTGAGTGTTTTCCAGCCACCTGCGTGACTCTGGATTACGAACGTAAAGTCACAATAAAAATGCTAGGCAACTATTCCCACGTTTGGTGTATCGGTCGACGACTTACAGATTACAAATTGCCACACCTCTTTTCACATGTATCAGCATAGCCCGTTTTAGCGTTCTCCACTCATCCTACTCCTTAGCCATGTCTTCAACCTTTTTAATCCAGAAAAAACTTTCTCTTGTTGCCACTTTTACTTGATGAGTCGAGAAATCCTAAGCAAGAGTTTCAGTAACGGGTACGGGTTTTCATCACAGGCAAAAATGCATGTAGGTGCGGTTGTAGGGACATATTTTGGGGGCTATGTTGCCATTGACCCTAGTGAGACCACCTAAAGAGGAAGCCCGTGGCCATGAATTCTGACACAGGCGTCACTGGTGCCGCAAGGTTGCCACCAACCAAGATCATATGTGTAGCTAGGGATGACACCGAATGATAGCAGTTTGCAGGCTTAGCCAAGCGTGTTCCTTGGATTTGCCTTTACATGGGTCAAGCGCCCTGACTGGGGCCAGCTACTCTAAGCCGAGACAGATGCATTGGGCTGCCAAAAGGATGCCATACTCGATCGAAGTATAAGGGGCGCGAAGAGCTCCGAAAAAGCTTGGGTGAAATTGAAAAAGTTTGGGTTTCATTGAAGAATCTGCACTACTTACTGCTAGAGCAAGCCAAGAAATTTAATAGGCGCCGAAAAAGTTTGGGTGAAATTGAAAAAGTTTGGGTTTTATTGAAGAATCTACACCACTTACTGTTAGAGCAAGCCAAGAAATTTAATGGGCGCGAAAAAGTTTGGGTGAAATTAAAAAGTTTGGGTTTTATGAAGAATCTGCACTACTTACTGTTAGAGCAAGCCAAGAAATTTAATGGGCGCCTGCATGGTCGTCGTCGGGGATTAAGTTCTTTATCTTACCCATTAATTAATCCTCCCCGACTAAACTGTAAAATATATTTGCATCACAAAATATGTTTGCCACGATGATGAGGCTGAAGAAAGAATCTTCCAAAAGATAGGAAAAAGAGGTTAGAAATTTGCAACGATGCATTTTTGTGTTTCTATGGAATCGCAGCTACATGCAAAAACAGTATTTGTGGAAACTAATGTCGAATATATGAGTGAAATGCAGGATATCACCGCTTGATGAAACTGAACATGAAAGCGCGCGTAGCGCGCGAAATTTGTTTTTAGTTATAGAAGGAATTGCTTTGCACATGGGGGGATTTCGGGCTAAAACCCCCTTTCCCCAGTAGAATCACCCCTGCATCAATGGCAGACGACAGTCTGTCCTCAACCTTAACATCTTCTCAAGTTAACACCAGACATGTAATTTGCCATGAAATTTCGCCATAGCGAGGAAATCTTTGGGGCATAGTATCCTTAAATACCCTTATTTCGCCTCAAGTCAGCCACCTAGGCCTATATGCAGCGACTGGAATTTTAATTGAGGGTATTTAAGGTATTCTGTAAACTAAGAATGTAGACATTTTAAAAGAGTGTCCAGTTCTTACAGTCAGTACGCCAGAGATGAGCTTGTATTGAGCTGAGATATACATGCCTTACTATACCCCATATACCGGAAATGTCCCTTAAAATGTGTGAGTTATATGATTTCATTTTATTTTTTTAATTATGTATTTTTTAAATTTTTTCTTGGTCAACCTAAGGGGGGAGGTCGCCCCTCCGCCCTCCTCTGGATCCGCCGTTGATCCTATCCTAGCCAAGAAATTGTGTTCAATATAGCCCACAACGTGTATAAAATATACTTACTACGAAAAAATGGAAGTCATTTACTTTAATCCTTATGTGCAACACTTTGTCCAGAAAATAAAGAATATTGTTACAGTCTCCCTTTGAAAACCAATATGTTCTGTAACTTTGGTCAGCTCAAGCACAAAAGTATAAGTAAAAGGGTTAACATGGACACAAACATCTCTGACAATGCAAACCAAGAGCTAAGTCGACTTTTCAATTAGACAGTTACCTCCATAAAATTTAATCAATCTGGCTGGTTACGACAAATATCACTAAAATTTGATTTCCAATTTCCTCTCGTGCTTGGAATCTTGTAACGTATTTGCAAAAGTATTTTATGTCTCTACATAGGTTACCCAAAATGACAAAAGTGGAAAGTTGTTATATTGGCAATTAGAGTACAAGAAACTTAGAATGTTTTTCACTTGGTACAACAATATTGATAGGTTAACTTACAAAAATGATACTAAGGTCTTAACTTGGAAACATTATAAGGGGTGAAATAAAGAAGTTGCTACAGAGAAATATTTGAACCTTTTAGTGGTGCTCCTAATTTAGAATGTAGTTACGGAAGAAATGTAAAAGGCGTTTGATGTAGTCGTCAAAATGTGCAATTTTCTAACCCTGCAGTCAGTATTACAAGAGCGGGAAAATAGATGAACAAATGTTGATTGTTTCAATTGCTTGAAAGTGATTTTCTAGTGGTGCTTATTTTTTCTCTTCAATAGACTTACTGACAACTATGGGATCTGCTGCCTCTTCGGAATTACTACAGATTGCCAAGCACCTGCATCCCCCTTCAACACATGCAACTCTTTGATTCCGAACAACATTCTTCGAGTTAGTTTGTGGGTTGTCTGTTTGTTTTCTCTCATAACAAATGTCTTTGTGATTGCTGGCCGAATAAAATCGAAAATTCCTGCTATACGGAACAAGTTTACAACAGCAGTTAGTGAAAGTCAAAATACATTTCTAATTAATTTGGCTATTGCTGACTGCCTAATGGGAGTGTATCTCAGTGCTATTGGAATCGCTGATGCAGCTTTTGGTAAAGATTACTTTTTGTCTGCATTTGGTTGGAGGTCAGGGAACACTTGCAAAGGAATTGGATTTATTGGTTTCTCTGCAAATGTTGCATCAATTTTGATTTTAACTTTCGTGAGCGTTGAGAGGCTCTGTACCATTGTATTTCCATTCGGTAAAGACCTCTTTCGATCAAAGTTGACAGTAATAATATGCGTAGCCATATGGGTTGCAAGTTGTGCAATGGCACTTACCCCCATTATTTTGTCAGAATTTATCACAGAACTTTTCGGTTTTTCTGATGTATGCTTGGGCCTACCAATTAATTCTGTCCCCGAGATTTCAAGTTTTCAAGTAACTGAAATACGCTTAAGAATTTGGGGTGAAGATCATGCGACACGTAAGGATTCCGATATTAACAGTCTGCAGTGGGTGTATTCACAAATTGTATACATCTACTTTAGTGCCACCTGCGTATCAATAATAACGTTTTGTTATATATCCATATTCATATCGGCAATTCGTTCTAAAAAACAATCAGGACGTCCTGGAAGTAACAAAGACGAGATCAAAATGGCACTTAGGATTTTCATTATCGTAGGAACAGACTTGCTATGTTGGCTGCCACTCATAATAACAGGCATTTTGTCAAATTTAGGCTATGAAATCTCAACGGATGTATATGTCTGGTTTGCTATATTTGTGTTGCCCATAAATTCTGCTTTCAATCCGCTAATTTACACCCTTCCTGCAATAAAGAGGAGAAAGGAGAATGAACCCTCATTTATTGCTAAATAAAGGGAGCTGCATGGGCGCGACATTGGTCAATCACAGGGAAAGATGTATGTGACGTTCCAAGTGATCCCTTGCTTATTAGAAGTTGTACATAATAACTGATTTGAAACAAAAATATTTCAGAGAATCGTATGTGAGGATGTTCAATTTGAACTTGCTGTGAAGGAAAGCTGATCACACTTCATCACTACAAAGTGTCAATATAAGTGCTTTCAAAGAGCGCACTGTTTAATCGAATCAGCAGTGCGCAACCTTTATTGTTGTCCTTTTGAGAAGCCGTCATTCTGGAGATTTAAGGTATCCCCATGAAAGATGTATGCCCAAAGATGCCCCAGATATATACTTCATATTGCATTTCATACATGTGTATGACACGTGGTATTCGAGGGACCATTGACAGAATAGCTACGGATAATTTGTCTCAGAATATATTAGTAGACATTTATCGACACTACAATGTTTTAAGTGTATGGAGGTAATTTCGCTAGATATGTAAATACTAACAACAATAGAAGGAAAAAAGAGATAAAAAATTAAAAATTATTAAAATAAAATTCTGGTTTAGTTAAAAAAATAATGGTACTCTACTCTGGTATTTTCCGATCCTCCTCCACAATATCTTGTATCACGGAGTGTTTCAGGAAAGCCAAAATTAAACAAAGACGGTTAGTTGCCGAGTGGAAACGAACATCAAATTACGAAAGTTAAGAGTTAAACAAGCTATCTTTTCTAGTAAGAATTAATTTGTAAAATCAGTGATTGACTTTGTCCAAACGTTTTTATGTTAAATGTTGTCAGCTGTTGGTGCTGTAATGTCTTATTCGTCGCTCAGTGATATTGAGTAGTATGCATTCTGCATGAGAGTATGATTTATGAAATTTACATACATACGTGAAGAATTCTAGGGGATTGCTTTGAGACAAATGCTAGTAGGATCACACGTAATGCTGAAATCTCAAAAACGTACTATCCAAAATTCTGACGCAAGTTTAGAAACCTATCCCCACGTTAACGATAACCAAACACCAAGAGTAGCTGTTAAAATTTCCTTCTTATAACTTTAATTTTATTACTTATAAACCCCATCAACTCAATACAAATATTTCAGAGCCCAATAAAAAATTTTATTCTTTTGAATCATCATCATCATCATCATCATCATCATCATCATCATCATCATCATCATCATCATCATCATCATCATCATCATCATCATCATCATCATCATCATCATCATCATCATCATCATCATCATCATCATCATCATCATCATCATCATCATCATCATCATCATCATCATCATCATCATCATCATCATCATCATCATCATCATCACCATCACCATCACCATCACCATCACCATCACCATCATCATCACCATCACCATCACCACCACCACAGCTACCACCACCACCACCACCACAGCCACCACCACCATCATCATCATCATCATCATTGCTGGCATAGCGAATAAAGTGGATGGTAATTACTATTATTGAGGTTATGGTGTCGCGAATGAAATGGATAATTACTAATTGCATGCGTTACGAAAGTAATTGAAAAATGCTAACGTCTATGGCAGTCTCGTTAGTTCCAACTTTGGAAATTAAGATTGCTGCTGCATTCGTTGCAAATGTTAAAAATGTGTTATTAGCTGTACATTATACCATATTCTGTGTTTATATGCAGTCCTACAACATCTCATGAAGCGTGCAATTGTGCAAATTTCTTGCTTTCGTAAAATATCTTTAACAACCTGAATATGAAAAACTAAATAATTCTTATGAAACTTTTAGCAAACTGGACACAAAATATCTAGGGGTCACTATAACGAGTAGTTCATTACAAACTCTTAGAAATATGTGAAATCTCATTGGATGTTGTTCTGTAGAAAACGATTAGCTTTGAAAATAGTTCTTTGCAGTGACATAACTATGTAGTTATACATATATATATATATATATATATATATATCCAAGGTATATAACGATACAGGTCTTTACTATCTTACATAAGAGTTGTATGTATAGACACAAGACGCTAATCATGCACATCTTTTGTCAGCTTATTTTAATTATCGTATACTGACACTTGTTATATTAAGGTCTATGCTAAATTACTAGTTGTTCTTAATATTTTACTTGCATATTAATAGTATGAATTAAGTTTAGATTTTATACTTTAGGTTTACATAGTGTAGATTAAGAAAAAATATGACTTGTACATAATGCAGCAATATGTATAAGTAAGCTGTGATTGGTCTTGGACCGCTGCTGTCATGTTGACGTAGAAATGAGCCTTACGTAGTGTTTCTTAGTGATCTTAGGGACAGATAAATTGCACTATTAACGAGAAACTTTAAGCGAGTGAAACAAAACGGGTAAATGTGAAAAGAGAACCTTGTTCCTTCACACTTGTTATAACTTTACTATATGTTTAATGTTCGTAGAGTGCATTGTAACTAATGTAAAACTTATAATACGCCAGAAGATCCTGTCTCTGTGTAATTATTTATAAGGAATTGTATTAGAGTTATTCAGGGAAATTTTTAATGGAAACTCCTCCTGTCTTTAGAGTATGGCATATGTACAGTTAGGTAAGGGCGTATGGAAGAAAATGAATACTCATAACGTACGTGACCCCTGAATTGCTTGAAGGGCGATATTGAAGATGCATTGAAGATGTGCTGCTCAGTAAATTGACTAAATGAGTTAAATGCCCTTCCGACTAATATTTGATCAAAAGGTGTCATGGTTTGATGATCCAAGTCAAGATGGCTAACCCTAAGCCCCTTTGAGAACACCTTTTGCAAAATACGTCTTAAAAATGTGCACCTATACATGTACTGTATGGACTTTTCCTAAGTCCATTTGGGAGCACCGTTTGCCAAATATGTCTTAATTCTTCATAGACAGTCAAATGTTTACCTATACATGTACTATGGGCTTTTCCTGAGCTCCTTTGGGAACACCGTTTGCAAAGTACGTCTTATTTCTGGAGACATTGACAAATGTGATCCTACAGAAGTACTGATAAACATACTTATTAGTATACTTAATACGTTGGGCACACACTTACATCACACTAAAAGTCCTGGCATTCCTTCACCAAATTAAGCCTGCCAGCCATTCATATGTGATCTGTGATCCGTGTCCGCGTACGCATGCGTGTCTGCGTCCGTGTATGCGTGAAGTAAGCATCCATTCATACGTGAAAACCTGTCCTTGAAAACTCACGTTGCAAGTTAGAATGTCATTTTCTGTTGCCCCTCTTTTGCTAACATCCTTGCTAACATGATGCCGAGTTCGCTGCGTCGCAATCGTTAGAGGAACACAATTTTAATATTTTATTCTGCATGTAGCTAGGCCTACGAAATTCTTAACCTTGTACACCGGGTATGTTAAACTCATTAGCAATAGACTTCCATGATTTGCGAAAGATTACGGGGGTCCATGTGCTGGGGCAATGTAGCGTCGTATAAAGCCGGAATGTTTCTCACCATTTCAATTAGTTTTTTATATGTAATTTGCTCTGTCAACCTCACCGCCTTGCGTTTCGACATCGCGCTGGTCTGTTGTAAAGTACGATCCAGTGTAAAAGTCATGCATATCACGCACGCGAACGGGGACACGGATCACGGATCACGTATGAATGGATGACAGGCTTTAAAGTTAGTATACAAAGGTATAAAAAAAACGTGTTACGGTGCGGTCCATAAAAATATGGGGTAATTCAGCACGGTAACGTTTCTAATTATTGCTTTCTTATCGTTGCAAAGAACTTGTATATCGTGATATTTAACACTGATTGAATATTTAAACTTTCCGTTACTAAGCGTGGCTTTGCGTCCTTCCATTGTGCTGATTTTAATGATGTTTGTTTCTGTATTTTGGTGTAAAGGTCTTCTTGTACAAATAGGATCTTCTGGCGGTTTTAGAAAAATGAATGTTGATGTTGAATAAATTTGAAGAAACACAATGTTGTGAGTGCTATCGTTCTCCATTTACAGAAAGCCTACACAAACTTATCACAACCTCCACCCCATCACACATATCTGCCAAAATAGTATTGTCGACGCACTTAAATGCAAGGCCTACACACTCTGTGCGCAGTAAAAATACCTGTGAATTCATTCACAGTACCAAAACTTTTCACAATGGTTACCCCACACTTCTTGTGGACCAGTGGAGAGAAGAATCTGATGCAAATTAAGGGTTTTGGCTAAGCATATCGTACCCGAAATGGAACCTTCAACAATGGGCAGAAGCAAAGGGAATCGTTAAATGGTTCACTTTTTAGGTAAGGGGCTAATTAGAGTTATCATCAAAATGAAGTAAACTATTGTCCTAATGAATGGCAAGGATCCTAGCCACAAAAAAATCATGCCATGCATATTGGCTGTGCTTAAATAGCGGCTTGGTGTTTTAAATCTCATTATTCTAGTGCGGGATTCATTAACATCTGGCTAAGTTCTTGCATAAGTTAAAATTTAAAATTCTAACACGCTGCGTATGTGGTATTCATGCAAACAACTTACGCAAAGATACACAACTTAACAGCAATAAATGCACAGGACCCAGTCGTATCTGCAGTTGCATCTTGTCTTGTCACATTTTAAGCCAATCACAGTAACTGTTATTGTTAAAACGAAGCGCACGGTGTTCTGTGGTTACATGTGCGGTCCTCCGCCGTACACAACTAATTGGTACAACTTATCTCTGTTTGTGTTTTTGTGTGACTTTTTTAATTACTACAACTCTGAAGCTGGTCTGGAGCTTGCGAAAAGTTAAGCAAAATATCCACGTACTTTGCCCTTCATGAATACCGACTAGGCAAGATACGTTTCGTAAGTCTGACTTACGCAAGTTTTTGTTCGTAAGTGTTCTTGTGAATATGGCCCTTTATATTGTTATCAACCCATCACCTAGAAAAGTAAAACAAGCAACTTTAGGGAGGTTGGTCCATCATTATGCAAACCAGGCTAATGTCCAAGCAGAGACTACCGGATGCATGATATCATTCAGTATAGTCATACATTTTCAAAAGGTAATCAGGTTCTTTACCAGAGAGAAATGGACCCATCTAAACAACAACACACTCGTGTTTACTCAAACAGAAAAATATTTATAACCCAGCTTGTTGTTTCCATTTACAAAAACATATAAGGCACCACTTTTAATTTTTTTATGGCTAACACTTTGAGATGGTTATTTATTTGTATAGATAACCGTCGTAAAGGCTTTTCTTTAAACAAGAAAATATATTAATAGATTAAGCAAACATTGAGGTAATACAATACTTTGAAAATACCAATAGCCACTTTACCTGTTGCGTGCTTAATCGAGAATGACCATAATGCGTCAAAACCCAACCCAAGACTCCTTTGACTAAGAAGGCCCATTTAAAAACAGGAGCATCTCATGACCCTTTGGAACGGCAATGCTAGGTACATCATTTTCTGTAAAGAATACTTGCGACGAACCTAGAGGAGCTGGTAAAGGGGGTATTGTCCTCGTTACAAAGCCTGCAAAGTTTCTGTCGTAAATTTTTGTCACTTAGTTAAAAACATTTTCCAATGCAACGTGGAGAAGCTTATGAGATAAATGGCCTTCTTGCCATACAAAATTCAGAAATCTTACTTTATACACATTTCGAACACTCAAGAAAATCTTTCGGTAAGCTTCCAGTGCAACTAGTATAAATATGTGTTTCACTTTCATCAAATCCTTTAAAACATCTTGGGTAAAAAGCTTACTTCTTACTCAGGCGTGTAGTTAGGGGTATGTAGGGACCTCCCCCTGCCAAAAATGATAAGAGAAAAGGCAAAGAAAAAGAATTTCAAAGAAAAAAGGAGAAAGAAAGAAAAAATGTAAAGGAAAGGAAGAATGAAAGAATGAAAGAAAGAATGAAAGAAAGATTGAAAGAAAGAAAGAAAGAAAGGAAGAAAGAAAGAATGAAAAAAAGAAGAAAGAAAGAAAGGAAAAAAATAGCAAAGAAAAAAGAAAGAATGACAGACAGACAGACAGACAGACAGGCAGACAGAAAGACAGACAGAAAGAAAGAAAGTAAGTAAGTAAGAAAGAAAGAAAGTAATTAAGAAAGAAAGAACGAAAGAAAGTAAGTAAGAAAGAAAGAAAGAAAGAAAGAAAGAAAGGAAGAGAGTAAGAAAGAAAGAAAGAAAAAACGAAAGAATGACATACTGACACACAGACAGACAGAAAGACAGACAGACAGAAAGACAGACAGACAGAAAGACAGACAGACAGAAAGACAGACAGACAGAAAGAAAGAAAGGAAGAAAGAAAGAAAGAGAGAAAGAAACAAATAAAGATTGAAAGAAAAAGAGAAAGAAAAAAGGGAAAAAGAAAGAATGACAGACAGACAGACAGACAGACAGACAGACAGACAGGCAGAAGGACAGACAGAAGAAAGAAAGAAAGAAAGAAAGAGAGAAAGGAAGGAAGAAAGAAAGACAGAATGAAAGAAAGTAAGAAAGAAAAAAGAAAGTAAGAAAGAAAAAGAGAAAGAAAGAAAGAAAAGAAAAAGTAAAAAAGGAAGAAAAAAGAATGACAGACAGACAGACATACATACAGAAAGACAGACAGACTGACAGACAGACAGACAAAAAGTAAAAAAAGATAGGAAGAAAGTTAGAAAGAAAGAAATTAAGAAAGAAAAAGAGAATTAAAGTAAAGAAAGAAAGAAAGTAAAAAAGAAAAAAGAAAGAATGACAAACAGACAGACAGACAGACAGACAGAAAGAAAGACAGACAGACAGAAAGAAAGAAAAGGGGGAAGAAAGAAAGAAAATAAGAAAGAAAGAAAGAAAGAAAGAAAGAAAAAAAGGAAGAAAGAAAGAAAGAAAGAAAGAAAGGAAGAAAGAAAGAAAGAAAGAACTAAAACTATAACCGGAAATGTTTAAAAAGCGTGCAGGTTTTTTCTAGAAAAAGTTATCTGTATTAAAATTTACCAAAATTAAAATTGGTTACGACGAGAAAAAGGCTACAGTGTGCGTAAACAGATTAATGGCTGAGCAATGATGCTAGTCGACAGATCCAAAGGGATGAACATAAATGATATAAACGCTGGGGGGGGGGCTAGCTGCATTGAACTGTCATATCAAAATTTGTCAAAGAATCAAAATATTTGGAATCTAGGGGCATTGATATGGAAATGTTTGCCATATAGGTCTAAGGATGACTTAACACGCCAGTCTGGCAAGTGGACGTATTTTGGCGCTCAGTGGCGCCTCACGGAGGGCAGGGGAGGTATGTGCTCCCATCTAATCGATTTGATTCCGGAAATTTCGGAAATTTTCTTTTTAAATGAACTCAAAAGGCGTTTAAGCTATAGATATTTGTAGTGGGCAGGGAGAGCCGTCACGGTGTTTTCGACTGACTGATGGATTTGTTTTCATCACCTCCTACAAATCATTTGAAAAATATGGAGTAATTTTGTAAATCCTTTGCAATATGCCTTTGGCCTAATTGATGCACTTTGTTCGTGTGCATAAATCAAAGCAGTAGGGGGCGCCCATCAAGACGGAATTATTGGTCAATGTAATATTATGTAAATGACACTTGATATAGCGCACTACACAACCAAAAGTGTTCTGAGGCGCTTTACATTAAAAATAAATCCACTAAATACTAAATGCTTCGTTAAAAAGGGTGGGTTTTTAACTAAACCTTAAATATTTTAATAATTGAACTCATTTGATGCTGCCTGGCAGGGCATTCCATAACTTAGGACCATGGGCAGAAAACGACCTGTCAGCAAATGTGAAATTGCTTGTGAATGGTTTAGTAAGGGATATTGACTCCTGGTCACTGAATCGTAATCTCTGCTTTGATTTAGGGGCTTCACGCAGTAAATTTTTGAAATGCTGTGGAGCGTCACATTTGAGAGATTTAAATACAAAGGACAGCAGCTTATGTTTAATACGTTGATGAATTGGAAGCCAGTGCAAGGATTTTAAACAGACCCTAGAACTGGCGAATTTACTGAGGAGCGTAGCTAGGATGAAATTTGTAGGGGCCTAGGTTTCAAATGGGGGTGACGGCATTGATCGCCCTCCCTAATTCTTGCACATTTTATTAGGACACACACAATTTCTGGGGGCCTAGGCCCCCCGGACCCCCGTAGCTAGGCGCTTGAATCTACTTTCATGAAGTACTTATTTGGCGGCACGATTCTGAACACGTTGTAATGTGTTTATATCACATGCAGGTAATCCCATGCATTAGCGTAATCTGAATGTGAGAGTGTTGGATGACAAGAGCTTGTACAATAGTACGACAAGTATCCCGGCCTAAATATTTTCTAATAACTCGAATTCGACATGTTTTCCATTAAAATTCAGTTCGATCCTAACATAATAAACTGCTTTTTGTCATTATTCACTTCAGTCTATTGTATGTAGTCCATCCATTCTTTAACTCAGTTTTGGCACTTCACTAAGCCTGAGGTGCTTCTTCCTTCTGAAAGTGGATTATTTAAATCAATTTTCCTGCTAAAGACGTGATCATCTACAAACCCATAAAGGATGACTTTACTCTTCGACATAACGACGTCACCGAATGGGCTAGGATACCCTGAAAATAATTGCGGACCAACCACCGAGCCTTGTGGAACGGAATAATCTACCGCACGAGGTTTGGAGTATGTCTCACCAACACGCACGGATTTGCAAGGAACCATGAGAAAACGTTGCTAGAGATGATGCCAATTCGATGTTTCAACAGTTTCAGTAGAACATCATGGTCAACGATGCGTCGATGTCGAATGCTGCGCTAAGATCAATTGCTCATAGAGTAGGCCTAGTCATTGAACAATTTGAAAAGAGTTGTTTCGCAACTGTAGTTTTGGTGATATGCGGATTGATAATCAGGTAGAAGAGCACGTGTTATAATGGATCATTATATTGTTGTAGGACCAATCTCTCAATCACTTTGGAGAGAAATACTAAATTACTAATGGGCCAATAGTTACAGTACTGCAATTTCACTCCCGGTTCCTTTAAAAAGGGCAGGTACACTGCAGATAATTTCCACAATTCGGTATAAACTCACCACTTTACATAGACTTCCCTTACAAACAAATTGTGTGGCAAAAGTTCCAATACCACACGTGAAATGCTGTGTCGAACTATGCAAAACTATGGTGGGGTGTGGAGAGGCGTGAAATTTCTGTGAATTTTTGCGTGACAATGTGTGTCATTAATAAACAGTTGACACACTTTTCCAAAGTGCATGCATTGACCAGCATTTTCACAGTTTGGAAATGAGGCAATGTGTGGAAGACCGAAAATCACGCTTTGACACATGTAACAGGAGGCAAACTGGGGTAAAGTAGGCAAAGTGTGGAGATGTGTGGAGAAGTGTGGTGCTGAGTAAAGTAAATTCAATAGTTCGATTTCATTCTCTGGCCTTGTTTGCCACACTTCGCCCTGGTTTGCCACATGCGTCAACTTGACACAGCTTTCCCCACTTTGACCCAGATTTCAAGGTGTGACAATCATGCAGGGAAAAGCGTGGTCCTGTGTGTCAGATTGGTTCCAATACCACATGTGTCACCACGCATAACCACACTTTTTTCCTTATGTATTTTCATATGCTCTGCCACATGTGATTACGTTTGTTTACATGTGGCACGCCACACTTTTTTGTAAAAAGTTAAATCAAGAATTCGAATTCGTGATATCAGTAAATAGTAACTATTTATATTTACACATCGCTAATTTGAATTATTAATATCATTAAATGTAGTGGCATTTTCGAAATGTTTGCCATATTTACAGATATCTAGAATTCAAATTAAGATATCTGTAAATGATTTACTGATATCATGAAACGGTTTACTGATATCGAGATTTCACTTTTTGATAACACAAATTCGTGCTATTTGTTGTTATTGGTTAATGATCTACCGACGTTTTGCATTTTTTTTTGATATCATTAAATAATTTCAAGATATTTGCCATTAATTACTGATATCATCAAATATAGATTAAAATCTAAAACGGATTGCCATAGGTACGTCTTCTGTACAAGTGAAAAGGTTAATTGAGCACCTGTGCTTTAGCCCGCTGTGTGCCAGCCTAGTACTTGAATCGTTTTGTGGCTTTCCATTCTAAGTCACCAATATCAGACACTATATAGAACCAGGGAGTTGTTATTCCCTGATAGACCCGGGTTTTCTTGTCTCGATTTTTGTTCTTAAATTCACATATTACTCAATCATTGATCCACGCTGGGCCTTTATATAAATCATTAGTTAAGGAATACTTAGCATAAGGTGTCTTAAACATGTCCATACATTATTATTGTACACGCCATCCTGCTTTGTTTTTCAACGTTTTACTACACTGCTATATTCTTTTGCTACGAATTTTACATCATTGTATGATACGTAAAGCTCAGTTTTTCAATTGTTATATAGTCAAACGAAATGGCTAGATTCGTTGCGTATGTGGAGGCAACAATCACTGCGGCAACGAACTCACATCGAGTGCTGACTCTTGCTTACTGCCTACGTAACGACCGGTCAAATATAGAGTAGAAAATAGCCCAGGTGTATAGCTCAGGGAACAAAGTGTACGGCAAGAACTAGACCCGGGTACCCTAGCCTAAATATGCCTTCACATGCAAGTGAGGTCAAACTGTTAAACCCTTGAAGATAATTCTAAACAAAGGAACTTTGGAGCTGTGCTTCTAAATTTTTATTACTGGCATCAAAACCACAGTTCTGGTGACAGGGTGGTGAAGGACTTTCTCGATCGATTGTTATGGCCCAGTTGATGTGTTTTGAAGGATTTCATTTAATAAGTCACTATCCGTCCAATTGGGTGTTATATTTGCAATCTTCTGACACAGGCATAGGAAGGTGTTTTCAAATGACGGTGGGTGCTAAACGTGCTAGACCGCCGCCCTTGAGGAAGGGTCTGGGTGTTCCTCATTCCCGTAAGATATTTTGTGAATGTTCGATGGTTCTAAGATGCTGTTTACTGCTACATTTTGTGCAGATTATGAAAGGTATTTATCGTATAAACATGATATTTAATAATTTAAGTTTAATTTCACAGAGAAAAAAATTGTTAGCGTGGTTTTTGCCCCTTTTTGGAGCACGAACGAATAGTCAAAACTTAAAAATTGGCATAGTGAGGAATGTTGAGGGTAGTGACGACAATAGCCCAACATATTCCTTCCTTTCACCGATAAAAATTAATGTGACCGTCAGTATATACATTTTCTGCTACAATTTCAAACATCAGTTATTCAAAAGTCCTCCCAGTAAGAAATCATTCGTCATCATATTAACTTGAGAATAAAAACCGATTCTTCGCTTGGGATGAAACTGGATTTAGCTTACCCTTTAGTTCCCTTAAATAAGGTACAATAAATATATTCGGGTTATGCTTTGACATCCCGGAGGGGAGGGGCATTTATTAGTAAATAGCTATCTTCTAAATGCTTCCACTCTTAGCACGTGATTGCATGTTACAATAAAACAGTCTCAGGTATAAGAAGAACAAATTTAAAGTTATCATGAAAGACCACCACCAGCACAAAGAGTGAAATATTCGTTTCGAGACTTGATGTCAATTTTTACCGTCTGCAACTCGCTATTTACTAGTTTGGCTGGGCAACCAATTTTGGTAAAAAGCTGTGCTAAGTGGGAAGAAGCTGACTTACCCGGAGGAAACCCCACGTGGCGCGAGCGTGATTCGAAGCTACGTGCCTGTGAAATACTTACGTGCAAGGCAGCGTAAAACATTCTGCCACCGAGGAACCAAACACCACCAATAAAAAGCTACAACTGAATTACGAAGTACGTTACAGTTAAATCACCTATTTAACTACGTCAATTTGCCATGCACAGTGACCACAAAACTCCATTGGAGTAGGCTTATGAGCCAGGGAGATAGGCGTATGCATCTTTACACCCACCCCGAGGTTCTGGAAACCATATTTCTTTGGTACTGCCATTTGAAGGAAAATCGGGTATATGTATAGGTTTGAAAAGGTTACGTCAGGCGTAAACTTCTCCCCCAAACCCCTCCCCTTTCGCAAAAAGTATCATGTATGTAATTTGTATCTGCTACGGAGATATCAGTAAGCGGACGACTTACGTCAGTCTCTACAATCAAAGCTGTGTCTGCTATTAATGATAACTTCCAGGGGCGTAGCGAAGGTGTTTTCTTTGGGGGGTGTAGACACTATGTTTTGCCGATAGATCTGATAATGCGTAGCGCGGAAACGAGCTTTAGCGAGTGGGGTCCGGGGGGCCACCTTAGGGCCCATGGTGGGGTCTAGGGGCAAAGCCCCGCGGGAGGGGGAGAAGCCCCCGGAAACTCTGAGGTTTAAGCATATCTCTGGGTGAAAAATTAAGTCTCAGGATGAATATGTTTTTGTTCATAATGCATCATCAAATGCGAAGATTCCCAATAATTTTGATGTATTAGGCTATTCCTCTAGTCAAGACGCTATAGTTTTAAGCGATTGAGATCTAGAGGTCCGCCAGTGTTACAGCTAGGACGTTTTCCCAATGCCACATTTACTGATATGTGGCCTGGGGAGGGGTGTAAGGGGAGGGGGTGTCCCCGTCCCCTTTGGAAATTTTTGGAATTCGAAAGGTGCCTAGATTGCAACTGGTGCAATATTTTGTAGATTTCTGCCCTAATGAGGAACCTCAAAATATACACCCGGCTAGAATTTGCTTGTAAAATTTTTATTGTGCGACATTTGTCGCCGTTTGCCATTGTCGCACAAATAGGGGGGGGGGGGCTAAAACACTGGGCCCACCTTAAGGCAACTGGTGGGGGTTCAGGGGGCTTTGCCCTCTGAAGCTCTGAGGTTTTAGCATAATCTCTGGGTAAAAAATTAAGTCTCATGCAGGATAGGTATGTTTTGGTTCATAATACATTATCCAATGCAAAGATTCCGGATAATTTTAATGTGTTAGGCTATCCCGTCATGCCACTATACTTGAGGAGCTGGACCTGTCGTTCAAAATTGGAACACTAGGCGTTCAGCATTTGAACACTAGACGGTTCAGGCGTTCAAATACGGTAAGTGTTCAAATAGGCGTCCGACGTTCAAAAAGGGAGAAAAAGTGTTCAGGATATTAACCCAAGCGTTCAAAATATGCTTTGAACGCCAGGGTGGGTTCTGTATCTGTTTCATTTTGGTGTTCACAAGTTAAAAGCCTGAGACTGCAGTGAAGGTAAGACACGACCGGCACGCATTATTTTTTTTCCCAGGATGCATTACTTTTTTCCCAGGATGTTTGTGGGTAATTCGGATCCTCGAGAGTTTGCAAAATGTGTTTGAAGTCAATGTTAGGATTTAGAAAACGGACTAAGGATGCCTACTCCATGGGTAATAGGGTGCTTCTCCCCATGGTGATGATAAAATTGAGGAATAATGTGCAGAAAGTGGTTTCTCAAGAATGTCATATGACCCGAAATAGTGCGCATATATGGAAGCCTTTAATTCCCTTCAGGGGTGGCGCCAGGATTTGCCCGACAGGGGGACCAAGCTCCCCGACAGGTGACCAACGACCCAAAGCCTCAAAGAGGCCGATAGAGTGCCGAAACGATGTTTGAAGGAAAAATTTGGGGCTCTATTTCGAGAACAATTTGAAAAAATTGGGCTTTTACCATGGAAAATTTGAAAAAAAAAATTGGGCTTTAGAGAAGAAAATTTGAAACTTCGGAGGTTTTATTGAAGAATTTGCCCAAATTTAGACCAAAGTTAAGTAAATCGTCGGGGCGACTGGCCGTTGTCGGGGACTACATATTTTATCGTATACGTAACATCTCCCCGACGAAATCGGAAAATTTCCCCGACGGGGGGCCAGCCTTCCCCGACGGGAGGGGGGCGTTGCCCCCTTCCCCCACCTGGTGCCACCACTGATTCCCTTTCTTTCTCCGAGTTGCCGACGGACTCAATCACTCGTCCAATTACACCGACGGCCGTTGATATGGCCGTATACGACCGTCACATGCATAATCAATTTGCCAACGGGCCTTCAAATTGAATGTGCCAATTAGATGAAGAGCTGAAAATCGAAATAGCCGATAACAGACTGGCCACGCGCTCTCGTTCTCTCTTTCTCTTTTTTCCTTTCATTCTCCGTCTTCCTTTTACTCCCTTCCTTTCCTTTCCCTTCTTTCTTTTTTCCTCCTTTAATCTTTTCCTCTTTTTTTCCTTTCCCTCTCCCCTTTTTGCGACAAACCGATTCAAATCCCAGGTTCTCACGTCGAGTCCATTAGAGGCCCGTAACATGCACAAAAATGGCAGCAGAAGATTCGGAAAGCCCAAACGAAGTCCCGAAAGCTGATAAACGAAGTCCCGTATACTGCAATAAATTGAAAGCAAGAGCTTGAGGTAAAAGTGGCCCACGGCCCGAAACCCTTGAGAAACCTTGCTTATTAGAAGCCAGTCTCAGGCTGGAACAGACGCACTACAGGTTGTACCAACTTCACTGTGGTAACAGTAGACTGCATGGACATAAGTCTAAAACGGATAGTGTGGATGCTTGGTAAAACTGTGTACAAAAAATAAAAGAACAAGCCGTGAGTATGCATGGTAAACTACACTAACAAAATGTGATTATAGGGAGGCAATTGCTGTCTATTGACATTCTGAACATTTTACATTCGTTAAAACTATTAAGTCAATTTTAGTTTGTTAGTAATAATTAGAGGACAATGAAGCAGGGTGTACTCGTGGCTCCCACTCCTGTTGAATTCACTGATGTCTTGTTTCCACGGGGTCGAGAGGATGTTTTGATGGACGTCATAAATATAAGGAGAGTCAGTCCTGATTTTCATGATTACTAGAACTCCGGTTTGGTTCACAAAAACAGTTTTTGTCTCCCTTAGCTGACTGCCTTTTTGTCAGCTCCACTGCAATTTACAACATATATCTCTTACATTCTTTGCACTTTTGAAAACCGTTCATGTAAAAACATATATAACACGACTATATTTTTTCGCCGCGACCGTTGGTCCAGGGAGCTGTTATTTGGATGGAGATAGAACGTAAAGTTTAATTTATGCTAATACTTTAAGACCCACTAAATCGAGGGGAGATTACCAACGATAAGCCGTTTATTTGGAGCAAAGGCATTTTCCCCTTTGTTTGGTGGCTCCAATTTGATGGCACTCACCTTGCGATATCATTCAAGTCACGTAATCCTTTAACAAGTGGCCTGCGCAGAACAATACTTTGATGTGTAGGTTTGCGCCGCCAACATTTTTAGAGCAGGTGTTAATAAACTCGAAACGGCTGTTCAGTTGAATTTAAAAGAATACAGTTAGCCCCTTCTCATACAAGATACCGTATGCAAATGAGTTGACGAGGTATAAGTCTAGCTTTTGTTACAACAATATGAAAAGTTTCCGGAAGTTTCCAGAAATAACCAGATATAGATTCTTGTTCATATTTCAACATAAAACCTAACTGATATACTGTCATGCGCGTCGCCGAGCGTCGAAAGATGCAATATTTTTTATTTTCCTTGACGACTGGCAATGCTGTGGCAGTGGAGAAAAACCCTCACTCTTACTGTAAATTTAGCAGACGACAAATCCCTTTTGTGTTAACTTCCTAATCCAGTGTAAGTCTTATAGAAATGTCAAGAAAGATAAAAGGGATGGATTACTGAGTGACCTTGGCGGTACAAACCTCACTTCAAAGCAATCTATCTCCATCCAAATAACAGCTCCCTGGTTGGTCAAAAGGCGATTGGACAATGATGTCATGTGAGTAGGCTACAACACCCTACGAACGGTTACCTCCAGTTTCAACCGTTCCAGTCGGAGGAGTACCTACGTGAAATCGGTCTAACAGTTGACGAGAACTAGTTGGCTGAAAACTAAACAATTTGGTTAATTTTGAACAAATGTAGTCAACGATATCAGCAGATGCCGGTTAGGTACCACTCGAACCCAGGTTGGCTGATATTAGAATCGACTGTTTTTAGACTAAGGAAATATTCTTTAGGAAATTATTTGTGAGGTTTTGATATCACCACTTGACACTGTCAAGATCCTGCGACATTCTACTACACTGGAATGTAATCGCTATTGCGCTCACCATTTTCAAAAGTCATAATGTTCTGGTCAGCAGGATATTATTGTTAATTTAGGCAAATATTTTGACTTGCACAAGAAATTACACAATTTGGCCCAGACCTGCAACTATAGACTGACAAGAGAGAGTGTGAATATATATTTTGTCTACACACTAAATACAGTACGCATGGGTGTGGTACCTACAATCATGTCATAAACATCGTGACAAAGCTACCTGCGTTTTGTCAAGACTACTCGTGACTCAATCATTGGCTCTCTCGTGAAAATCCCATCTCCTTAAAACACGGCAGTTCGGCGCCCTCAATGGTATTTGATCCAATGCAAGTACATGCATAGTGAGCGGAATCGGGGTTTGGACGTATTGTCATTTCAGCAGCAATTACGAATATGTTGTTGTATATTTTACTGACAACATGGGTCATAAGTAGCCTACTTACAAAGGCCAATTTATGGCTCTGAAGCTGGGTTCGGCAAGTGAGTCCAATGTTTGTATCTCGTCATCTGAGAGTTTGGTTTCAAGACCCTAGAAGTGGAAACAGTGAAATCTCTGGATAAACAAATCAATCAAGTATGTTAAATCATTATCTTGAAAATAAGGAATGTCAAAAAATAGATTAAATACAAAAACACTAAGATATACTTACGTCCAAGGAATCTACAAATATAGGAATCAAATATTTACAGTGCTTTGATTTCTCGAATGGAGTTTTAATCTGTCTTACTTATGTCAATTTGGTAAAACTTAGTGGATCCCGAATTTCTATAAAAGGGCCTAAGAGAGCAATGCGTTTAAATTCATCGGCACATATAAAAACAATGTGAAATGTGGAATCATAGTAATACCCACAGAAGCCCCCTACCCTTACCCCGGACATGATCATGAGTTGGTCCTTTCATTTGCTTGGTTTTGTCGTTTGTAAAGTTTAAA
This sequence comes from Holothuria leucospilota, assembly GCA_029531755.1. Classification (NCBI taxonomy): domain Eukaryota; kingdom Metazoa; phylum Echinodermata; class Holothuroidea; order Aspidochirotida; family Holothuriidae; genus Holothuria; species Holothuria leucospilota. The sequence continues at coordinate 13,959,697 of CM055972.1, forward strand.
GGGAACTACCATCTGACAGTGGCTACTTATGGATATTCATCAAGTGTTCAAAACCTATGTGAGTAAAAATGCAATTTTTTCGAACTAATTTGTTATTTATTTTCCTATGTCCTAAGGTCTTGAATGAGTCAGAGAAATTAGTATAAGTACTAGTCACAACAGAAAGTCATTTCAAAGACTTGCGCTTATGATGCTGCGCTAAACTATAACAAACAGCGAAAATGTCCTTCTTGGACCAAATTCCGTCAATTTGTTGTAGAATGTTTGATAAAATTGTAGCAATTGGTCGCTTACCAAAATACTCACCATAAAATTTTCTTGAATTCGTGATGGTGAAATACTCTTTGGTATACAAATAATTCCTTGGCAAATATTATAAGCAACCAGTAGCTGGGCAGGACTACATCCCTTGGAATCGGCAACCTCTTTAACGAGAAGATGTCTTAGAACATCGGGATCAGTATCGGACCGCCTTTTTGATAGAATAGAAAAGCTAAGTCAAAGCAGAAGGCTAAAGCTCCCAGTGTCCTTTATAAAACTGGCCAAAGAATAACAGGCACTCAACCAACTTAAACGCATGACAGTAAAAAATTCAATAGTTCTTGTTCGTATTCGCAAATGGTCAACCAATTGTAAAGTGTGTATGCAGTCGGTCACTCAATTATATAAAAGAAAAAATATAACTAGGGCTATTTCAATAGCACCAAGATCACCAGCAGCTGACATCAGACTGGGGGTAGATGTGTCGGCTCCAGTGAACGTAGTAAATGGTTGAAAATAGAACTCTTTACCTCACCGGTATCCTACAACCGAATATGATTCAAAGTGCCTGCTTCTACTTCATATGATCATATCATCATATACTGAACCCAGGCTATTGCAGAAGTGTATTATTTTCCTTATATGCTTAATAAAAACTAACTCTGGAATAGCACGTAGCTTTCTATCCAGGACAGCTAGCCTATAACTTAGTTTCCTTAATAGAAAGAGTATCTGTAAACTGACAGCTTTCTTAACAGATAGATTCGAAGGTAATACAGTGGTAAAATTGTTAATTCATTAGATTTTAGTAAAAAAGAGCTACGAACAAGTTGAAAATACCTCACTTTAGCTCACTTTACCCTACGACACGGCATTCATTCACCAATTTGTCTCTTTTGTGAAGAAGGGTACAAGGGGAAAGGAGTCATACGGTTGTCCATGTTATTAATCTTCTCTAAGAGAACTTAAAGAATCAGCAGCTATAAATTCCCCTGTGAAAGCTCAGCTTTACCTGAATTTCCTTGGCAAAACAAACATTTAAAATATTCTAGCAACTGAGGTGTTTTGCCAAGGAAGTTTTTTTGAAGGAATGGAGTGGTCAGACTGCATTTAAACGGTTGGCCCTAAGCAACCGTAAGGTTTTATTTAATCTGCAAGCTGTATAAAACCATTTGTTTACCCATTCTAATCATGTTTAGGAGACGTTGATAATGATTGGTGTTTGTCTTTAACAGGAACAGTTTTCATTTGACTTACATACCATAGATAGAATTACCTTAAGTTGACATTCGATTTCAATTTTTCAAGCCATTCTGCTTGTCTCCTACCGATAGATAATTTTGACCAGTTTCCAGTTCAAGTAATTTGCACAAGGTTAGATGTACATCAAAAACCAAATGCAGACAGAGAGACCAACAGACTAACAGAAGAACAGATGGACAGACAGGTACACAGACTAAAATACGGACAAAAATAAAGTACAGACATACAGACACACAGACGTACAGACGTACATACGTACATACATACATATAGAATACAGACATGCAGACATACAGACGTATATAGGTACTTACGTACAGACGTATAGACGTACATACGTACAGATATACATATTTACAGACATACAGACACACGGAAATACGGATATACGGATATACGAACATACAGACAGACAGACGGACAGACAGACGGACAGACAGACGGACAGACAGACGGACAGACAGACATACCGAGTAAAGGATGGCGTGATACAAGTGGTGCAAATTTCTTGCAATACAAATTTTAAAGAAAGAAATGTAAAAGAAAAGCTCTCCAGTCTCCTCCCTCATAAAACCTCAAGATAGTCGTGTCTCCTTTGAGTTCTTTACACCCGCACCATCCAGAATCTTCAACCCTATTCAGATACGGTCTATAATACACCGATCAGTTGACACTTACCATCTTCTACTAGGAGAACCAAGTGGGCTGTAAGCCGCAATGGTAATACCCTTCAGCTTACAGAAATCAATCAACTCTCTTTGGTCTATGAATGGATGATTTTCTATCTAAGAATAGAAGAGGAAAATGACAAACACTGAACACTTATGAACAATGAATATACTAATTATATGTACTTCCCCCAGGACATTCTACTTTGAGCACAAATGCCATCTCATATTTTGTAAACTTTTCATTGCCCATTTGAGTTTTTTAAAAAGGGTCCCAAGTAAAACTTTGTGCTAGACATACAGATGTGATTCAGGCCATCGGTGCTCTGCCTGAGTGGATGATCACTGCTGTCTCTAAAACTATGAGGCAATCAGAAAATCAAAGTTACCATCTAAGACTAAGTTCCTGGCCAATTGATGTTGAGGTTAGTATATGAATATTTGATCCGGGAATAATTTTCGGCTAGTGAATAAAGTACAAGTGGATCCAATCTTCAGCCTAAGTGAGGCGGTGAAACGAAAGCCACCCGATGTAAAATTTGTGTTTTATCAGCGGCAAAAATTGCTGTCCTTATATAAGGCCTAAATTTACTTTCTTGTTCACAGCACTGAGTTTGATGTCGCAGTTACAACTGCAACAAGAACTCAATGCTTCTTACGATAACTACTTTTACCTTAAGCTACAACACACTTTTACTTCTAGTTCCACCTAATATTTAACGATGTCTTTAGTGTCTACTATCTTCCCACGATAGTATGTGCAAAATTTTGCTTGGTCTACTCATTGGTGAAAACCTACGTAATAATAATGCCCCAGTTCACTGTTAGAAGTTCATTTACGGTTTTTACACATTTGCTATGGTAACTAGATCACCTGCTACAAAAAATGTGGCCATTTGATTTAAGTCTTTCCCCAAAAAAGCAAACAATTTTAAGTAAATAATGTAACTTTGTCTTATTTGTGTAATCTGTTTTAAAGGTAGTTTTTTCCAAGTGAAATTGTCCTGTCAGATTAGATGCCGTATTATTTCTCACCTGGTTGATTGCAATTGGTTCCTTTGCTATTTTCAGCAGTTCACTAAGTTGAGCAATCTTGAAGTTGGAGACACCAATAGATTTTGTGAGATCCTTTGTAACTAATTTCTCCATTTCCTTGAAAAACAAAGAACAAATCATCCTTAAAATAAATCAGTATCGAATATTTTCATGTATAAAATTATACAATGAATACTTTATTTCACCGGGTCGTATTTACCAGTTGTTAGGAAGGAGATACAACGACCAAATCTGTTAGACAATATGTACTTGAAAATGATTTAATTCTTTTGAAGGTTAAATTTTACATTTTTGCATGACGGCTGGCAACGCAAAGTTTATGAGTTCAGTATAAGGGGTGTGTGTTCTCAAGGTCAGTTCGACAATGCTTTACTGATCCTAGTTGATTAAGGTATTGAGATAACAATTTTGAGAAGAAAAGCAAGATTACTGTCGGAAACGAACATTGCTTTAAAGAGTCTAAAGAATGTTGTATCTCCTTCCTTAGTCCTCCCTAGTTTTTACAGAATTAACAGCAACCTCCTTTTAAGTAATGATTATTAGTGACGTACTCCAATTAGCATGAATCAATACTCTTTAGTCTTAAGGGCATTCAGATTCTAACAATTTTTCTTAGGGAATATAAATTCTAAAAATTTAAAGGATTAATGTAACACTGGCTGACAAGTTACAGTTAGGTCTTATTTCAGTTCAAGTGCTGAGATATACATGTTGAAATGAATGTTGTTGTGTCTTTCTTGAAAGCATTACAAGGTGTCAGTTTCAAACTACAACTACCGCAGTTTATGTTTGCATATTCATGGTGTTAAGAAAATGCACGGAACTACTATACACAAAATGTTAAGAACAAATGTCCAATTTTATCACAGATTTAGAAACGAGGTAATTAAAGCTAATACCTTCCTTTGATATAGCATTTTCATGGGTAAGTACACTTTCGTAATTGAGGGAATAAGTTCAACGTTTTTCGCAACAGGAATCTTGAAATCTATTGAAATGGAGTTTGACCTATAAGTGCCATTTCAGCCTCTGTTACAAACTTTTAACCACACCCTAAGCTGTCCTACATACACAGCTATTAAACGTATGTATTTTTTGCTATTGTAGACCTGATACATCTGTACCTAATTGAACCTTCATTATCGAATATGAAAATTTCTTTTATTGTGGACAAAGAAAATTAACCAATCTTTTACCATTACCTCTCAAAGGAGTGGGCACCAATCAAGAATAACCCCCCCCCCCCGTCCGACGAAACGCGTACAAATATTCTATTCCAAGGGCACCCATAGCTAAATCTTGCATAAACACAGTATACAGGCAATGGAGTTTAATTCTTACCCCATAACAACGACACGTGTATCAAATAAGTATTGGTTGTTAAATGTATGGCATTACTTTTTGAAGTTTTTTTTTATCTGCTTCCAAGTCAGACCAAAATGATTTTAACGACCACTTGGGCATAACTGAAAGTAGTCTTTAAATTTGAAGACGCGGAGGCACATCACAGGATGGGCACCTATTCTAAACTTGGGCAAACGTGGGGCTCGGCAAGGGAAGGGAGTTTACTGAGAAAACTTTGAAAACTCTTCTACTCCAGCATTAACAGTGAGTGTTTTGTCAATGACGTCGACAATGAAACTTCTTACTTCAATACTCTTTGTAGTCCAATGTGCAATTCAAGGCTGACATACAAAACAATATTTACAAATGGTCTGTAGTAATAGCTGGATACAAAATCCGTAATCCTTTGAGGTCCACTGTCAACAAAGATCTTCCGTTAATACCACCAACGTCAGAGTACGATAGAAATGCATTGATCAAAGGTTGATCAGGAACAAAACTAGAACAGCGGAGCAATAATTTTGTTGTTTAGTTATGTCACATACCTTACTGGCACACACTCCAACATCATAGTTTCACGTAAATCTTATTTTGCCCCTACGAGCTCGGAACAGCAAAAGGAACATACTTAACGTAGTTTAAGGGGTCGATGAACAAAGGCAGTGGAGCCTCGAATCACGACAAGCATACGTGATACACTTGGAGAAGGGGTGTAAAGGCAAGTACGCAAAGCAGATAAAATGATCTATGAGGAGCAGTCGGAGTAGGGGAGCATACCTATTGGTCAGTTCAGAGTGGGAACTTCTCATGAAGCGCTAGGAGCAGATGGGTGTGTGTATGATTTGTGTAAGCAATGTACGGTTTGTTTAAGCAACAATATTTTGCGAACCTAACACGTTGGGGTTCTTTGTCTACGAAAGATTCTCTTTCTTAAACTTTTTAGCCCCATAAAACAATGTGACCTCGTACCATCAATGCAAAAGCACATTTGAACCATATTTGGCTATATCTTTTGTAAGAGTCCTCTCACTTATCTTGCGTTTCATAGTCCTTATCTTTATTTGTCTCCTCTGTTGAGAATCTTAAGCAGTCCGTTAAGGCTTGCCAATATTGCTCCAGCCCAGACTTATGGGTATGTTCTTCTCGGCACACACATGACGCAGTAAAAATAATCAGATAGAAATCTTGTTGCTTATCGTTCTAAACGATACGTGATATATTTTCTCCAGCACTGGTATTTTGCCAGTTGTGTCTGCACCATTTGAGTGCGAGAGCCTTCAAAACCCTCACCAGAATTTGCATAATAAATATAGATACAAATCAATAGATGCGTTGCTTTGCTCGGTTGCTGGTTTGTTAGTCTATTCTAAGTACACGCTGATTCTTTTTAGGACCTAGTCGGCAGATTTTGCAATTTTTGCTGGTTATGGCTTCTAATGAACGTCCTCGAGCTCAGTCATGTAATCATGAAGATGCTTGCTTTTAGTATTCGAGCATAAGGTTACACTGTAACGATAGAAAGTCAGTGCATACTCTGTATTAGCGTTCCTTATGAAAATAGCGTACTGTTTATCAATTCAGTTGTGTACGCTCTATTTTGCGCAAAATGTATTGTGTTGGTAAATCTCTTCAGTAAGGTGGTTACTCAGGTTAAAGTTTTAAAATTTCCCTTGCTTTTCTGTATCACGGCAAACTTATCCAAATTATCACAGTTACGAGGGCTGTCACCATAGCCTCTCTGTCACAACTCTGGCGACCGTGATCTTATTCAGAGAACTTTCAGAGCTCTCATCCATTTCAGTCTAGCAAAGCAATCCATCTACCAACTCAACCTGAACCCTGTGTTATCATGAGATAAACATATGCAAACCTCTAGGTACTTATTTCATGAGAGGAATTCCTCCCCACCTCCCAATACAGCCTATGTGTTGACACTACCAGTAGCAAAAAGAGCTTGAAGCAATCACTCTGTCTGTTCTTAGGTAGGTGGAGCACTTTTCTTTCGCCTAACCCAATAGACGTACCTGCCATGTTTCGGTATAATGAATATCATCTACTAATATCTGGTCGCTTTTGTCCAAAGGCAAGAATTCCTTGTCACCTGTGTACTGAAAATTAAAAAAAAAATTCTTGAATACATACTTGCTAAAAAGTGCCATATACACCGATAATATAGAACAATTTTAAAGTAATTTCAGGTGATTAAGACATGCCTATAATGATACCAAATGACTGAAAAAGTCGAAAACAGAAAATACAGTATTATAAAATATCAAATAGCGTCCATAAATTTTCAGATGTTATTTATACACGTTTGGTTCAATTTCCGTTTCATCGTATTTAAAACTGCTGATGGGATCAGAAGAAAGAGTTGTGTCCTGTAAACTTGTAGGCGTGTAACTCACAGAGATAACGTACGGACATAGATCGAACATATGCTGTTGTAACTGAGCAAAAAGGTTATTTTAAATCCACACCAATCTACTATCAAACTGAGATATGCCATGTTATCAGCTCTGCCTCCTATGGTTGTTGAAAATAAGAGAAGCTCTTGAATGCTCTTCTGTAGAAAGTTTTATTTTTTTTTTGTATCAAGTTAATGACTCGAGCTCAACGCTTCACCTTAAATGTAAATATAGGGGTATTAATAGCAACAACTAACAATTGCTGGGGAGGCTAATTTTTTATAGCCAAAAATTGTGCCGACAGAGTACAAACTTCCAATCATGGTACAACACCCCAAATTTGCATCTACAGTATTCCATCCTCAATGTAAGAATTAGTTATACTCTGTTAGATATCAGTCCTGCAAAGGGTCAAGATAGTAAAATAATATCAACAAATATATCTTCATTTGATTTTATACAAAAATTATCGAAAAAGTCCTACCTGGAGATTTTAGCAGATTGCTTCCAAAATGAAATGTCGTATTTTATCTTAACTGTTGCCCATCGTATCTGCCGTTTACAATAGAGTACTTTACAAGATCGCTTAATATTTTATCTACTTACCAGATGCAAAACAAAGTTCGAACTTGGAGAAACTTAGTCCAAACTAGTGTGATTTCTGTTGTTACGAAACTTTTACCTATGTAGGCATCCTATGGCTAACACGTATTCACCTGAACTGCCATCGGTGAGTGCATTAGGTACAGGTCTACGAAATCCAACTGAAGCTCTTCCAAACTTTGACGAAGGGCATTCTCCACTTTGTCTGGACGATGAAAGGTTGACCAAAGCTACATCGAGACAAATGAAAATTAACAATGTAGCACAGGTTACAGTAAACTTGAAGGTTTGTTTCAAAGTTAGGATGTTTTGTAACTTTCTCGTGTAGCAATAACATAATGGACGTAATGTTTTCAATTGCTTCAGCAAGGCACGGACAAAAAAAAGTTTTACCATTCATAATTAAACCATGTCTTGTCCACAGGACTACACGCGAGTGTATTCCTAGGCACTGACGGACAAACCACCCACACAGTAAGCGTATTTACAGCACAAGCGCACGGCATAACCATAGATACAACTGTGACACAATGGACGCTTGCCCTTTTAAAACCAAACAGACGCACGATCTTGCCCTTTTAAGCCAAAGAGACGCGCGATCACGTGACATCGGTGAAACCTCTCTACAGACCCAAGTAATATCTTTTATTTTCAAAAGAATAACATACTACGAGAGTAATAAATGTTGCATCAATTGACAATTTCGAAATAGTGTGGAAAAATATTCCTGGGTCACAACCTTATTCTGTAAAAGCTTTATTCATAAGAAACAACCATTTCAGTTATTCTAAATTTCCTATTCTTCTTGCGACATCTCTAACAAAGCAAACAGAAAAATATAAAAAATCTTATTAGCGGTGTAAGCAGTCGTTTAAAATTATTTTTGGCCCACATTCCTTAGTAACAATATATAACCAGTAAAATATACACAATTACATGGAGATGGGTGTTTTGCTTGTACTCGATAGGGATGGTCTCTGGATTAAGTCTCAGAAGCTTGTTAACTTTTTTCTTGTGATCGAGTCTAAAAGGTTCTTTTACCCACCTAGCCTTTTCAAGCGTAGCGAAAGACTGTGGATACCCTTTTTCACTAGTTGAACAGATAAGCCCCATAGAGTTAGTTAAACCATACTAAGCTGTATACTCTTCTGTGCAAAGACGGTATCTTGCAGCTACTCAGAGATCTCACCTTACTGGTTATAAATAAGTCTTCTCTCTTTACCATACCATCTTTTATTTTCTCTTCCAAGGCCTCGCCAATCTGACGTTCATTCTGGTAGAGATACGCTCCATCAAAATGACGGTAGCCAACGTCAATAGCAACTTTCACTGCATCCCTTACCTCGCCTGGTTTGTTCTGGAGAAATCAACAACAACATGTCAAGTACAAAATATCTTAATGTGCTAAAAAGCCGAGACCCCCCCCCCCCCCCAAATTCTCACCCAAAACACTTATCGCTCAGGTAACATACCCTATTCTAAAATTTGGAATATTGACCTACGTGGGATTTGTCCGGGGAAGATTGTCCCGGTTGGGAATTGTTAGGGCCAATTGACGCCTAGAGAGTGTCCGGGGCCGGCTGTCCGGGAACCATCTAATACGGCTTTCTATTAACATTACCTAACAGCAATTAGCTAGTAGTGGCCACTTTCTGCATACAGCATCCATACGTTGCAGGGATTTGCCAATAAAATTGTGATTTGAATAAGTGAGTTTTGTTTTTCAACAAGGTACAAATGTACTGGGAAAACTTGCGTTATTGTAGTCGCCAGTAACAAGTGATGTGTCTGTAGTAGTAAACAAACAGGGTGTGTTTCTAAAATTTATGTTTATTTTACTCATTAAGTACTCATGAATGAAGGTGAATAATCTTATCGCAACAACTTCCATGCAGCTCAATTGTCCTTATTGAGTAAAATTTGTATCACTAGAAAAAATAACGAGGTTCTAAGAGCTTGGCAGTTCTGATCCTCTTTGCCTGGGGCAAATCCCTTTTCTCTCAATATCATCTGACAATCAAAGTGTAAAGTTCGTCTCATTTACGTTCACGTCTTTTCCATTTCATTTCGTTTTCTTTTCTTACGTTTTTAAGTGGTCATTCTAATTCTGTGCCGGTGTCTTTTCTTTTTGTATAAGGCCATACTACAGTCAACATATGACATACCTGTCAATACAATTCATTAGAAAACTTGAATATAAACACCCCATCATTTTAAATGCAATGTGGGTATCATTAGAGTTTAAACCTTATTACCAGACACATGCCTTGTTGATATTTAGCATTCTTTATTCCAGTACTAAATAAGGATTAATTACACGTATAATTGACTTCACAAATTACTTTTTATGTAATCCAAATACTGTGCAAACAATATATATGAACAACATTTAAATATGTATAAAATATATGTATAGAAATTTGTACATGTATATCTAGTGCGTTTAAGTATGTATGTATATGTAGGTATATATATATATAGATATACATATATAAATGTATATATATATATATATATAATATAGCCGTCGAAAATAGTCTTAGTATGATGCTTGACACCCTCTCCTCTCATGGTTTGAACGTGAGACTTTAACTTTTATAAATCGGCCATTCCTGCCTTGTTGGTACTTGTGTAAACCACTTTACACAACTTGGTTTCCTGGCCGGTTTGGTCTTGCCTAATTTTACTATAGTCGTGTGCATGCGCGCTACAATGTTGGCATTTATACCAGCCCTGGTCATCCCCTTGGCTGATCAAGGAAAATAAAGTTTCATGATTAAATTTTACACTCAAAAAATTCAATGGATTCAAGTTCATGGGTTTGCTGTGCAGGAAAAGTCCAGATTCACAAAATCACAAATATTGCAAACTTCCCACATTTCAAAACCTAATTTCCTAAACTCCGATATTAACATTGTTTCGACCTCGTACACGTCTGTCGTTTACGAGCTTTGGAAACATCATTTTGTATCAATATTACAGAAATACCTAAATCTGCATTCTCTCTTAAACAGTTTTGTTACTCTCCAAAATTCCTGTTGCCCATTTAAATTCCCCGAAATTTCTTCAATATCAGGAAATATCATTTTCCGAAAGCGGAGAAAGTTCCCTTGAAAGTGAATGCCAATTTTAGCAAATGCCGGGCTCACAACCGTTTATCTTTGCGCATACCGAAAGGACTTGTTAGAAAACGCAATTACTAAAACAGTACGCGTTTTTCTAAAACAGTACGCGTAATATATTCCACTACTGGTAGAAATTCTCACATAGAAATAAAGATAAAATTTCAACCAAAATTTCAACCAACACTCAATGACACACAATGTCACTCAATGACACACACCATGACTAAAGGAAGAGTCAAATAAAACCACTATAATAATTAATCCACATTTAGTCCTGAAAAAAGGTTATGTTCCAAAATTCAAACCAGTGGGTACCGTACTACTTTCTTTCGTGCGGCTACCCTATCCGTATCATTAAACAGGGTATACGCAAAGCCGCTCTAATCAATCGCCATGACCTTCTGACTTATAAAATCAAGACTCCCAACAAACGTATACCCCTTGTGTTTAAATTCCACCCCCTTATCCCCAGTCTTGCCCGTACCTTAAAACAATCCTTTGATACCCTCAAAGACGACCCTACCCTCTCTGACCTATTTGCTGATCCCCCTCTCCTTGCGCTACGCCAGCCCCCTAATCTTAGGAGACTTATCGCTCCATCCCAATTACCGACCTCTGATGAGGCCACTAGGGGTAATACTTGCTGCAACAAACAACGCTGCCAAATCTGCAGACATATCAACACTGGAGATCGGGTCACCATCCCTAACATAAAATTTCCGTTAAAACCCCCCAACCTTAATTGCGATTCTTGTAATGTTGTTTACATATTTCATTGTAATCTGTGCAAACACGGACTCTGTGTTGGAGAAACCGGGACTTCCTTCCGCCTTAGGTTTAATAACCACAAAAAATCTATTCGAGACAAAGCTATTGGATTCCCAGTAGCTGAACACTTCAATCTCCCCGGTTATGCCCTTGATAATCTAAAAGTAACTCCCATAGCTAGCGACTTTGTTTGCACAGAAAACCGTAAACGTACGGAACTAATTTGGATAATGAGGCTTCAATCACACCTCACTGGACTTAACAAAGACTTCGGTCTTCTTAATCAGTATACCTTTCACCAAACGCTTTAATCCTATTATGTTTGTTTATCTAACTTCCAACACATTGTTTGTTGCTTGTAATTTTCTTGATTAAGTTACTCACTTTGTTGTAAGATTTCGCTGAGGAAGGTTCCAGGGGAACCGAAAATTTCGAAGTAAATTTAGGTTTTGTACTCCAATGATCAACCAGTTATGCTCTTTACTGCATTCTCTCTCATTTTATATATATATATATATATATATATATATATATATATATATATATATATATATATATATATATATATATATATATATATATATATATATATTGCTATCTTTGGACTAGTGGGAAATGAAGACGCGACCGTAGGGGGAAGATTCGTTTGCCCTAAGCAATTTTACACACTGTTTTTATAGAGAATACGTTCTTATATTCTGATCGTTAACATTAACATGTTTATACCGTACCTAATACATAGGAGAGAACTTCAGAAATTCATACTGTCGTAAACTATTACCTTAAACCTTGCTGTGCCAAGGCCGACGAGGGGAACTTTTCGTCCACTGGACAGCAGACAGTATAAGTTCTTACTTGCCATCCGTTAATGTCTGAAAAGGGTAAGTTATAATGTTAATCACTACTAAATCAAGCAACAGATGAGGCCGTCATTACAAATTGAAATAAGGAAATAAGAAGAATTGAGGTAACTTGCTGCATTGAGTTTTTTTTAAAGTTCAGTCAACTAAGTTTCTAAAAATTTATTCTTTATTGTCAGGTGAACCTCACTTTACTGATTTTATAAAGGTCCAGGTAACAATTGACCTCCGTTTTCTCATATAATTCGAACTTTGGGGTTTCATATTGTAGGCTGCATTCTATGGAGTTGATGGATTAGTACTCTTGCAGAAAGCATTACAGAATCACGTAATATAGAAAAACATTCTATTCAATCCTTTGGAATTTTTGGAGATTGCGTAGAACTGTTATGGAATTCTGTATGTGTTTAACCTCACAAAATGGTACAACTCACCAACTCACCAGTCTATTTGTCTCATTAATCAGTTCTTTTACTCTTTACGACCTTTACTAGTCTTTTGTGAGCAAAAGCAAAAAGAAAAGACCAAAATGAAACAATGCTAGCATTATCAGTAATCATTATCCAGTTATATCTGTTGCAATGTTGTAACAAGTCATGGCTCGAGTCACAAATTTTATGTACCATAATTTTCCTCCTAGAAATGATACAGTGACTCGAGTCACTGACTCGATTCGAGTTACATTGAAAGTAGTAAATGACTCGACTCGACTGCAAAATTGAGTGACTTGTTACAACACTGATCTGTTGCAACAGTTATTGCATACTTGTGCCTTAAAAGTTACTCTCGTGGGCATCCATGTTGGGGAGTCTGAAGGTGAACGATAGCTCACGACTGTGGCAAAAGTCAAAACATGACCGTTTGCATATGGAGAATGGTATAATCAATATCTTAAAGACTGAAATCATGAATATTGTACTTTTCATAGTTGGCACACTTGTCATACAGAGGATTCTGTTGTTTTTGGTGTAGGTGAAATCTCATATAAGGCGACTATAAGTCAAGCTCTGAAGACCTTGTAACCATATATTAAAGGTAGTGCATGTGGGTGTCGATATATACTATACTGTTGTTTCAATAAACTTCTGCACGTCATGAATAGGGTAGAATATAATGTCTTTTCACTTAATACCATGTAACTGGAAATTAAACTATGAACATCCACAACCATTTCAAAATGACAGAATGCCACATTTTGGAAAATAAAAAATGGGCACATTTTAACTGGGGACAAATGATGAAATTAGTTTTAGGAACTTTAATTTCACATCCCTCAGCAAACGTTCATAACGAAAGGTTCTGTATCTCTATTGCAATCTGCATGTTTGATGCAACCGAGATAATGTCTACACTATAGAAAGAGCGGTGACATGATATAGGCCTAGGTCGTGAAGCAGGTAGCCTGAAACTGATAGCAGAAAGTAACTACTTCTAATTTTTTTTAAGACATCGTCAGTTAACTTCCGAAAAATCTTGGATATACAGGAGTTACTTTTCATGCACTCAAGATATTTTAAGATATTTTAGAATGCCTCTTATTTTTCTCTTAAAAAATTGAAAGAAACGTACTGATTTTTCACAAACATTTCTTCACAAATCTTCATTCCTTTCAGACTACGTAGGACTACAGAGTAGGTTATGACAAATATTCTGACTTAAATTGAAATTGACTATCATATTCCCGTGCATCCTTAATTACCGCTTATATGATTGAGGATAACTGTAAAATATAATGAAATGTTCTTTTCTCGACCAATAGCTCCAAAACAAAATTTCCAAGTTATTTTACTCAAAGCGTCATTCATTATTTGTAAAAGATGTTTTTTTACGAAATGAATATTTCTAAGACCTGGATTCCAACACTACAAATAAATAGAGCTGTGCTCTCAGAGCAAGGCTACTTAGAAATAACAATAGACTTATAAGTTTAGATGTTTTAATGTTGGCTGAATTTGATATATTCTACTATGAATGGACATTAATTTTTAATAAATCCTTTAAGTAAAATCCGCTATTTTGGATTACCTACGTATCGAGTATTCTCCTCAAAAGCAGCTTTTACTTCCAAAATAAGCTGGTACTTCTTCGTCCTCGCTCTAAGTCGTGCTTGACTACCACCTCTAGCAATTGTGCTTCAATACCCATAAGGTCAAATTGTAATGTTCGACGTCATGCTGTTCTACAGAGTAGTTTTGGTTCCATGATTATTCACCACCTTTTAGATAAGGTGTAAAATAATAAAATATTGGGCACCCTCCCTTTTTATTGCGCATGGAGTTCATCCCAAATTATTTGCATTTATTATCAACTCAAATCAATTCTAATAAAAGATAAAAAAATGAGGCGGTTTGCGTATTCAGACTCATAATTCAAACTTGAGAGAGTAGTTCGTACAAAAAACTGAAATTAATGTGAAAGTGCCTTGAATTGAAGTTGCGTAACTTGAAGGGGTGGGTTCGGGACTTTGCAAAAAGATGAGAGAGGAGCTAACTTGAGGAGGTTCAAGCTTTAAATCTACGACTGACAAATGTGACAAAAAAGTCTACGTTGGGAAGAGGTGAGGAGAAAAGTTTGAAATAACACTATTTAATAGTTTTTCCAGCATCTTGCGATTAAGTTTAGTGCATAAGAAAACACTTTTTTTACATCATCTGTGCTCCTAACTTGTGTGACTGCGATCCCTGCAATTTTGGAACAGGTTTCTGAGAGGAAAAAGGTCATATACTGTAAATGTGGTCAAGATATGGGAGTCTGTGAAGATGGTTTGAAATCAAATCATGTAATAGGCTATTTCCTGGCTTTTGACAATTAAGGTAAGTACATAAAGCAAGCATCATTTACGTGCATCACTTGTTCTCTGCAGTAGGCCTATGGCCATTGTATTCTATGAATATGCCTACCAGCAGGAACATCTTTCTCCGGTATAATGGTCAGGACGAGGGTGAGTGGGATCTGAAAAAAATTGAAAACGATAGTTTTGATGCAATTTCGTGACATGCATGGACTGAGATAAGTTTACAAAGAATAATCTCGTATGGAATAGCATCTATTATGCAATGTGACTAAACTCTTAAAACGTTCGGTTCTAATTGATCTAAAAAAGAATCAAATGGACACTGAAACGAAAAGGAATAAAATATTTGACTGGTTCAAACTAACCATTTTTGGGTTCAAAACGAACCAAATCTAGTCACATATTTGAGCAGATCTCCGTCGAGGATCCACTTGATCGGAATCGGTTTAAATATGAACCGGCAGTTTGTAGAGTCTATGCAAAAATGTCCTTTAAAATTGCACACAAAGAAAGATCATGAGTCCTCCAGGATCCTTTTCCACAAAACTTGAAATAATAATAATGATGATAACAATGATGACAATGATGATGATGACGATGATGAAGATGATGACGATGATGATGAGTCAGGTCTTGAAGGGCAGTTCTTTAACCTCGCTACGCGACCACAGGAGTGGGAGAAGCCTATGGCTTATAAATTACAACTTCACGTCGCGTGACTAACTCAAGAATTTAGATCATTTTTTTTTTGTTTGAAAGGCCAGGTAATTAAGCACTGCACTGGACTTAGTTGATATCCTGGCATCTGATATTTTTGTAAATTAGTAAAGGAGAGCCCTGGTAGGAAGTAACAAGATTATTAGGTTTCAACAATGTTCTTTATGTCATTATGTAGGATCCAAAGCGAATGGGACTAGTTTACATATACCTTTCTCGACCCGGATAACTAAAACTTGACTTAACCACTACATTTTTCCTACGGTCAAAACCATGCAGGCCTAAATTTAGGTAGACATTCTTTAAAACAAAAGATGTTTTCCAAGCATGTTTACCCGTTGGAAGATTGTTAACAAATAAGAAGTCTGTGATACCACACGCTGAAGAGAGTCACCGTACAACAGGTTGTAACAGAGTGCTTGGACTGGACACATAAAAATTGCGTGTCGAAGTATATGGCGCCTTTACTATGCATATTTTACCATCGTTGGTAGTCTTCTCCCAGTGAAGTGTTTGCAAAAGTGTCAGCATATATTTAACCATCCGATGCATGTCCGTTCGGGTAACAACTCCCTGTTTCTAAATTGATGTAAGAAGATGTGAGTTTCTCTCTACCACTGACAGCTCTTGGTTCTGAAATTCTTGCAAAAAGTGTTGCTTAGTTGACAATTTTTGCAAGAATGTCAGCACCCTGTGCTACGAGAGCTCTGGTAGAAAGAAACTCATAGTGGAACTCAACTGGGCTATGGCGATGAGAGTCTCCTTGAGGGGGCTTTTGAAGTGTTTATCCTCTCGCAAACTAGTGTTGAATAGAAAATAATTTTTAATGCTTATAACCGTGTTTTAAATTTCAAGTAGGTGTGTTAAGGACGCAGCACGCGGTGAATACGTTTCAAACAAAAACGTCAATGCAATGATTCCTTACCAAAAAAGTATTTTTGTCACTTTTTTATTCTGTATGGTGCAGATCCTTCGTTGCGTTGCTTGGATGGTATTGGGCAGTGCGGAGCTGTGCCAGTCGGACAGTGCGGTATATGCATCATTCCTATCTTAAAATACGTTTCCACAAAGTTTTCGACTGTTGACCTCATATGAATCTCTGATCTCTACCAAGAACAATATTTAGAAACCACACTTTCAACGAGAAAAATTTATACCGGAAGTATGAACAAGATAAAAAAGGCAAATTATACTGGAAAATTGGAAAAATGTGTGCCTTGAATATGATTAAAACCCGGTTTGTAAGAATAAGAAACTAAGTAATTTCCACTACTCCATCAACTTACACATCTTAGATTAAATGTTATATGTTATTATCTTATAATCACAACATACTTTGCAACTGTTCGTCATTTGGTAATTAAACTTAGAGTTACTAATTTGTAAATCAATTTATGCATGTGTAAAAATATATTTTGTTCTCTTTAAGTTTATATTTGGGATGGTACAAAATTCACGACTCCATTTTTGGTAGTCACGATACAACGCAATTTGGAGGTACCTCTCACTGTCCATTCAGTCTACGAGGCTTTGAGACTTTCCCATCTGGTGAACTTAGGTGACAGTTGACCTCCGCCAAAACACATAAAGTTTTCTCTCTTTATTTCAATGACAAATATGTGTACCAAGTATAAAAAGCGTCCATCATTGCTATCTTGAGATCTCGTGTTTACAAGCACTCTAAGGATTTTGTATTTTCACCTTTGGTGAAATCAGATAATCTTAAATAAATATTAGCTGAGTTACCAGGGAGAACATTATAGATACCTTAGTGGGGCTGAAGTAGATATCAAAGTGTTCATGACACCTTAGAAACTATTTACAATTGCCCAATACCAGCACATGTATTCGTTCCAGCTTATTATTAAAAACAATAGTAAAATTCAATGGTATTTTTTTTAATTTATCTCCGTAGATTAACTTAGATGTAATAAAAAAATGCAGAGACGTAAGATAAGCTAGAAATCTCATAACTCCCCCCTAATCTTGACTGTAAATTAATTTTTAGACAAACTATTCCTATACCACAGTATAAGCAAAAACATTTCTCTTGTGTAATGTAGCCACTATCTTTATCACGTTTACAATAACACGACATAATGTGTAATCCTATAAAAGTAGTAACTCTGTTGTAGGTTACCTGAGTTATTACGTTGAACAAAACTTACCTTCAGACTCGGTGATGATTTATCCTTCTTTGAAGTAGTGAACAATTATATATGAAACAAGAGTCAAATGAAACTGGTGAAATGACACTTAAATTTTGTTTATTTATAAGGAGAGGTAATAACAAGTATTTAAACAGGTGATGTTGATCGCTTTCACTTTAAACTCGCATATTTACTTGTCAAAGTAAAATGTCATGCTCAATATTCTCTCTTCAGTTTTACTATGCAACATTAAGATCTGCACACTCTAAAAAAAAGTTGGTTAAAAAGGGTTGGGTAAAATTCAAAGTGCCCAACCTGGGCATTTTGGTAACCAACAAAGTGGCAAAACAGATTAACCAAGTGGTTTGGTTAACCTTTAGGTTGGGTAAAGTCCAGCTCTCTTGCAGTATTACCCAGGTTGGTTAAAGTAAACTGATTTGCGCGCCATACGTACGTACACAATTAATGAAAAGGTAGTATACTGTACTGCAGTATACGGACGGTACGTACGTACCTACGTACACTAAGTCTTGTACAATGTTGAGCAAAAGAACCGAAAAACCTATTGACCAACTATTGGTGAAATTGTTTAAGTGAATTACTTTACCCAATCCTGGTTAAACATACCGCCAATTAATTCTTTTAATAACAACTTTCTAAACTTTTACATTCACAATTAACATTTTGCTAAACGTTTACTTACACTGTGGAGATATTTGCTACAACAATTTGAGAAAAGTGCATGTTCAAAATGCCGGGAAATGTATATATACCTATCCTTTGAATGGAACATTCCGAATTTTTCAAAGGAAATTTGTGTTGATCCTTTATTGCAGGTCTAATTGGAATAAATTGAAGCTGGCAATGGTGAATACTTACAGAAAATTATGTTTCTCAGTTGTACAATACAATATAAAAAAGGAGAATTGAAATATCTTGAAGAAAATTGTATTATTAATCGTTAATAATTATAACAAACAAGTCTCACTGAATATATATAATAGCCAGACCATAACATTCATTTATATGTAAATTCTCAATTAAAATCCTGCTATGTTACTCCTTCAGTCCTGGTTTTCGCCCCTGGCTCTTCGCCAGAGAGTCAGGGGACTTTTGGAAAAAAACTCCTTCAGTCCTGGGTAGGACATTAAACTGCATCCGGTTGTGGAGTTTGTTTAAACGTGGGAGTAATGAGGTTACCCTTTGCCACAACTGCCTCCGGGGCTCCCTTGAGCAAGGTGCACCTTATTTGCCCAGTGCTTTTTGGGTGTTGTTGCCTTTAGGCGTG
This sequence comes from Holothuria leucospilota, assembly GCA_029531755.1. Taxonomy (NCBI): domain Eukaryota; kingdom Metazoa; phylum Echinodermata; class Holothuroidea; order Aspidochirotida; family Holothuriidae; genus Holothuria; species Holothuria leucospilota. The sequence goes on from CM055972.1 coordinate 13,978,999, forward strand.
GTGTTGGGGTCGGGCGTGGTGTTGCCTTCTGGCGTGGTGTTGTCCTCGTGCGTGTGGTAGCCTTTGGGCGTGTGGTGTTGCCTTCGGGCGCGGTGGCCTTTGTCGGCCGGTTGGTTGACGGGTGGGACTTTTGTTTTGGGGTGGTTTGTGGACTAGGGTGTTGTTTTAAGGTTGGCTGCAGGGGCAGTTTCTGAACCTCAGTAGAAACTAAGACTCTTGTGTTCCCTGTTGCATAGTGTGTAGTTTGTTTGGCATTGTGTGTAGTTTGTATGGCATTGTGTTTGTGATCCGACAGGGTTTTTGTTTTGGGGTCCTTTAGTTTCCTAGTGCCTATTTCTGCGTACTTAAAAAGCTGCTACTCCTTCAGGGAGCAGAATTCCTTCGTGAGTATTGTTTGGTTTTCGCCCCTGGTTCTTCGCCAGAGAGTGAGGGGACTTTTGGAAAAAAGAGTGGCTAGCATCAGTTAAGTCAAAGTTTGTCTCTTGGGGACGTTGTTACTCCTTCATGGAGCAGAACCCCTTCGGGAGTATTGTTTGGTTTTCGTTCCTGGCTCTTCGCCAGAGAGTCGGGGGACTTTTGGAAAAAAGTGGCTAGCATTAGCAATGCTGGTAGCTTTTAAAACTTGCAGAAAGTAACTTCTCTGAGATGTTCTAACCCCGTTGGGTAACTTGATTTACCCAACCGTTGGTTCCGTATGCCTCTTAACTGGAATTGGGTAATAAACTACCCAACGTAGTTGGTTAAATATTTTACCTAAAAGTTGGGCAAAATGTTTCCTCAATTAGTTGGGCAAATGGTTGGGTATTTTTTGCCCAACTAAGGAGTAAAACCCTTAACCAACTAAGTTGGGCAATATTTTACCCAATTCTGGTTAGGAGGCATACGGAACCAACGGCTGGGTAAATTTTTTCCCAGGTTGGGCAATAATTTTTTAGAGTGCAATTAACAGGAAGATTTGAAGTTAAAGTCTCAAGGCACATACTTGTAATGAATATGGATATAAACTTTGCTCACATTTGTTGTTAAAAAAGACAACCATGGGGTTTTTACATAATCAAACGAAACCGAACATAAAGTAGCTTACACAGATATTTCCACTGACAACTCAAGTGTGAATGTTCTACTATATTAAAAAAAGTAATTGCCATTGTCGGCACATGGCGTTAATACAATTTCATGTAAAAAATATATTGAGAATGTCATTGGCAGCAGTTAATATAGACAACAATGTAGTGGAGTGTTTTAAAGTTTATGAAACCGGAGTTATTTTTGGTAACACTGCAACCGTATTATAATATATCACCAAATTAGTGTGTAATTATGGAAAGAGAGCCAGACTTTCGTTTTCTGATGCAGAGGAGAAATGTTTCATAAGTCTCAAACACTTGGCCTACATTGCATTCGATTTTATACTGTTCACAAGTTTTTATTGTTTTCATATCATTTGAAAGGAGAATCGACAACTCAATTACACCGACTGAGGAAAAGATAGAGGAGAGGAATGATATGCCTGAAAGTTATTTCACTGTTACCTCTAAATGTGGGGGGAGTATAAAGTTTCACTACTATAGTAGTAGTGTTAATTTTCGTTCTACTATTCGGGAAGGAGCCAGGTGGGAGGAGGAGGGTGCATGTCCTCCCCTCGTGAAGGCTTCCGTTCCCCTTGGAGAGAAATGTTTCGCTTTCGTTAGAGTGCCTTAAGCGGTATTAAATGTAAAGTCTTGCTATCGTTTCACATGATTTTGCTCTCAAGAAAAGCAGATTCTGCAATAAAACCCAAAATTTTTAAAAATTCTCTCAATAGACCTCCTTATTTTCCAAGTTTCTCCCACGAAACCTGAATTATTTGGGTTTTCTTCAAACTGACTCCAAAGTGTGAACACTTTTGATTTGTCCACTGTGCTTCTAGTAACCCGTCTACTTTGTCGAGATATCAGGTTCTTGTCCTCCTTGTCAGGTAACGTGGATCCTACATTGGTAAAAATCCCCTCTTTTACCATTTATTACCTACCTTTAAATGTTTAATCTCATGAAATTTGTCAAGACGTATTTCTTACATCTAAGTTATATTTCTAAATTGTCAATAGTAGTTTGGACTTATTTCAAAAGCACTTGCATATCTAGAGAGAAACGAGTGAATGACGCCTATACAAGCCATGATATGAAAACAAAACAGTACAAAGAAAAAAGACACTGTACTGTCCATACAATCAACGTGATCAGAGCTGATTATACATAAGAACACAAGACGTTTGTATTGCAGATGCTACTAGTTTCTACAGAAGGTAGAAGAATACTTGAAGTTTTGAGGTCTTCACAAAGCATTCCTGTATGTCAAAATCCAAATTTTACCATCGTCTGTATTATTTGTTGGCTTAATGATGGATCATTGCAAACTTTATATACAACCTTTATGTTATTTTGAAATATTGACAGGCAGTTTGTGCTGCAAAAAATAGGCTTGACACTTATCACGGCAAGTGAGTCACAGGTGCCTTCTCTTCATTCAAATATTGCGCACTTCATGCTCTGTAAAACGATAGTCTAAATTTTCCTTCATGGGAATATGAGAAGCTAAAGGGACATATTGCGTTTGTCTGGCTTTTATTGAATCTATCCTCGTTTAAATGCAATCGGGTCCCGTATGATGAAAGAGAAGTAACAAAGAAAAAAATGCTACCCTCCGAGCACTAATTCACGAGCAATTAACCTTTCTGTAACAACTAATAGATTTGTTCACCCAAACAATTATGCATGCGAAACCACACCTTCATCAACCCTGATTTGAAATCCACCAATCCAATCATTTCTATCACATTACGTCAGACAATAACAAACGCCTTCTACAGCATGTACAAAAAGTTGGGAAAATACGAACTAAGTACAGTACAGTATATTAGCGGGAATTATTACTACATTATGTCTGTGTTACTGAACCAGGGAGTTTCTATTTGACAAGCTAAGGGAACCACCGTTATATCACAGTAGGTGGTCTTATCACCTCCCTGGTATACTATACACAGATACGCAAAGGTACAGTTATTTCGTAATTCGGATTGCAGCCCTTGGGCCCTAGCAGGTTTGATTTACTTTCGAAACAGCCGGGTGTAAAAGACTCTCTTGGTGCTTCGACAATGGTACAAAATGAAAATTTTACAAACCTGTGATGCCAGTGGTTGCCACTTGTCCAAAACAAAAGAAATATGCAGGGCCTACAAGTCTTTCGCAGATAAATTAACACGTTTGCAGTGACTCTCCTGTAACGACTAACAACGAACACTCACGGTGAACCTGGGAGATGACGCTGCCTCTCCATGTGTGAGTTTTGAATTCCAATATCCTGTACGGCACGGGGCGGTACAGAAACTGTGGTGGCAGTCTGTCGTGAGCAGGGTCGTTGGAATTACGGTAAGCAAGGTCAACACGTATTGCGTAATGGGTGCATATATGAACTTACATGACCACTCTTCCTAAATAAATATGCAGCAGTACGAACGTTGCATAATGTAGACGAGGCTTGTCGTTCTATAATGAGCCCGTTAGATACAAAAAATGCTGCTTCTTTCTTTCCATATTTCGTGAGATTAGTGTTGATCTTCTGCAAGATGTGTTCGATGTTTGGAAAGCCTAGGGTAAAAGACCACGATGGGATTAAATTAGAGTCACGTCGTTGTGTTTTTTCAAAAGCAATATTTCCCTCTAACTGGAGTTAAAACGAAATTAAGATTTCTAGTTTCATGTCCTAATCTGAATGAAAAGAAAAAAATAACAATTACCTTTATGTAAGCCTAATAATCATTTGTAGGTGACAGGCTGGTTGAAATTCCATATTGTTTCCAATAAAGTTTGTTTATATCTTCTCATTATATCTAATTACATTTAATTAGCAGCGACTATTATAAGATTTTACAAAGGCTTTATTGCCCAAAACGGCTCAATAAGAAAACTTAGTTACGAAAAGTGGGACCACCATGTGCAAGTAAAGGTTGTAACTATTTCCATTTGTGTGTGGTGTTGGTAATGAAGTAGGAAAGTCCCAATGCGAGTGAAAGGCCTGGAACGTAATGTTCCGTTCTGAATCATTGACAGCCTTCGATAAATCCCACGTTCGCCAGCCGAGGGCTAGCATAAACATCATTTGAGCAATTTTAAGAAATGAATATTTTAAAAACCTACATTTGCAATCTGAAATCCACTACAACTACCGCTTTCATTCACTTCAAAACCAACATATTTTGATTTTTTTTTAAGAATTTGACAGTTAATATTCAAGAATAATTAATGCTTTGAAATTATTAGTACCAGCCATACACTGTACTTTGTTAGTGTTAGGTGATCGGTATTCACTTTTTTATCATTTTCATGCAGCTACAGGACAATATTTGTTTAATTCGACAGTCCCATGGTCTATAAAAAATACAAGCTTATCAAGGCCACCCAAACTCACCTGCAACATGGTTCTTGTGGAGTTCTAGTAGGTTTGGATAAGGCAAGAAGACATTTATATGGCAAGTGACATTCAGCTAGTCATACGGACAAGTGCTATTAAGAGATATTGTGGAAGTCTGATACTTGAATTGCTTGTTGAAACAATGAATCAGTGCTTTATGAAATACACACGTGCGGCCTACGTCGCTGTTCATCAATAACCGAAACATGGCTTTCTGAAAGAACTCTTAATTTTGACGCAATAACAATACCTTTACTTTGCATAGAGTCCTAACATTCGTGAAAGTATCAAAACTACCGATTACCTACTCAAAACAGTTTCCTTAAATCCCAATGGAGGAGCAAAAAATCAAAGCTACCCTTCCAAAAAGAAACGTTCTTTGAAGGGATTATGTACAGGGCAATGTGACCAACCTGTCAATCAAAAGGATTTACGCCACAAACGTAAAACTTCAACGTCATAACGAAACGTCACGTCTGAAAGCTCGTGGTGGATACAACATACCGCAACAAAATAGTGACGCCAGGGAGGCGATATTAGATTGCGATCCATCCAAACTTTTAATTTATGCTAATCTAATTGACCTCAGACTTGAGACTAAATCCTTTAATTGCGGATTATTGATCTAAAGGGCATGGAATTCCTTTGTCTAATATCTAGGCAACCTCATTCATACCTACAGCGACCCTAACAAAAATACTTCAATGTCTAACTAGTTGCCGGACAGTCAAGAACGAAACACTGTTCTGACATTCAAAACGACTGCCTATTGTCAAGGAACCTAATGATGCTGGCAATAAACCAGTGCCTAAGATTTATGCAAATGAGTAAAAGAAGTATAAGACTAAACTTTACTGTCGGATTTTGACTAAATTTTGCATTCGCTCGCATGATTTGAAAGATACACCCATATTGAGCAAGCTATAGGGAACTAGACAAGTATGTTATATATAGCGTCCTCAAATTAATTTACAGCTTAAGCGACTGGCAATGTTAAGGCAAGGGATTAATTTCCCGATCTGCTCATCGAGATGTAGCAGACGACGTGTCCTACTTGTACTTAATTCTTAACACCTCTTAAGCCTATTGAATTATCAAAAACAACACACAAAAGATTTATTGTTGGCAGCTAGTAGTGTTCAAAGAAAGAGTTTTCGATGGATCTCTATCTAATATCACCTCATTAGTGACACAATAGTGAATTAGCGATAACTAAGTAAGAGATAAGTACTTCAAGAAGCTACTAAGAAACATTTTAAAACGAATCAAACTGGTTTCTCATCCTTATGAAATTTAGTAAATAAGGTAATAGCGTACCACACAGATGCCGTACTATTACAAGTGAATGTTCCTATTACGTGCCACATTACAAGACTTACAGAATCCGAAAAGATTTAGGTAAACTGTGGGAAAGAACTGATTTTTCACTTACTTGAACAGAATCCCAAATATTGCCAATGAACTTTCGCACAAACAATGACTTTTATTGTTGGAAAGAAGTTACATTCATAACAGTCAATCAAAACACGCTTTGTTCTGAATTGGTTATTATCGGAACATAGCATAGGGTTAAATAAAGTGCTAACGTTAAAGAGCTACCGTAATTGTTTTATTGTTTCACATGTAATAATTAGAAAATATATACATTTGTCCAAGAAGTGAAAGAGATGACTTCCTCTTAACCATTTCTGTATTTCCACTATTTCCATATTTCAATTGTAATACTTATAAAGAAGCAAATTAGTGATGTAACGATAAAAACCACGCAGAATATTCAATTGTTGCGTATACGCAACGCGACGCATCCTGTGTGGACAGGCCCTAATTAAGGCCTGTCCACACAGGATGCGTTGCGTCACGTCACGTCACGTTTTTTTTTTCCCGCATCCTTCCAGATACCTCAAGACACATGCCTTTCTGTATAGGATGCGTCAATTTCGATGCGTCAGTTTGAGATGCAGTTTCAAATGACAAATATGCTGATTGACGAATAAAGTGTATGCAGGTCATAGAAAGGTTTACAGTACATATTCAGCATACGCCTGCTGGTGACAACTCTGGAGTTGTCACCAGCAGGCATGTGTTGAATATGTACTGTGAACCTTTCTATGACCTACATACACACTGTATTACCGAGAAAATTTTAGATTTTAATACATCCTAAATTGCCGCCCTTGCCACTGGCCATGCTTGATAGCAGCCATCAAGCTGTTCAATTTTTGGAAAAAATGAAAAATTTGATTTTATTTTATTCTCAAACCCATTTGTCTCAATCTATCCGAATTTGTACAAAATTATGCAGAGTGGAGTTATCCCGATGGATTTCAGTCAGTGGCGTACCCAAGATTTATGTCACGGGGGAGAGGCATGCAGTGTGTTGTGTAATCGCCGGCCTGAAAGGGTGAAAGGGGAGTGGTGTCACTCTCCCCTTTGAAAATTTTTGAAAAATTAGGTGCCACATAAGTTACATTTTGAAGTAAATTTTGTGTTAAAAAATTAACGTATTTTTAGTAACTAAAAAAATCGGCATCAGTGAGGGGGAATTGCTCAATTGTCTCCCCCTTTGTACGCCACTGATTTCAGTGGATTGATTAGAATGGATATTTTTCACAGCCAGGGTCTATCTTTATCAAGTTGAGTAGCCCAGTCGAGTGAATTTTTTGCCGAGATCGCCAGTGGGGTCGTTAGGAGCTCAACGGTTGAGGTGAGTGGTCCGATCCCCTTAAGTCCCCTATAGCTACGCAACTGATTATATACACTGCATTTTATATTTTTATATTCTCATGTACCACAAAATGTCCCTGTGCAGTCATATCTAGAGTCCAGGCTACTACCACTAACTATTTTCCACTATCGAAGGCAATATTATCGCGAGGGTGGTGGGTACCCAAAGAATCATACGCGTATACATTCCCACAGTAAAAAAATGCAAGAAATGAGCTTTCCTACCCATCTTAAAGACGTTTCATTGTGATTTTGAGCTCAAACATAGCATCATTTTACATCCAGATCCCGTTAAATTTTATTTCGTAAGAGAAAATCATGAAAGAAATCAAATTGGACGCAACTTGACGTACGTCAACTCTATTTCTGAACGCACATGGACTTCGCCAAAAATTTACGCATCCGGAAGGATACGTCAACTTTTTTCCGCATCGAACGTGACGCAATGCAACGCGTCCTCTGCGGACGGCTCCATTGATTACGTGCAAAGTGATAAAAGTGACGTGACGTAGACGGATCGTGACGCGACGCAACGCATCCTGTGTGGACAGGCCTCAACTGCAAACAAATTTGGCCATGCGTATGTACTTTGCGTTTTGTAATTGTAAAATTCAACACGTGTGGTCTGAATTTTCACTTTTTATTTTGTTTCTATTCATATCATCAACTGAATAGAAACGCTGAACTAAACAGTTGTGAAGTGTTAAGAGGATAAACCTTTGTACACATTGTTCTTCAGTAGTTATATTTTAACCCAGGTCAAGTTTGTGGTTCTTGAAATTTAAATGTGGAGACAACAGCGAAAGATTTGAATTTGCTGTACAACAGCGTTGACTCAGCAACTAGGAGCTTTCACACGCTGTACTCATTTTATTAAGAGTACTTTTTATTCAAAACAAGTTTACAATTATACTTATACGGCACCAACGTCTGAAAAACCTCAAATCAATTGCGATTGACATATTACCCCCGGCAAACGCAAAATTCCTGCTCTTATCGGCTGCAGATTTACTGTGGTGCAGGTCATCATTTAACACTTGGTTGATGGGGCAAGATCAAGTGACAAAAAGAAAAATTCTATCGTGTGATACAAGTTCTTCCAAAAAATACTACATCTCAATTTTAAATCCCATTCAGTTTCTTCTAACACCTTACAGAAAACATTTATGAATTAAATTTAGTTAAAAACTGCATTGAACTATTTATTGGATTGCATGTGATAGAAATGTCAGAAATGGAAAAATATCGATTATAAAGAACATCTGAAACAACTGGGTATTTAGTATACTACATGAGTTTTGGCTACTTAGAGAAATGTTCATATCTGAAATTGTGTTGTCACTGTTTAAAACAAAATGTTAATCTATTGAAGAAAGATTAGCCATATTTCCTTGTATTTGAAGTGTCTTTAATTTAAAATTAGCCAAGATAGAAAAACTTATCACATATCATGCTCTGGATAAAATTGTTTGAGATGAAGGGCTTATGTATATAAGACAAATAATCCCTGTGCTAGATCAAGGAGTCGTTAAGAATAGAGATTCAACACTCGTCTTTTCTTTAAGGTTAGGACTTAACAACATTAAGTTGCCCGTTTTGTTGCTCCAGAAAACGCTCGAAAACGTGAGAAATTTGGAAGTAAAGACAATAGTCTGCAATGTCTACTAGGTCTTAAACGTCCATTGTGATTATTTCACCAATGCAATTTTATTACTAATCACTAACAGGAAATTTCAAATGTTCAACTTTCGTCGGTTTTCGTCATTAGTAAACGTCATTTCCATTATCTAAGGTGACGAATTTCAACCAACGTGCAATTTCGACGGTCCTTTCTATTGATATTGCAATTTATCAGTTCTGATTTATTTTTGATCAATTTTCATCAATATTTTAAAGATCCAAAAAAGTAGATTATTTAAACGTTTATGTGCAGTCCTTTGACTGATACGTTGATAAACTATATGTTTTTGGAAACCTCAATGTATTGTGAGTCAGAAAAGCAATATTCACTTGCACACTCCATCTCCATCGTGGCCACAGACGTTTTAAATCCTTCCTCAAAATGGCCACCATGCACCAGGTTTCCGCCATGTTTCAGCCTGTGAGTGACATAAAATGTTGATTTTGAAGGCTAAACCTAAGCTTTCAAGGAACCTTAATACAGTGGTGAAAAGATCGATGAGATATAACTGACCCCGCAAGCCTTATGGGGGGGTAATCTTGGATTTTTAAAATTGCTGCCATGTAAACAATCATTTCTGTGCAATTTTTTGAAGTCGTGTAGTAACGGTCAGCTTGGAGTTTCAAATTTGTCAACATGGGAATATGTTTTTTGTGCAAATTTTAGCTTTCGATTGGTACAGAAATATAATTCTGGAGGCTACATTTACATTTTCAAGGGCCCAGAATGCATTGAGGCGGGATGATTACGTTGTCCCGGACCCTAAAGCCTCTCTGAAATGGCGATCTTGACTTTTAAAGGGTTTGCTGTAGGAACAGTAATTTGTTTTTAACTTCAGTCTCTTAATGACAATGTGATTTTATTTTTAATGTTCCACCTACATTTTCAAAGCCCTTTTCAAAATGATGACAAGATCAACTATTGATATGTTGAACGTGACCCCCACGTGGCCATCGTGTATTTTTTTTAAATGGCTACAAAGGACACAATGTTTGTTAGCCTAATATTCAGATTTTAACTTACATGGAGGTTTAATTCTAGAGAATAAACTTTCATTTTAAGCACCCTGAATATATAGTGGCAATAAGGCAAATAACTTGGATCTAACCTCAAAGCCCTATATTAACGGTCAGCTTACATTTTCAAAATTGTTTTTGTCAATTTTGAACTTTTGAATTGACATGGATATTTTATTCTGGATTTTTAATCTACCAGGCCATTTCGTTTTGGTACAGTGGTATCAATTTCGACAACCTCGACCCGACCAAAATTTCTTACTAAGCTGTTACCTATATTTTCACTTGGTTGCAATAAAGTTACGTGTTCTAAGTAAGTGTTTTTGTGTAAGTAACATCAGCTTATGCAAGTAACATCAGCTTTGATTTCAAGTTCTGAAACCACAGTTTAAGGATTAAGAAGGCATGACGAATAGAAGGCGTTACAAAATCAGAAAGCTGGAGCTCACCCCCAAAGTTCCTGTACGGAAGCCTTTAAGAATCTTTAAAAAATGCCGCCATTAAAGCAGTAGCTTTCAGATCAAATGTTAGATGTTTGATTTCAAAGGCTTACATTACTTTTTTAAGGATTCTAAAAGCGGTAGTTATACTATGTCAGAAAACATCGACCTAAGCACACAAGCTGCCGTTTGGTGGCTATCGTAGATTTTGTTAAATGCCTCAAATACAACTACACTTTCTCAGTACAATATACAACAGTGAATCAGTGGCACGATATTATGGGTACTATAACCTAATATCTATTCCTATGTTTCGCAATGAAACGTTACCAAGATCAACCGATAAACGACTACCGAGAAAACATAATTTTTCTACTGCATTTTTAAATTGTTTAGATTTTATCATAGTGATGTTTGTTAATATTCGTACATCTAAGTAACATATAACTTCTTTGATTCAAATTACATATCCTACAAACTGAACGGTCTGAAACCTAGTGTTTGAATTTCTATTAGACTGACTGACGTAAACCATAGAAGATTGCTTCCCTCGTTTCCTTTTATCACTCAGTATTTTGAAAGAGACATACATAGACGAGTTTTCTGAAGTCACTTATTAAAATTTTGCCTTAACCACCCCACAGTAACGTTCTGATTTTACTTCTGGCCAAGGTGGCGAGGTTGCAATAGTTATGATGAGAGATAAGGCTTTATTGTAAATGCTCTCATTCATCATTTTTTGAGAGTCTTCATCATCTTAGCAATGAATTTCAGCCTCGCTTTGAATCAGATCTGCACATAAAAAATATATCTTCCTCTTGAATGCCTACTATAGGAAGGAATCCGCCCAGTGTACGGGCTACAGTCCCTTAGTCCTATAGCTTTAGAGGTACTACGGCTCCTTGCTATTACACCATATTGGTCATACAGCTCGTGCATCCTGTTTCTCCTTCAGTCAACGGGCTTTCCTATATAAATATAACTGTTGGACTTATGAATCGTATAGCCAATGAGCCGGACCAGCGGGTTGCCCTTACTTTTCAACAGTGGAACCAATGTGCCGTAGGGCTCTTTTCATCATCGCATTTGGGGCTTGGACGTTAGGTTCTGGTGGTTCAATTGGACACTGGTCTTTTTGTAGAAACCCTTCAGTAGGTTATCCACTTGGGGATGACGTTGATGATCGATGTTGACCCTATCCCATACTGGTTTGGTCCTGGTTTGGATTTGAAGAATATATTGTCTTAGATCCCCAATAGTTGGAGAATGCATATAACTTCCAGTTATAGGCAGTGTGCTTTCAGCGAAGATGCTATTGAAGTTCAGGGTTTTTGCCAATGTGTAAGCAGCACTTACAAATGTACATACCATGTTTGACGTCTGTCACAGAGCCTTTGTTCTCTTAGTCCTTAAGGCATATCCTAACAGTCAATGTACAAGCAAGGGGGTGCATGGGGTTGGCATAGCCCTTTCACCAGTACATTTGGTACCAGCCCGAAAGGCAACCATTGAAATGATTAATTACAAGTTCAACGAAGACTTCTCCTTTTCTAGTGGTTCTAACAGCCCAATGAACTTATTTTTCGCAGATATTTTACAGTATTATGTTGACATTCAGTGCCACGTGAGAAGGACCCTCCATATCTGAGAGTTGAGAGCTATCATGGCAGTAAAGATGGTGGTTTTGACCTGCAAAATCTTTGTTAAGTTAAAGGCAACTCCACCGAGGTAATCATTCATCAATATGATGAGCTGTTGTTAAAAACAATCCAACTATATCATTTGTAATATACCGAAGAAAGGAAAAAGCAATTGGGGAGGCTATCTTCTTGTGGTCAATTGCAGTTTGTGGACTTTCAATTTTCTAGATTTATGTTCCGTTTAAAGTACCTGTATGTTCGTCACTGACTGCGATATTTCAAAGTCATCACTACTATGATACTTCTGAGAAAAAATTAAGATAGCAATATAAAAGGTAAATTCTGTTCAGGTATAGCATACTGACTGATCCTGTGATATCTGCATTTAAAACGTAGATTTAGTCACGGGATTCACAACATTTTTCACTATGGTCATTGGTATACGGTACTGAAAACTTTAATGTTGTTAAAGGAACCATTTCAATTGATCCAAAACAAAGACCAAATATAGATTTTTGTGATCAAGATCAGTTTCCACTGTGTTATTAGTGTATACAGGGTTCTTGAAAACATCACTTTGCCTGCAAAATCAATCTGTCTATTAACCCTTAGTAATGAATTGAAAACGCTGATCAAACTCCGACAACTTTAAGAGCCTTGGATCACCTCTAGATTTTAGGGTTTGCACAAAAGCATTCAAGACGCCAGTCCCATATTCAACGGTCAAGGAAAACGACCCTTAATTTGTTGAAAACAAAATTTTCTACTGCCTCTAGATGAACCAGCATATTTCGCCCCTGTAAAAGATCTCATCCATTTGGAGGCATCTTGCCCCCTCCGTTCAACACTTTGTGTGGCTAAGAGTTTTTATGGTCCTTCAAACTGTAGGTGTAACCCTCAGAATCAAGTTGATTGTAGTTCACAAGCTGATAATTTAACAGGGATAATGGAGTGGTAACCAATAGGTGTCAGGCAGAACTTTCCAAATAAGGGCAAAATTGGGATATTCTAGTTAGCCCAAGCTTATTAATCTTGTCACAGCAAGTCTATTTTATTGATCATGTCCCCATATTATTCAGAGCCTTTGAAAATGTGTTTTTAGCCCAAAGAAGTACACTTTCATGACATCTAAATGTTGAACCGTTGAACTAAAAATATTTCATCTATAACGACCATTTCGAAAACTTAATATATTAGCCTAAGTCGGGTTTTAGGGTTAGGTCCATTTTATTTGAACATGTCACCACTACATTTAGTGGCTTAGGGAATGTAGATGTAGACCCCTAAATCAAGGTCCATATCATGTTAAGACTGAAAATGGGACCCAAGACGTCTGTTGCACAGTGGACGTAATTGAAAATCCAGAAGGCCACCTTGGTCGGTTTTGGGCTTATCTATCTTATTAATCATGCCATCACATAGTTCAGAACCCTTGAACATGTACGGTAGGTTTAGTCTCCAAAGAAAAATTTGCATGTCATCGTATGACTAGAAACAGAAACTGAAAAATACTCCTCGTTGCGGCCATTTTGAAAATCCAACATGGTGCGCAGAGGAGGCTTAGAGATCACTTTCAACTTATTGATCTTGACAGCAGTGTATTAAGGGCTCTTGAAGATGTATGTTTAGCCACCAGAACGAAATCTCAATGTTGATCTAATGCTGAAAATTGTGCTAAAGCCCCCAAGTTTTCAGCAGCCATATATATATATATATATATATATATATATATATATATATATATATATATATATATATATATGTGTGTGTGTGTGTGTGAAATAAGTAAATGAAATCAACCTCACACGATGCTCTGGAAATGCAAGCGATTCCTATTTATTTCAGATTATTTACAAATTTACTTATATATATATATATGTATATATATGTATATATAGTTAAAGAGGAGAGTTCCACGTGTACTCCAAGAAAATAAATCGTAAAACAGGAAACAAATAAATGCATCACTAGTTGACTTAAAGAGTACAAAATAATCCAAGATTTAATTCAAAATTTTCGGTTCCCCTGGAACCTTCGTCAGCGAGATCAGACAGTGAAGTGAGTACAATAATTGACTTAGCCAACAGCGGTGATACAGCTTGAAAACACAAGATGACAGGTGATGAAAAGGTGTAAATAAGTGGAATAAACAATTACGTCGACTGATGGAAAGTGCACTGATTCAAGACACCGAGGTCTTTGTTTAGCCCCGTGATGTGTGAATTTAGTTTCAAAATCCAATTAAGTTCGGCGGACTTGCGGTGTTCAGTACAAACAAAATTGACTTTAAGATTTTCAAGGGAATGGCGGGATTAAAGTGCTCCGCTACGGGGAAACCTGGAGTGTTATCACGAATAGACTTTTTATGGTTGTCAAATGTATGTATATATATATATATATATACATATATATATATATATATATTTCAAAATGGCTTCACAATAGAGTCTTTGGGGTCAGTTATAACTTGACACCATTTAATTCATGGCTCTAGAATATATAGTTGAGTGTGTAAATTCAACGTTCTAGATATACAGGCTGAAATATGGCGGAAGTCTGCCGCAAACGAGATTTTTTTCGTAGAAAAGTTATGAATTATTCACGTTATCCGAGTCTTTGCTCATTACTCTTCCGTTCTTCATAACTACTCCATCATACCGGGTGCTAGTGGCTTTACCTGTACGAGTGCCTTATGAAAAGTGACCACAACGTTACCCTGCATAGTTGATCACAACTTGACGTGATAAAATAGGCTTTAGAATCAATGACACTGAAACTATTGGAGTTAACCGCTTTGATTAAAGACAAAGTTTTTGCGAGCCTTTTCTTAGAGTCAGTGACGAATGTTTAGTGTCACTGAAGGATTATATTAAGGTACCATCCCATCAAATATACCTAATGTTCCCTAGTGAATTTTTACTGTTGGCTAGGCCTGGACCACTTAGAAGCAGGCTCTGATGTCTGATGTATGGAAAACCTTGGCAAGGGGTATCCAGGCTCTCCCCATTTGAGATTTGTATTGTAATTAAGGCATTTAGAGGTATAATGGTATGGTGTCAGATGACCCTTCCCCTTGTTCTTTCAAGGTCCGCCCCTTGGAATGTATACTTTCTCCGAGGGCCTCCGTATAGGGGAAAATTCAGTTTGACACTCAATATGTGAAGATGTTAGTTAAGCTCCTTATTTTCTCGTGACCGTTTAATAGAAAAGGTGATCTCATAGGTGGATCCATGTACCACTGATGTGCTCCCTTGAGAGTCTATAGTGACATTACGTTGGTTACCCGTATATCAGCCTGTTTCAACTTCCATCGGGGAAACTGCATGGTCTAGTGAGTTTTGACCACAGCCATGGTGCATCTAACTTCTTGTAGCCCCCAGACTTTCTCATTTCACGCGTGTAGTGTTTATGCTGTCACCTTTGACAGTAAAAGCAGATGAGATGAACAAATAAAATTCATTCTTTTGTCAATTCCCAGTGACCCTTAACCTCCATTCTAGTTTGAAATGTGACCCTGGAGAGGTATAATTCACACTATGTTGCATGTGCACTGACATCTTTCGTACACACATAAATTGTACTGTACACGCAATACGAAATTACAATGACGTGGTCGCTCACAAACATATCCAGTTTTAGCACCAATGAATCAAGCATGCACAGTTAATGGTATCATCTACTAAAACTGTTTTGTATATGAATAATTCATACCTTTTTATTCTCGCTCTCCTACGAACAAAACATCACCTGCCGCACGGAGGCCATTTTGAAACATAAAGCATGGCGGCAGAGATAAGATCTCAGTAAGTGAAAACATTAATTTCCTTGCTCAGTACAAAATAATGGTTTCAAGAATGTATAGAGGGATTTCATGTGGCGTCACGAGATTGAGATTTCCAGGCACTGAAAGGCAAAACACACACGTAGTAAGACTATTTACAGCACACGAACACAGCATAACCGACACGCGATCTTGCCCTTCAAAACCAAAGAGACGCGCGATCACGTGACGCAGTGAAACCCCTCTATAGTTTCCCTTACTTCCCAGAACTGCCAATGAAGCCAAATTTTTGAACATGAGTATATTAAAACTTGATCCTTTTCGGCAAAGAGACAGCACTTCAGACCACCACTATGTCAACAATGACCTTTTTATCTGGGTTACTTAATTCTGAAAAGAGCAGATTTTCATTGGGAAGTCCAAACAAGGAGAAATAAAGCGATCTGTTAATCAAACCTTAATACTTGAAAGGTATTAACCTGTAAGCAAGGACGTAATGTCTGACAAATTTGTGGATTGGATCTCCTTTTCTAGCAATTCATAATTCCTTAATTGAAAAAATCCTGAACATCGGACTTACTAATGATTTCAATTCTGATACTGGAAACAATATAAATTCAATTCAAGATGCAATTAACACTAGGCGCTAATTTGGACAAGAACACATACGATGGTAATGTAGGAGCAACATAGTTGTTCAGAGAACATAACTATGCAGCATGTTGCAATGTTTCCTAACTTACAGCAGCACAAAAATATTTGTTGATCTTGTGAGATTAAAAGCCAGTTCTTAAATTAAGAGGCAGAAACATAAATCAGAAATGTCTGGTTGTTTCGAGGCTGAATTAGCAAGAATTATCTTTCCGTAGAAGATCTGTAACTTTTTGAAGTTCTGTGTTGAGTAAAATGTTGAAATAGTAAGGAATGTTCCTGAAGTACCCCATCCAAAGCTTACCATCCAGTTAGTCTCAAGAAACAACAAGTAGAAAACACGAATATTTTTTTTTTGTTTTGGGAGGCTTACAACAGTTCAATAACGAGAACTATATTTTCACATACTTATGAATATGAGTCGTTAAGAAAGTGTGAAAAGTAGTAAAAACAGATTTAGCCTACTGTGATTGGAGGTCATAACTCTCACACAAAGTTTGCTCAATGCGGTTACCGTCTTCTATACAACGAATTGTGTCATTCCAGTCCAGTTACGCAGATCTAGGATCGGCTTAGGGAACATCGTGCTTTCTGCTGAATCTCACCTTGGACTGTATCAGGACAGGGAGTTGAGAAGTAGCAGCTCCCTGATCATTTATAACACTGCTATAGAGGGATTTCAGTCACGTGACTTTAAACAACTAGACGCAATATTGAAGGGCAAGATGGCGCGTCTTTTTTGTTTTGACGGGCACTCGTCCATTGTGTCACAGTAGTATCTATGGTTATGCTGTGCGCGTGTGCTGTAAATACGCTTACTGCGTGTGTGTTTTGCCCTTCAGTGCCTGGGAATCCATTGCGCGTGACGTCACATGAAATCCCTCTATATACACCACCAGAAAATGAAGTCCAAATAGACACTTTTGATTTTAAGTGTAGTTATTATTCTATTACGAACCCATATGTTTTGCACATTTACTCAAGCTTAACGTTGAAACATTAGTTCTTCATAATAATGTTCTAAAAGTTTGATTGTAAGACAAATTGAAATGACTTATCCCAAATGTTCATTATTTTGCAATTGATAATTTAAATGATGTTCAACAATGCGAAACGGCAACTGCAAGAGACATAAGAAATCACGAAAAACATCTTTCTCATCTCTTTGTTATGTAGGTCAAATAAGCGAGAAGTACCGTAAGATATCTACTTATAGTAGGAATATCATGAAATAATTTTTTAATAAGTAGTTCTTCTAGGGTTTTACACGATGAAAATGTACAATTGGCTATCCAGAAACGTTAATTAATTTGATATCACTTCATCTTTAAAGCCGTACTCAGTGTAAGAAGTGTGGTTGCTAGGATTATTTACATGTCCTGACTGCAGTTCCTCAAGAAATTAAGTTTGAAAAAATGGTACCTCATACGAGGAAATAGGATTACTTGCTTAAACAATGGATAGAGCTAGAAAGATCTACGTCTTTACCATTTTCGGTGAGGACGGCAGTCGAATTTACAGTTTTCCCTTTTTGTCAGTGAATCGTAGAACACGTAGGTATCGTACTGGTGTTTCAATTTCGTTCACATATAATTGCATATAGCAGTGCTCTGTGTAGGTATGTGTGTCTATAAATTTTGAAAGAACTAATCCCGGTACATTATGAAACATTATAGTCTAAAATAAGTAGATTAATTATTTCAAAACTTACGACAGACATATGCAAAGTGCGAAAACAACAACAACAAAAACAAAAAACATTACAATGGTTACACTGTATTTCTTGAAAACATAACATCTGTCATCGCGGTCGTTCGATCATGACATCCGGATAAAGGGTGGCGTCTTCTTTTGCAGGAAAGACTTTAAAGGAGGATGTGTGCATATTTACCCTTTTCAATTTTGTTTACCAAAGGATTCGTCTATTTACAAACGTTTATCATAAAGACTGCCCATGTGAAAATTCCTTTAATGGTTTACATTTGATTCACGATCAAAGTTTTCAGTCTAGCAAGAAAGCTGCTCACTCCTCGAAGTAGATGTGTCCGCCTTAGATGGTGGACGAGGCCTAGAACTGCTTCACCTAGAACGAAAAGATGTGAGATACTCATGGGAAGTATTTAATTAAAACACAAAAGAAATAATCTATATCTTCACATTTGACAGAATATGAAAACTTAATTTGTATACAGTGTTTAATGACATTTTTTAGGAAGAGGATATGCTGTGTTTGAAAAGGAATCTCAAATGTTGTATATATACGCTGTATATATCTTGCCAAATTGCCAGGGAATGTAGTATGGAGGAAACAGACTCGTCCGATTTCTCATATTTGAATCGTTCGCAAAGAGATATTCTTATCAGATACTTCAGTGTATGCCAAAAGGGTAAAGAAGTTGGCAACTGTGACCACATAATTGTTTTAAATACAACAGAAAGCATCCATTGGCTTATGAGACGTAAAGTCATTTTGTTTTTCTAAATTACAATGTTATGTTAAAAAGTAATATGCAATGTCAAACTTCACCACGTATTTTGTTTTGCTTGAGTAAAGACCTAATGCGTCGTATATAAACATATATCTATCCCGGTTAAGCTTAGATAACTTTAAAGACCGAATTTAACGTCATTTCAGACAAGTGGAACCTCTTACCAGCTATGATAGTTATTACTGTCACGTTGAGTAGAATAAGTGCAATGGATAATGTTCCACTGTGCGCAACTGGAACCTTCATAGCTGCCACCAACACGTTGATGAAAATCGCCACGAGTGAAAACATCTGAAAATTTTCAGAATAACAAGGTCTTTGCAACTGAATAGTTTCATTCATTCTATAAACTATTAAAAAAAAACTTCTTAAAGTCCACTTGATCGACAGGAGAGAAATAAAATAATACAAAATCATGAGTATATATGTTGTACAAAGCGGCAAATATCAATTTCATAGTTATTCAAGACATATATTCATGAAAGAAAAACATCTCTTTTTAAATAATGTCACTATTCTAAAACCATATTGTTTATTCAGTTACCTGTAGGCCTTGTTCAAAGGTACTCTTCATTGGTAAATATCTTGCGTGCAGCATTAAAAAGGATACCGCAATACCGATAGTCAAAAGAACGGTTAACTTGCTTTCCCATCCAAGCAAAGTAACCAGCAAGGTCTGAGTCACCTTTCTGGCTAATTCTATAATTTCCCAAAACCAATATTGAGGCTTATAGTTTTCGCAAAGAAAGTTCATCCAATTTGACGAGTTCTGCTCATTTGATATCAAGTTTTCTCTTACGGGCGAAATACTTGTGTGAACATATTTACGCAACAGGAAGAACAAAATAGTCGGAAAGGCAATAACATAGCCTATTGTGGCTATGTACGCAGATATCTGGTATAATGTCAACTCTTTGCAGTTTATGTCAAAGTCCGATCGCAGAAGTTGTATGCAGTGTGCCTTTTTCACATCAAGACAGAATGTCTGACAAGCTCTGGGGTAAAGCCGGAATATGGAAGTACAAATTGGTGGGTACGTCAGAAAAAGCAGCACAACAATACCACCGCCTATTTTTTTCTTCAGGTTGTGGTAGTACATAAGCATAATCTCACTTCCTCCCAAAGAAGGATGTTTGTACTTAAAATAAGCTTCTTTTATTTTAAGCACCATGTAAGGAATCAACACTGAAAAGCACAGAAATGCCATACTAATGATGAACTCACTCTTTGGGTTGATCACTAAATTTTCATTCAAACACCGAGGTTTTACAAATAACCGCAAAAGATTCATCTCTAGAATGGAAAAAAATTCACCGACAATGTATAAATTCCCAACCCAACTTATTTCGTGAAAGGAAATAAGAAATTCACCAATTACTTGATAAAACCCAAGAGCAATCTTGCCCCTAGATATCATAATATCAAACACACTTCTTCTCTGACTGTTCATATTCTCTACACGTTTATATTGTTTAAGAGCAATTAAAAGAATTCCAGCAACAACAGCCAAACCAACAATAACTTCAATCACCACGTAAACAGAACCCGGGCAAGGAAAACAACTTTCCATTACACCAAAGAAGCCCCTGCCACACTTGCTACAAAGCCATCCTCTGTATCCCTTTGAACAAGTGGCCTCGATGGCACCCGGGGTGTTACTACAACTGTTAAACCGTGGACATCTAAACACCTGTGGGATCTCCAAGGAATATTTTGTATCTGAAGATGCATTTGAGAAAAATCTCGTCTCGTTTCTTAAGTTTTCCACGAATCTTTTGTAGCTACTAATGTTGGCGCTGCTGAAATTCCAACTCCAAAAGAAGCCAGGGTTTAAGGACACGTAATCGCTTCCCGAACAATTGTAACCATCATTGGGACATACGGTGCATGGTCCAAAGCGGTCGAGTCTGGCAAAATTATCTAGACAAGCACAAGCTCTGAACCCGGCATATTGACTTTTGTTGGTGCCATCAGGGCAGATTTTGCATTCCGCTATGGACGTTGCACCTGTATGATTTACGTACATCCCTTGCGGACACTGTTTGCAAGCAATCTCTCCTAGAACATTGGGAGTAGCTCCAATTTCATCTTGAAAATATCCTCCTGTTAGTTTGAACAATTGAAAAATCGATTAATTATGCCCTTCAGTTAAATATCATTTATTCATTATAATTCCATATCCTTACCCTGAGCCTAGAAACACTGTAAAACCCAGTTTGTTGGGATAACTTATTAGACTTGAGGTAACTTGCTGCATGGGCCTTGTAAAGTTCAAGCAACTGATTGTCTCCGATTATGCATCTCATTACTAAGAGAAACTCAGCTGCCCGAACTTGCAAAGGTACATGCAGCAAGTTACCTCAAGCCTGATAAGTTATCCCAACAAACTGGGTTTTACAGTGTATACAATGAAATTAAACGTAATTGATTTGTTGAATCTCAAACTGTAAAGCGTCCACTCTACTTGAAGTTTGGTGACAGTCAACGTTCATACACCTTTAAGAAGGGGCTTACTTTTGCACATCCTTCCCCTGTTTAAATGCTTATTCTAGAGAGACAATGAAAAAGAATTCACTACCTTGTTACAGAAACCCTAGAAACTTAAAATATCAATATCCATAGTATGAAACTTTGAGAACAGAGCCGGAGGACTACTGGTGAGCCTTCGTAAAGAGGTACTATCTACATGCTGGAACGTTCTACAAACTGTGATGGGCGCAAAGGGAAATTTTCTACCATGATAAGTGCTTGCCATGGTAATGAAGGTCAAAGGTCAGGTGGTTCAAGGCCAGGTCAAATGTATTTTAAGCGTAGTTTGTGCCCAAAACTCATACTAAACGGTTGCTAAAATGTTTTTCAAACTTGTTTGGGTGTCATCCTAGGATAAGAAATTGTGTCTCCCAAATCCACGGAAGTAAAACTGAAAGGTTGGCGATTAAGGGTGGTAAGTTGAAAACTTGGGTCTTTGCTTTAAGTTGAAGGGGAAACTTTGAACTGACATGAAATGTCCACATATATAATGAAATTGTTACTACTATTACGCAATTTTATTCTCTTGGTGGTTTAAGATGAAATGCTTATTTTGATGAAACAGCCGATCTCATTCGGGGAAATGGACCAAAGGGTAGAAAATTGTGTTAAACAGAACCCGAACCTGTGTTCAGAGGGCAAAGGTCAAATGTTTTCTTACACTTCATTTTTGGGCAATAACGTCAAGTAAAAACAAATTGTCGAGCAAAATTTACAAACAACCAGGATGTAAAGTGGTACCAAACTGTGTGGTTCCCAAAGGAAGTGAGGACAACTGTAAATCAAAAAAATTGAAGTTTTATTACAATTCTCCTTAAAATGTACAGTAGTTTATATTTAACTTCTACTTAACAACTTAGCTGCATTTGTCAAACATGCGCTTACTTTGTCAAACCAGAAAGTTTGGAGACAGACGATGCTATGTTAAGCTCTCCGGCTTTTGGCCTTTAAAAGCTTGGTATAGTAGCACAGACTCTGAAACGTGTTCTTTACTCAAAGGATCGAAGACATAGAGTCCAGCATAGTTAAAAAAGCAGTGGCCGTGTTTAAATGATGTCATTGCGAGCGCTGACTTGGCGCGCTCTAGTTGTTATACCCCAAGACGCATTGATATCGCAGGTTTGTGTAGTGGCTTAAAGTCTAGAAACGTCGTCGATGAAGTTCCTCAAGGAAGACCTACTATAATGTACATATGAACGACCTTACTTATTCCCTTTATACAGCCTGCCAATTCCTCCCTAATTACGTAGTCCTCTTTTCCTTGTACATGTGCCCTGTATATCTCTCGTATGCTTTATCTTACGGAGTGCCAAGTGTATCATAAATATCGAAAAAAAAAAATAGCACATCAAAAATAATTTCAGCATATCAAAAAAAAATCCAGCACATCGAAAATAAATTCAGCATGTTCAAACTAACTTTAGCATGTTAAAACAAAAATCAACATGTTAAAAATTTTTCAAAATCTCGAATCACATTCAACACGTTATAATATGTACAATTTTGACTCTTCAATTCAGTCCAAATACGCACTGCTCTAAAAACTCCGTTTGTGTTACACACTAGCGATCTTCATGTGTGCGAAGTGTAACAAAAATATCCAAACTGATTTCAGCATATCCAAAGTGAAATCAGGGTATCACAAACTATTACGATACACGGAAAATCTATAACGATGTATCGCGGTATCGTAGCTGCTTACGTGTTCAGTAAGCACATAGGGCTACTCGATACCCATTTTCGAAAGCCCCGTTAATAAATGCGTTCACACCATAGAAATAAAGGGAGAATGACGTCTGGCGATCTGGACTGAAGCCATTGATTTGGCCAGGCTGTACGGCAACAGAGCAACGGCGCGCGTAATACAAATATCACGTCATTACTTTTGCCCCAAGTATTGGCGGAGAAACTACAGGTTTTCAAGTTAGGAGTATAAAACAAAACACTTAAGGTACCATGACTTATTCCTGTTGTAAGAAGCTAGTAAAGTGTTTTGCAAGGCTTGACATTAGGAAATCCCCTGTGGGCTGGGGGTTGTAGAATATGCCTACGGTATTCCCCGCCTGTCGTAAGGGGCGACTGAAGGGGAGGACTTGCACTGTGTCTGAACAATATTTGAAACCGGACTTGAACCGTATTTATCTAGTTGACACTATGTGGCACATTCGTGTTGGTGTGTGGTTAAATCTCATTTAATTAACTAATTGGCATTAGCCTGAAATTCAGCTTCTCTTATAGAGTTGTCAACGAGTGGAATAGTCTGCCTGATCAGTATAGTTAACTGCACATCAGTGCACTGCTAACAGTTAACATTGACAAGTTCTTCCATGACTGTGGTAGAATGCACACTGTAGGTACGGAGACACATCAATCAACCTGGTATATTGCCGAACAACGAAAGCGCCCTGAGAATTTTCGTGGCTTCACCGGTTAAACATGCAAGGGATGCACCATGGAAGTAGGCCTACTACCTCGGAGGTAGTACTTCCATGGATGCACTCCCTTACTTTTATTTCTATGGTTCACACCAAAACCGCGGGAAACGCGTTTCCCGCACAGAGGTGGTTCACACAGCAGGGGTGAAACGTGGTGGTCACTACAGTGCCAGGATTTGCCCAACGGACAGGGGATGGGTGACACGCTCCAGACGAGGATGAGGGCAGCAACTGGAAGCACAAACAACAGGCCGGGACACCCATTAGTCTGAAGGTGGTTCACGAAATCAAAGCAGTACACTAGATGAAAGGGGGGGGGGTACCTGCACTAGACCAAAGATTCGCTAAAATTCAGGTTCGCTAGACCAATCTTCTGCTTGAACAAAAATCAACTTCGGGTCAGGAGTGGGGTTATATAGATACCAATAAGGTCAGGAATAAATTAAGAAGTAGCCTTTGGTATGGTTAGGGGGTGAAGTGTTTAGGATCTTGGGGTGACCCTCAACTTAGTAAACCTTCAATCTACCAAACCCTGCCCCCTGTTGGGCACTGCTACATTCCAATTGATAAAAAAGGGTTATTTCCCAGACAACGGTCGAGTCTTCCCCAATGGGGAGGGGGGGGGGGGCTTGGCCAAGCTGGGTTTGGTGTCCCTTTCCCCAGCCTAATTAGTTATAACCCCTATGACCTTACTACAAGGAAAATGTATGCATGGTGCCATTCCTCAGTAAAAGCATATTGTCACAGACCTCGTTTCTTGCCTAGGTGGGAGCACAGGGTGGGGGAGCACATGCCAAGTTAACAGAGTGGTGCCTACATGCCACTCGCAAGTTGTGGCACAAAGAGTAAGTTTGAATTTGCTGTTGGATATGGATGCTTTCGTTACTTATTAAATTGCTTGTGGGATTGGTGGGCAAAAATTTCCTTAAGGTTTGACAAGTCAATAAGGAGGTGCACATAAACAGCTTTAAGGTAGGGCTGAGAGGGAGAGGGAAAGCTGGTTTAGAATGTGTGGAGAAAACCTCAGACAAAAACAAAACTTCATTTTATTTTTTATTTTTCTATTCTTCATAAATTGTATTAAATACAAACTTACTAGTGTTATTCTCATGAAAAACTTTTGCTATAATCACTTGCCTCACTTGAAAATATGTATTTCTGCACAATCCATACTTAATTTCTTACCTTCCTTTTCCCAAAGAACCATACTTCTTCCCTGCCCCACTAAGGTGATTGTCAATTACAGAACGCAGTTTACTGTTCAATCATCATATTTTCAATATCACTACAAAAGAATCTTTAGGCTGCTTTTGGTCACTGCCTTTACCCCAGGCTTTGTTTTATTACAGTTTTAGGTTTAACAATGCTGACACGGTCATGACTGCATTCAATTCTATACGCTATAATATTTGAAACCACCTTGCTGTACCATGCCAGAAATGGATGGATACTACATTTGAAACAGACAACCTACCCTCCCCCATCCCCCTGCTCCTCAAGAAAAAAATAGTACAATTACTGTCACACAATGTTCAATTTACAAACAGGCTGACAATATTTAAATTTACTGCTTCATTCAATACATTAAAAATGCTTGTTCATTGTCATGCTCTAGTATACTTCCCTAACTGGCAATGTTTATGGGTGAAATTTTATTTTCCTTCTTAGTCAAAATCTTCCTACAGAAAATCTGAAGTGACACATTGATTTTGAAAATTTTCTCTACACTGTGGTAATCCAGCGGAATAGTGTCACTGGTGTACACAACATCATCTTCTCCAAGAAAACCATCCTAAAGTGACTGATAAAGAAACAAGCTGTTTCTTATAGAGGCCTCTACAAATGAGATGCACATAGAATGTTTTCCTCCTTGATTTCAGATGTTGAACGTGTTTGTACATTACCACATTCTTAACAACCACCCCCTGCCCCAACAGTTCCCTTGTCTGTGATATATGATAGGTAGAGTCTCCTGTGTGTGTGTGGGGGGGGATGTCACTGTAGTGTATATTGAAAGTTAATATGAGCATACAGTAAATGTACTACTGCCAGTGGACCACATTTAGCAACTTTTTTCTCCAAGTGAGAGGGGGAAGGGGCCTGCATGCTTACCTATACCCTCATTTACATTCAGAATTGGGAGATAATATAAGAAGTTCTGCAACAGTCTGTGGTATCTGCAGCTATTTGCCTTAAGAGGGAGTATAAACTATTACAACACTAATTTCAGTACTGGTCCTCTATGGGTTCTTGGAAAATTGTGCCTCTCTTACAGTTTGACCTTCTTTTACCCTTCTTTAAGGGGAAATGCAGTTCAGAGGCATCGGAACTGCTATGGCAGGTACAGACTCTGCCGTACCACTTTTCAGCGAATATTACAAAAATAATAATAATATTAAAAATTGGAAAAGTGAAGATAACCGTGCAGGCGCCGTGTAGTGAGTTACTTCAAAAGTTGACAAATATATAGCACCAAAATGCATCTAATGAAATGCAATAATTCAAAAGTTTCTCAAAGGGGAGGGGGTCAAAGTTACTATTTCATTCATACAGAATACACACTTTGTTTATTTTTACATGTTCACAGGTACACTCCAACTCTGCCAGTTGGTCTACATCATACTGCAGCTACATTACACTAGTTCTGTGAGTTTTCCACGTGTGAACACTTTCTGTACAGACAGTACTGTCCACTAAGGTAGTTCACAAAACCAGTTTGGTTTTATTCTGTTTCAACATTTTTGCAAAACCAGTTGCTGAAAAATAACCCATTTAAACCGATAGGGGATTAACTTCCGTTCAAAATTTGACTCTGCCATACATTTCACACTTTTTCGCCACAAAGTCTGCTATCTTTTTAAACAAATGTATATGGGTATACCGTCAACCGTAACTTCAATCAAACTTTTGACAATTCCCAGTACATGGCTAAACCTTGTGCAGGGTTCATATGCAAGGCCATTGTACTTTTAAAAAAAAAACGGTTTTGATTTAAAAACCGGTTGTAGCGGCTGTAGAAACCGGTTTCTGGTTTGGACTTACCGCCACAGGCTTACTGTTCACCTTAAACTTCTCCCAATGAAAAGGACAAGGAGGAGGCAGCATTTTACCTTCTCTCCCCAGACTATGGAGTTACCTTTACACATGTTACTTCGGTACGGACCGTAGATCTTTTTTCTCTCATTTCTCATAAGGCTGTGAACATGTAGCAAAACTGTGAAATAGTTTCTCTGAAAAAAATTGATATATGGCAATTAACTGAGTTATCACCAATGCAATGTGGGGCCCAGGCACATAGCCAGGTTTTTGTCATGGGAGGGGTTTCATGGGGGAGAGGTCTAAGGGGAGGGGGTGCCCCCTCTCCTTTGGAGAAAAAACAACTTTTTTCAGATGCAAAATGGTGCAATGGTTGTGCCTCAAAAGTAATAAAGGTCATAGTAATCATGTGTGTTTTGCCATTACTTTTTTCACTTGGGCCATGGGGGTGGTTTCAACACCCCCCCCCCCCCCACAAAAAAAACCCTGCAGATAACACAGTAAAAACCCATTAACCACTGCCTTCTGTCAATTGGCCATCTTTGTATTTATAGATTCTTGATGGCAGAAAACAGGGAAATTCACTGATATGTATATTGATATGAATAAAACTTGGGGAGAAAAAACAGTTTTGCAGTAAATTGCAAGAAGCTCTTTATTAAATGTTTAATTCATGTCAGTGTGATCATTTTGCCATTTCCCTACACTGTCACAGACATAAGTTCCTGTGTTCTCTTCAATGGCAAGCTGAAGTCTTATACAAGTATCTCTGAATGCCATAGGCATGTGGATCAAATTTCTTTGAGCCTGTGGCACTTGTTTTCAATACCTGGTATTGTGGCACATATGTTACTCTTCCAGTACACGTAAAAAGCACTTCCAGTATATACATTCACAATTAATACAGGTTCACTAGCAGCAACACTCTGATCTGCTCCATTTCCAGTACTGCAGACTGTGCAGTCTTCAGGGGGGCTTTGGCTGTCTCTGAAAAAACTGCATTGAGACCTCTTGTAGTCAAACTCTTGACAAAATTATGCAATCTAGGGTGAGTAAAGAAAGAGAAAAAATATGCATAGTTACTACTCTCATCTGCAGACATGTACTGTTGGAAATATAAGCACTTATCTCTCAAGCAAATACTGGTATCCCCCAACAAGTGTTCTTGGCACTATATCTCAGAATTTGGTGCTGCTGTGGGGTGGGGGGTGATTCACCCCTTCCAAAACAGTTTGCAGGAAATTTTGGTTTAAAGGTGGGAATCACAAGAAGTTGCAACATAAAAAATTATTTCCCAGCAAGTAGGTCAAATTTTAAACACTTTTTACATGTTTTCATGTACAAAACATGTCAAATTTTGCCCCCAAAGGCCCATATTTTTCTACAAATACCAAAATGTCCCTGCAAGGAGCTTTCCACATTGCTAATTTTTTGCCCCAATGTACAGGGTAACAGGGTTTTTTTTTTGCTGGAAGAGTAAAAATGGAGTTATCTTCATACTCAGTACTGGCTTTTGGTGTTGGTGGCCAGTACCCCTACTGTAAGTATAAAGCAGAAACAGACAAATGCCTGCAGAAGAAATAAATTTTATCCAGGTTACAGAACATTCTGAGGCAGCATTGCACAATACATGTCAGTCATAACATTACTCTGAAGTTTGTATGAAAAGTTCAAAACAAAAAAGAAACAGTAAAGCATACAAATATTTAGTATGGTATTGCATGATAAACTGACACTGTTACAAGTAATTCAAATGTGAAAACAGAGGGCTTCATCATGCTCATGGGAACACTCAGTGCGGACCCAGAGGGGTGATTTCTGGCTCCACCTCCCGCTTCTTTTGCACCACTTTCTTTTGGGGACTGTCCCAAAGCTGCTGTACAATATTTATGCTTCTTTTGATTGACATATGCTGAGAAACACCATTTAAGTGTCTAGACTTCAAGCTTTCCCTGGACCCCTCACCACCTTCCAACCAAGGCTGCATACATTGGACGCTCGGTGTGGGTGTTAACTTTGCCCTGATTAAGTTAGCCAGTCCTGCAGCCTGCCCCACCCCCTTTAAATCCTGGATTCACCCCTGCACTTCTATGGTATATAGTATATACCATATGCCCAGCAACAAGACATGTTTGTGCACATTCTGTGATAAACTACTGACCTGGATAAACACAAGTTAATCTTGCACACTGAGAAGCTGCTGCCAGTACATCATTGGTTTGGCTTGCTGCAATACTGTAGGCTACTGTACCATTTCTCAGTGTCATGTGCTGTCATCATAACATATGGACCTGAACTCCCCTGCAAAACACAAAATGAGAAATACAGAAAATATTAAGCATGCGTTCCTGAGCTACACTATTGTACTTGTATGTAGGAAAGGCAGGCTCTTGTCAATTGTGTGCACTTTATTAAAGTTATAACTTACAACTGGGGCTCCCATATCAGAAACCCACTGTAAAGCCTGACCATTCTCTCTGTTGATAAATTAAGAGAGTATACTGTACTATTCATTTTGACGGACATTCCAGTTCATTGCAGCCACAAACCCAGTATGGCACCGTAATGTTGAGTAATGTGTTATACATGAAGACATCCTGATTTAAATTATTTGATGTACTGTAAGTCTTGTGGACACTTTAGAAGAACTTCATTAGAAAAGATGACAATTACATGGTTTCATACAACCTTTCCTGCAAAGTCTCCAACTTGATATTCATTACAGTATGTCTGTCAGTTTTAACATCTATTATTAAAAATCCACCCCCACCCCCACCCCACCCACCCCCACCCCCCAAAAAATTACATAATATATTACCTAGACACAAAACAATGCATTTCTCTCCTTCCTCTGCAGAACATTTTGCCACCTTCTACCCCTTCAGTGCAGTACCTTGTCAGGCAACATGTACAAGCCTGCTACTCACACTCTATACACCCCCTCCTCCCCCAAAGCTACTGTATCACATATTACGTCCTTCAACAATTCGTATAGCTTCTGTGTGAGTCTGTTCACAAAAAAGAATTTAACAAACTTGTCCAATACCTTACCAGTATACACTTAAAATTTTTAATTTGCTATATGTATACTGTACATTTATGTCAGGGCTCAAAATTTCTAAAGGTTAATAAAGGCCAGCTCATAGTGCATCTGACCATGGAGCTCCATGATCTGATAAACTAAATTGACACTAACCCAGTAACCCATACAACATTTGTGCACTTGGCCCAACAGGAAGTGTACATTTGCCACACACTACATTTTTTTTTTGTTTTTGTTTTGTTTTGTTTTTTTTTTTTTTTAAACAAGCCCATCTAGGGGTTTCTGTAAAGGGACCATATATTTGTCACACCCTTATTTATGTTCATGGACTTACAGAGAATGGTGCACTGTGTAAAAGAACATGGGACCTTGATCCAAGGTACAGGGTAGGAGATGGATACTCAGTTGACTGAAGGTTCATTAAACAAAGGTTTGCTGGACCACAGAACCCCTTGAACATAAATCTACTTTGAGTCAGAGTTAGGGTTAGGATTCAGGTTAGATACAGAATAAAGTTTAGGATAGGATAAGGATGAGCCTAGAGGAGGATTAGGTTTTGGGCAAGGACTATGGTTAGTATTTATAGGATTAAGTTTAAAGTTGGACTGGGTCTAGTGAACCTTCGATCTTGTGAGCCCAGGGCCTACCCCTTTATTGTACCAGGACGTCTCATGCTTAATCGTGTGGAAGTGTTTACGCAAAGTGCAGTGTATCCATTTTCGAATACTGTACGTGGGCTACCCCACTGTGTCAGATTATGTTTGCTCAGCTCTTTGCTTTCCAAACCAGGGATATGACCTGAATAAGGAATATACCATACAGCCTACTATGGACGCGTTACGTGAACATGTGGCTCTGATCTCATTCAGGTGTTTTAATAGTAGACTAGCTAAATTGGTTGGATGGTTAGGCCTACTCGAAAAGAAATACCGGACGTTTGAAAGTTGTGCAGGTTCTTGCGAATATGTGGCCTTGTGCGAAACAGTGGTATAAGCTAGGCCTACACATTTTTGTGTTGAGGCAGAAACAAGTATTCAACTTAGCCTGATGTCTGAATGGTTTAAGGAGTCTGGCTTAAAGTTTAAAGAGAATATATCCAGTCACTTCAAGTTTCAAGTTACTGGTAAACATAACCTTAATCTTTCAAATCTTCTTGTATCCCCTTCACAATCATTCTTCTTAACATTTCTGGACAAAAAATATTTAGTATGAAAGGTAAACAAATGACTTATCCTTCCTTAATAGCAAATTAGTTTACATTGTCACATGAAGGAAAGAAGCTACTCGTGAATTGGGATGCCGGCGCGGGGTACACTACTTCAAGTTAAGGTGAATGTTGTCTACGAAATGTCGTAAGAGGAAAGAGGAACCCACCCCTTTCTTTTGAACAAAGAACATAGCACGAACGTTGATTGAAAATACAATGCTTCATATGGTTTAAGCTTGTCGGTTGTGCTAACATTTCAAAAACAATTTTCGGTTTGAAAAGGAAAACATGCTTTTTGAAGGCGTGTGCCACATGTCAGTCTCGGAGCCTGCAGGAATTGTGCAGCTCAGGCTTTTAGTCAAGCGGGCGAAGGGGGAGAATCCCTCTTTGAAATTTGTTCGCCCCCTAGCAAGTTTTCAAGTCGCCATTGGCTTAATAGTGGCATTTGTATACATTTGGCCCCCTTAAGGACAGACAGTCATCACCCAAAGCATATTTTTAGTGTGGGGGTATAAAAACTCTCAGTGGGTGACTGCTCTTTGATTGACATCAAAGTTTGAAAATTTGAAAGATGCAGAGTAGATCACATTCCATACAAGGCAGAGAGAGTGCTTTTATTACATTTTATAGCCTTGTATGCTCACCAGGACATGGCCTTAAGCAATAAAACAGGTTTATTCCTGCACAAGGAGAAGCTTCATACAGTTATGGGAGGAGCTAGAATTTGCATAGCTGGGAGAATTGGAACTGTCTGGGATGATGAAAATTCCCCTTTAAAAAATTGTTAGCCCCTGGAAGCCATTTCGCCCCCATTCAGTACCTTGTCAGGCTACAGCCTGGTGCAGTCACATGGGCGTCGACACTGCAGGAACCGCCCCAGTCTTGTTCTCCGTTGCCGAAAGCCCCACCAAGTTGTTAAGGGGAAGCCATGGGGGATGATATTTCAATAGCCTTGGACTTAGTATAAGTGTGCATATTTTCCCAACGCTCTCTACGAACTGTAGTTACTGTACCCTCCGGCCTGCCATGTTGCGACACATTCACCAGCCTAAAAGCGATCGACGATTTACACCTGGTAGATCCTAATCATAAAAATGTTATGCAGTAAAATAATTTTGTAGGGAAAAACGGGACTAAAGAGCACTCAGAACTAGGCGCGTAAAGAATTTAATTTAGAAATTATCCCTTTATATTGAGCAATTGAGCAGTTTTGGTTTTTCCAAATCATAGTGGCAACAGGCATTTGAACTTTTGTCCCTGGACAAGTGCAAGGAATATCTTTGGGGCAAAATATCGCTTTTAAGACCTTTAACCATTTGTAAAATTCCTTTATCGGAAGTTACTATCTGGGTCTAATTATGGAAAACAAATGAGGTCTACAAAGCAGCACAATGAAATTCATTATTTGTATACAAACATCTGTGCAGTATATAAAGTTAACTTTGTGTACCAGATTTAGTCTTTCAGAGACTTCGGGAGTTCAATACATATTTACTGCATTTAGTTTATATTTATCTCTTTGTTTTCTAACGTACGTATGAACAACGTGAGTTACAGACCCAACCAAAATGTTGACTGCAGACTTTTAGGTCAACAGGAAAAGCTGAGCTTCAGCAACATTGTTGCGCTTGTTAATTATAAGTTGAGCACCATGCAAGAGCTCCACACTATCACACATGGAAGTTTTAGCACGTGATTTGTTTCTTCAATTACTGATGTTGTTTTTTCTTGAAGAACTGGTTTGTAAGAAATTAAAGAGTTCAAAGTCTAGTAAGGCCCCTGGGCCAGATGGGATCCATCCTACGTACCATTCTTCATGAATGCTCTGAGATTTTGTCAGTTCCTCTTTACATTATTTTTCAGAAGTGTCTGGACTCAAACTTTGTTCCTGCTGACTGGCGGGTTAGCTAACGTCTCTCCAATTTTCAACCAGAAAGCCCAAAGGCTTAGTGATTCCTTGCCGAATGGGGATGCTTTGTTGCACTGAGGTTTATCCCTCAAATTTATCTTTCTTGACTACATCATTTTATGTTTTAACAATTTGACCTCTGCTGACCTCACATGACCTTTGAACCCCACCAAATATAACAAAAAAGAAAATCTGAAGTGTCTTGAAAGGGATTCAACTCCAGTGGATCTTGGATCTTGAAAATTCTTGCAAAATTTTGCTTTTTGACCTCTGGTGACCCTAGATGACGATCTTAGGAATACTTGGGATATTTTGCTGTTTGACCTCTGGGGACTTCTGATGACTATCTTGGGAATTCTTGGGAAATTTCACTTTTTGACCACTGGGTCCCCATATCATGATCTTGGGAATTCTTGGGATATTTTGCTTTTTGACCTCTGGTGACCCTATATAACAATCTTGGGAATTCTTGGGAAATTTTGCTTTTGCTTTTTGGCCTCTGATAACTCCAGATGATGATCTTGGGAATTCTTGGGAAATGTTGATTTTTGACCCCAGTGACGCCAGATTACAATCTTGGGAATTCTTGGGATATTTTGCTTTTTGACCTCTGGTGACCCCATATAACAATCTTGGGAATTCTTGGGAAATTTTGCTTTTGACCTTTGGTAACCCAAGATGACCTTTGACCTCCACCAAAAACAATAGGGTTCTTCCTTACATCATGACAAATCTATATACCAAATATGAAAAGTGTCGGTCATTCCTATCTTGAGATATCGTGATTACGAACTTTTCAGCTTTTTACCTCCAGTGACCTCAAATGACCTTTGACCTTCACCAAAAACAAAAGGCTTCTTCCTGTCAACATGACAAATCTATGTACCAAATAAGAAAAGTGTCGGTCATTGCTACCTGGTGATATCGTGTTTACAAGCCGTTTACAAGGTTTTCGCAGTTTAACCTCTGGTGACCTCAGATGACCTTTGACCTCTACCGAAAACAATAGGATTCTTCCTCTCAACATGACAAATCTATATAGGCCATTCCCATCTTGAAATATGGCGATTTCAAGGTTTTCGGTTTTTGACCTCTAGTGACCTCAAATGACCTTTGACCTCCACCAAAAACAATAGGATTCTTTCTCTCAACATGACAAGTCTATATACCAAATATGAAAAGTGTCATTCCTATCTTGAGATATCATGATTAACGAGCTTTTCGGCTTTTTAACTCCGGTGACCCCAAGTGACCTTTGACCTTCACCAAAAACAATAGGCCTCTTCCTCTCAACATGACAAATCTACATACCAAATATGAAAAGTGTCGGTCATCTTTATCTTGAGATATCGCGATTACAAGGTTTTTTGGTTTTTGACCTCTGGTGACCTCAGATGACCTTTGACCTCTACCAAAAACAATAGGGTTCTTCCTCTCAACACGACAAATCCATACAGGCCACTCCTATCTTGAGATATCATGATGTCAAGGTTTTCGGTCTTTGACCTCTGGTGACCTCAAATGACCTTTGACCTCCACCAAGAACAATAGGATTCTTTCTCTCAAGATGACAAACCTATATATCAAATATGAAAAGTGTCTGTCATTCCTACCTTGAGATATCGCGATTACGAGCTTTTCGGCTTTTTACCTCCAGTGACCTCAAATGACCTTTGACCTTCACCAAAAACAATAGGGTTCTTCCTCTCAACATGACAAATCTATATACTATATACCAAATATGAAAAGTGTCGGTCATCGCTACCTCGAGATAGCGCGATTACAAGCCATTTACGAGGTTTTCGCAGTTTAACCTATGGTGACCTCAGATGACCTTTGGCCTCTACCAAAAACAATAGGGTTCTTCCTCTCAACATGACAAATCCATATACCAAATATAAAAAGTGTTGGTCATCCCTATCTCGAGATAACGCGATTACAAGGTTTTCGGTTTTTGACCTCTGGTGACCTCAGATGACCTTCGACCTCCTCCAAAAACAATAGGGTTCTTCCTCTCAACATGACAAATCTATATACCAAATATGAAAAGTGTCGGTCAATCCTATCTTGAGATATCGCGATTACAAGCAGCGTCACAAACACACATACACACACACATCCACACACACACACACACACACACATACACACACACACACATACACACACACACACGACATCACCATCGCATAGATTCCTTGCCTGCCTACGGCAAGGAATCAAAAAGGGGGATAGGAGTTTGCCTTGCAATTACAGGCCGGTCAGTTTAACCAGTATTGTGTGCAAAGTTATGGAATCTGTAATCAAGGCTTGTGTGCTTAAATATCTTTTAGATAATGGGTTACTCAATCTGTCACAGCATGGTTTCCTACCGAGTAGATCTTGTGTTACTAATTTACTTAGCTTTCTGGAGGATGTTTCTTTACTGTATCTCTTGATTCTGGTCACAGTGTTGATGTCATTTACCTTGATTTTCAAAAAGCCTTTGATAAACTTCCATTAGGTAGACTATTGGTTTAACTGCATAGGTTAGGCATCAAGGGCAGTTGTGCTTACTGGATAAATTCCTGGCTCCATGGTAGATCTCAGAGAGTTGTTTTTAATAGTAAATTCTCTTCTAGGAAAGAAGTCACAAGTGGAGTGCCACAGGCTTCTGTTCTTGACCCACTTCTTTTCTTAATTTTCATCAATGATATTGATAGCTCTCTCACATCCAGAATTTGTTTGCTGATAATACTAAGCTCTAGGAAGGTTTAAAGTGATAAGGATGATGCCTCATAGCTGCAAAAAGACTTGGATGAGTTATTTTCTTGGTCTCAGACTTGGCAAATGTCTTTTAATGCTGATAAGTGCAAAGTCCTTCACTTTGGTCCTAAAAATTTCAGCTATGACTACGGTATAACATCAATGGTAGTATTTTGAGTGATTTGACTTTCGAGAAAGATCTGGGTGTAGTTACAGTATTACAGGTGATTTAAAGCCATCTAGACAGTGTGCAGCTGCTGCTGCTAGGGCAAATACAGTAGGGTGCTTGGATTGATCAAGAGGAATTTCAATAGTTCTAGCAAAGAAATTGTACTAAATTTGTATAAGCAGTTGGTAAGACCCCATCTAGACTATGCCGCTCAGGCTTGGAGTCCTTTCTATGAAAAGGACAAGTCTCTTTTAGAGCAAGTTCAGAGGGGAGCCACTCGCCTTATACCGGAGGTGAGAAATCTGCCTTACCATTCCAGACTTAAACATCTTGGTCTTACCACCCTGGAGTTAAGAAGGATTAGGGGGGCATGCTCCAGGTTTACAAATTTCTCTCAGAAAGGAATCCTTTGTTATCTTGTAGTTATTTAAAGGTTCAAAGTAATCCTCGGGTTCGAGGCCACTGTAAGAAGCTAGTAAAGTGTTTTGCAAGGCTTGACATTAGGAAATTCAGCTTCTCTCATAGAGTTGTCAACGAGTGGAATAGTCTGCCTGAGTGGGTAGTTAGCTCCACATCAGTGCATTGCTTTAAAGTGGGCATGACACGGCCAAAATAACTTTTGTGTATTGCAACATTAGATACAGTACTGTATTAATTTTTTTTCTCACACAGTTAGAACGTGCGCAATTTACCGTAAATGGAATTTGAAGAAACACATACAAAAATCCGATTTCGAAAAATGCCACAACAGGTCCCCTGACTTTTATGACGCAATTGGTGGCACAAGTACTGCGCTATATAAGGACCCGTATCTAGATGTGGAACTAATATAACGCCGATGTAAAGTTACCTTAGCTGCTTCATGGAAAGGCTTACATCACCATACCGGCGCAACCATTAGTGCATGTTAGGGGTTTCGAGATGCATCACTGGCCAATATGCACGCATGCATATGCTTGCGCGTGTTTTAGCTTCCCTACATAAGTCTCGGTTTTTTTTTTGTGCACAAAGAACGCAGCCGGAGCGCTGCACAGAACTGCTATGCACATGTATGGACAGTAATACGCGTGCCTATGTACTCAGTGGGCATTCAGTGATGGTGTTATTGCAAATGCTATTAAGCAGTCGCTGCGCAGCCACGCATCATTCACAATCTGGTCCCTGGTCACACAGGCTGCTCTAGTATCATACGTAGCACAGGTGTTTGCAATGATGTACTAATGTGTGTTAGCATGCATATGACTTGGTGTATAGAAGGATGGGTGAACTGCCTAGTACTGTAGTGCTACTGACCGTGCCGCTAATGATGTCATGTCTTGAGACGCGCTCACATCCGTTTTTTCGCTATCGGATCTCAGATGGGCTGAGCCTGGTCTGTATAAATGGAATTCGCATGGTCTTATTCCTGTATATATGGGCATACTTTAGTACGGAAAACATTCGTTTCATTTCAAGCTGTACCCAAAGATTATTTACTGAGAAACTTACTTTGGCCATGTCATGCCCACTTTAAGGTTAACATTGACAAGCTCTTCCATGACTGTGGTAGAATCTAATTGTACTGGGTTTGTTTGGTGTTGGTTGTTTGTTTGTTTTTATTAGTTAAGTAGCTATGGACTTCAGGGCATCTTATGGGGCCTTAGCTCTCCTTTGCCCTTTAACCTGTTATGTTATGTTATGTTATGTTATGAAGGTGCAGCACTAGGTGGGGGATAGTCAGGGCCATGGCCTCACCATCGGGAAATTTTCCACTTTAGTCTGAGAGCCTTGATGGGTACAATAAAGTATGTAGTATAATCCTTGATGGCAACCAATTTTCCTGAAAATTTACTTGAATTTGCTCTCATGGAAGGCAGATGCTTCAATAGCAACCCCACTTGTCAATTTCTTCCAATAAAAACAAAAATTTCTCAAAATTGTTTCAGTAAAACCCACTGGAATTTTCAAAGTTTTCACAGTAAAAAAACCCACATTTTTTAAATGCTCTGAGTCAATAAAACTTCCCAAATTTTCTGCTTGCTTTGCATGCCAATTTTGTTTTCATCCATCAACCCAAGCCTTCATTGGGGCATCGGATTACTGGGTTGCTTGCAATGATCCTGTCTTTTCTACATAAAACATTTCAAAGCCAATTATCATGCAATCTCCTGTACCTCACAGATTGTGCAATGTATGTCCCAGTGTGAAGGGTCCAAGTTTGGAATCATCCCAGTCAGAAGAGTCCAAGGGTTGGCATGTCCCTCAGCCATACTGCAGGGATGTAAGTCGCCCAAGAAGATTTTGCAGGAAAATCAAATGTGTCTATGTGGCTTAAGGGTGTGGGCCTAGGTTAACATTAGTAGTAGTACTATATTAGGCCTAGGCCAGTCACTGCGTTAGGCTACTGTATACCAGATGACATCGTCAAATGTGCGCCATGCCATTACAGTACTGCTAAGTTTATCCAAAAATGACGATCATGCCATAGGCTACGCTAAAAAGTTTGGCGCACATTCCATAGCCACAGATCTGTGTGAAAACTTGAACTTTCCAGTATGGTCTCGTCTCCCCTCCCCCTCTCCCCTCCCCCCCCCCCTCCTAATTCATGCTACGGTAGGCTAGGTTTTAACCCAACATAGCCTACCTACAGTACAAACAACCAACAACACCGCATTGAACTGTATACTTAAGCCCTAGGCCTAGCCCTGTATTGCAAAACTTGTGGCACACTCCACAGTTTATTTTCTCTTAAAGCCTACAAATCAAAGTCCAGAATTCTGGCAAACCATTCACAGTCTAATAAATTGATGAATAACTTTACCTGTGGTGAATGGGTCAGGCTTTGTCCCTCCTTCTACAAAGTCAAGAGGTAAAAAGTACCATGCAAGGGCATTGCACGTCCAGTGCGGCTGGCCCAGGGTAGGCCTACTTTGTCTCCGTGCACGGTCTTGGCATCGTCACTGCACCGTACCTCGCAATAAGCAGAACCCAAACTCCCGAATTTATGCGGGGCGTCTCAGTTTCTCCGGATGCAAACAACGCAGCATTCCGACCTACAGATCAAGGAGTAATTACATTTTTGGGTGTAATAGAGGAGTCCCACTTTTACGTTCACCGGCTACGAGAGGCGTACTTTTTCAGAGTCGAGCTAGCTGTACAGTACAGTACACTACCAGTAGGTACAGGTGTAAAGCGTAGGCTATATACATACAGTGCTGTACACACGCGTAAACACGATGTCGTACACCCGCTTAGCTCACACGATACCGCGATGTTCTATAGTGCAGTTGTCAGATACCACACAATGTTAGAAAGTGTATTCTAACCTATACGGTATATCGGCAAGTTTTCGACACCCTGATTTTGTTTTTGACATGCTGATTTTTATTCTGAATTTTTGTTACACTCGGCACACTACAGTCTCGCGGTCACGTATCAAAAATGACAGAATAAAACAAGCATCCAACCTACGTGACAAAACATGTTTGTCATTACATACTGGACGTGCTGATTTGTTTTTGGATATGCTGAAATGTGTTTAACACTCTCGATACTTTTTGGATATGCTGAATTTATTTTGGGTATGCTACATTTTTTTGTAAAATGTTAGATTTTTTTTTGATATGCTGAAATTATTTTTGATGTGCTAATTTTTTTTTCGACATTTATGATACACTTGGCACTCCGTATTATCTTGTATGTATGTTGAGCCCATGTCATTTAACTCGTCCATATCATAGATCGTCACTGTCTAATGTAAAACGGTTTTATACAGTGGACTGAAATCGAGAATTGTCAAAAGTTTATATCAAAGAGCACTAAAATAGACTATAATAAGACTATAATCATTACATGGCAGCCATCTTGAAATTCATTTTGAGTGACAAAATTAGTTTATAAAATTATTGATGCATGAATTAGTTGTTGGTGACAATATTGGATTTTGGACTAAAAAGATGTTATGGCAAGACATTTAAGCGATTTCTTTTTATCAATTTTAATACAAAAAATAGAGGCTAGTATCTTGAAATTCAAAATGGTCGTCCTTTATGCTTGGCTGCACATTACCATTGGGTAAGTTGTTGTTGAAAAAATGGGCTTTGTCACTAAAACCACGCTTAGCGCTTCTAGTGTAAGGAAATTACTGTCATATTTCCATGCAAAATGACCATAGTGGGGACCATTTCGAATTCCAAAATGGTCGCCAAGATAATGCATTTTCGGATCTGCCATATCTGAAACGTTAACAAAATGCACTAAAATCAAACTAGGAAGCCTATCTTGCAAACCCTGATTTTTTGGACGTAGAACTCCTCTCTAGCCAAAAGGTGCACAACATATTAATGGCATAAAAAGATTTTCTTTCAAACAGTAGAGCAGGCCTAGTTGGAACATGTTATGAACCCGTCTCTACCACGCACAAATGTTGGTCCTATATAAATAGAACACCAAATTTAAGAGAGAATTAAAGTGTAAACGTCAAGGACAAAATAGAGAATATTGCGCTTCGCAGGGATGAATCATGTCATTTTCAGAACTAATGGCTATTTAAGGCTTTGTATTAATGTTGTTATGTTCACACGGTATTTTAACCATAATTATCCCCTTTGAACGTTCTCAGATTTCCTAGGGTTGTCTGACAAGTCGTGCCTGTTGCTAGGGATAGAAGGATCTCAAAGACTACTCAAAATCATGATTGCAGGCCTTAGCTGAATATAACCCTTAATTAACCAACAGTAACTGCCCCTCCACTTTGGTATTCTAGATGTCATAACGTGGCTACTCCAATACCTGACTGTATACTTCCTTGATTGCCAGACGTCAGGGAATCGCATCTAACAGTATTTAACTACCGAAAGTTTTCCTGAGGTAAGGCCCATCACCCAAATGAATTGGCTATATACCGCTATATACCCGCTTTAAATTTTTGCCTGCCTATTCCGAAATTCGTAACACTGCAATGACGATTCCATAAAATGCATCCTTCACAACATTCCGCAGGAAGAACAGCAGATCCATCGTCAGGGCTTCGCGCTTTCGATGTTAGTTTTCGCTTTCATATAATGAATCGCTCAAAGTGAAACCCTTGATCCCTGCCGGAGTCACTTCACAAATCAAGCAAATACATTTTCAAAGTATTTTTCCTATTGTACAATATAGGTTGTAAGTAGTCAACATGGTGAAATTTTTATGTCCGTACAATTGTCAAGTTTGCTCTTTGCCGCTCCTCTCCCCCACCACTCAGTTTTGCCATTTAGCTTCGCCACTCTGCCTTTACCTACTGAAAACCTGCTTGAACCTATCCTGTAGGGAATCATATGCCTGAGTTTTGTGAAGTCTTGTGATGTAATTTAACAACGTATCTATAACTCTTTAACGGTGAACTTTTATACAGGCTTTCATTGTACAATGCTGTTACTTAGAGAGTTAATTAACCTACCTGCTGGACATGGCATGCACTGGATGTTGTCACTCCCGAAATGTCCTCTCGGACACGGTTTACATTCATATAAGGATGAATGGATATATTCGTCGTTTTTGTTGCAAGTGAATCCTTCATTTTGTAAACTTATCACAACGTCGTTTGCGATTACAAGATTTGGCACATAGTATGGAGTAATACAGGTTCTACAAGCAATTGAAATAGATCAAGGTTCCGTTTTTTCCTACCTGTAGCGTTGCATGTTGAAAGAAATAAATGAGGTACAACTCCAATAAAAACAGAAGAATACAAATACTAGAAAAGAATCGAAAATGATGCTTGATTCTTTGCCGAAGACAAAAGGAATCTAGACAATCAAGCACGATTTTGCGTTTGTGCGTGGGTGTATCTAAGCTGTGTAAGCCATGATATGGGCATGTGTGTGTGCACCCGCGGTGTGTGAGCGATCCTGTGGCTATGGGTGCACTCAGCAACACGTCCTTAACAGGACACGGTACAGCCGGCGAGAGCTCCGTTCTCGCACGTCTTTCCTAGCTCACGCGGAGCTCGAAACTGGCGTAGCTGCCCGAAAATTCCGTCGCTGCAATGAGAAGTCTCGCGTGGCTGCACGTGCCTGCCTTGGCAAGCAGCCCGCCCTCCAGACACGTACGTCTGCTGGGTTAGTTGGAGGTCAGCCAGGCTAATGGGAAATTCCGCGAATTCCTTACCGGCACATTTCCCGCGTACCGCTAAGGAAGCGAGGGTGAGTATGGGTGTGTGTGCGTGTGTGTGTGTCTGTGTGTGTGTGTGAAAGACTGCAATTTTGACGCTTTGCGTGTAAATACGACATGTCAAAGTAGCAATAATGGGTACTTAATTAGACTGGGTTGAAAGATTTTCAATATTGAGTGCAAGGATTCTGTTATTCTCGGTGGAGGACAAAGGTCATTTAAGGTCACCAAATGTCAAAAAT
Source organism: Holothuria leucospilota (assembly GCA_029531755.1). NCBI lineage: Eukaryota > Metazoa > Echinodermata > Holothuroidea > Aspidochirotida > Holothuriidae > Holothuria > Holothuria leucospilota. The sequence goes on from CM055972.1 coordinate 14,021,318, forward strand.
AGAAAACTTGTAAACACAACATACAACAAAGGAATGATAGATAGTTTGATTAGACAAAGTTCATCTGATATTACCAAAGTTGAGAGTACGAACACATTGTTAAAGGATGATAAATACGATATCTCAAAGATAAAAATGATGGATACCTTTTCATTTGGTATGTAAATTTGTCATATTTAAAGAGAGGTTCCTATCCTTTTTTGATGGAGGTCAAATGTCATTTAGGGTCACAAAGGGTTAAAAACTGAAAACCTTGGAAAACACGATATCTTAAAATAGGAATGTTTGATAATTTTTATGCCTAGAATGTATATTTTTCATGTTAAAGGAAAAGGGCCAAGTTGTTTTTGGTGGAAGTCAAAGTTCACCTAAATTCACCAGAACTCAAAGTACAAAAATCTTGTAAACTGCTTTTAAGCACGATATCTCAAAAACATTAAAAATAACAATGAGGGACCTCATACTTAGCAGGTGGAGGCTACTGTATGTATTCAGTTTAAGAACCATATTGTTTAAGCGATGGTCAGAGGTCATAAAAGGTCACCAGAGGTCACAGAATGCAAATCTCGTAAATAGGATATCTCATGAACTCTAACCTTGATGGATCTCACAGTTAGAAACTGGATGTCCCACATTGCATTCGAGTAGTATCCTGTTTTTCTTGGTTGAAAAGGGGAATTTATTTATAACCGAAATTATGAAAAAAGTCATACACACGATAGTTTAAGAACAGTAACTCTCAGGAATCTCAAACTCAACATGCAGGTGCCCAAAATTCAAATACAGATCTCTGTTGCTTTTAGTGTGGATTAAAGGTAAGATCATTTGACGAGAACGGAAGTCAGATCGTGAAAAAGTCGTTAACATGATAATTCGAGAAGTAATAAATGGGGGACTTCTCTCTTAGCATGACAACAAACTTATTGAATCCAAGAAGTACAGTAATTTTGGCCAAGGATGGCTGACAGGAGGAACACACCTGTAACAATACAGCACCAGAACGGTTTCCCGGAAAGTTTACAAAATTGTTGGAGATAAAGAGAGAATGGAAAACAGATGTGAAGAACTCAAGTAAAATCATGAGAAAATTGCAAGCTTTGGGAGAATCGCTTTAACAATAAAGGAAAGCAGACTTATCTGACATAATAGGATATATTAATGATAACAAGAGAGGGGGCGATGGTGAGGGACTGAGTGCTAAAGTGTAAGGGAAGATCAAATGCTTGGGATAGTGATACGGAGTCACGGGTTCAAAATTTAATTTTACAAAAGACCAATTTGTTTCGTCATTTCGACGACAACGTCTAGAGTACCGTACTCTGCTAGAGGCAAATCGAGCCTTATGGTGACGCCGACGAAACTAGGAAAAGTGAACTCTCGGAAGCGAGATCAGATGGATCATTAGGAGTGAGAAACTAGTAAAAAAACAAACTGCCCTAGAAGTGTATTAGGACGTAACGTAAAATGCCATGTTTTAAATCGGCAAATTGATTACCGTTAATCTGGGAGAAAACAAAAAACTATCGTATACACGATAACCCAAGAAAGGTAACCCTTGAGACTTGCACGTAGATGCTCCACATTAAATTAAAGAATCCTGCAGTGTTTGCTGGAGTTCAAAGTTCATTTAAGGTTACTAGAGTGAAACTTTAAAATCTTGTCACTTGTCAGTATAGTAAACAATATCATGTACATACTATATCATGTACAACAATGATATATTAAATCATGTACTGCTAATAGTACATGTCAAGGTCTGTCACCCTCCCGACGCCCAACGCCGCCTTGCAATGCCTTGCACTTCCAGGAAAGGCCCAGACAAAATGAAGTTGACATATACTATTTTCTTTCGACAAGAAATTATACAACGGGCGTTCTGGTAAATGCAAGGAGAACGGTAAAGATGGCAACGATTGCTTAATGAAATTATCGAAAGTTGTAAACTATACTTACAAAACCGTCATCGTTCTTTCAATTTCTTGGACGCTGTCGCATCCGACGTATCTGATAACACATGGAAATAAGTAACTACAGGTTTATTCTGTCAAAATGCTTTAATAAAAATATTAGACTTTCATTACTAAGGACTGTGACAGTATGGCTATACTGAGATAAACAAAACTGTTCGATGTTTTGAGAGGTTTTGAACACAATTTATCCAAAGTCCCAATAAGGCAAATAACATACCCATATCTTGCTTTGATGCCAAAATAGCAATGCGTTTTGAATCACAAAGGAGTTGCAGCCATACCTTTTGCTAGGGGGGGGGGGCAGTTTTAGGCTAGCGCAGTGACAAAAGAATAAACTTAACATTGTAACTAACCTTCTATCACGTTTTCCCTGTACGGGGGAATACCTTACGAATCGCCCGGGGCGGCACAAACAGCACTTACCCCACGGGTATCTGTGTTTCACCAGGGAGTTGTTAACAACTCCCTGGTTCCACTACACGTCAACTTTAAACACATGTATATTGATGCCATATTCTCACAGCTGTTTGACTGTTCATGCAAAGAACAGTCTTACGAGCCCTTCACAAACGCTTGATCTAATTCTTTTGTTTAATGTTCCTTTATACAGCATACCTAGGGCTGAAACTCAGCCCATCGTGTCTGAAAGATGTGGAAACGGGAATGAAAACTGGTCACCAATTTTGGTTGCAATGTGACCGACTGTATAGTTGCTGCTAGAATTGAAAACTTTATGTTGTCTCTTGTTCTGTTTACGTTCACCTGCTCCGAGGTAGTACTTCCATGCTTGGATACAGACGATCATAAGCCCTAAAGTGCTGTGCTCCATCACAGCAGCCTATGTGTGCACGTGTACACAGTGGGAGTATTCTTGCTGGGTTAAAGCATGGAAGACTACCTCGGAGGTAGTACTTTCATTGTAAAAGGGAGTTAATACGGCCGATTCTGCTGAGAGTAACGTGATAGTTGCAAGTTTAAGAAGGAGATGTGTGTAGTGTATTGCATTGGCCTATATCAGGGAGATGCCAGAGAATATTATCACTCAGACTGTGTATTAGGATTGTGCTGAAGTCCTACTGAACAATGTAAATTAATGAGTTGCTCCGGAATTAAGACAAACATGCGGCATGCTCGGCAACAAGTTTTTTCGTACAAATCTATTCATGAAAAACCTATTGAAATAAAAAGGAATGTTAGGGGGAAAGGTTTTAATGAGAAGAGAAATCCAACCACAATCAGAGGGACGAAGAAGTTATTTTCCCTAAAAAATAGAGGGATCAGCTTTGGAAATCGATCAGTTTCTTTTGGAGGTCGTGGTGGAAGGTCGGAATACCTTTGTTCTTCACCAGGTTACACTTCATTAAATAACGCAGAATGTATTCATGAAAAAATGAAAAAAGAAATATTAGGAAAAAAGTTGTTATTACAAAGAAAATGTAGTAAACCGAATTCCAGGCTACCAGAGAAGAAATGTGAATTTGCTCCAAAGAGTTGACTAGAGATCAGCTCAGTTTGGATACATGACTTGCGTTTGAATTTCGCGACCGAGATTGACTTGAAATATAGGGAAATATTGTGTTTGTTGTACAGAAAATGTCGTTTTTATAAAACCAATATTTATAGATGTAGGATGATAGATCATTCAAAAGTAAGGCAAAGACGGTAGCTTATTTTTTAAAAAATAAGGTTCGCATGAGAGAACTTCAGTTATTTGTTGCTCAAAGATAATTTGTTGGCCCAAACGTTTACAATGTCAAATGATGCAACATTTGTAACTCTTGCAATACATTAGATTTTGAGGAAATAAAGCTATTGCTGGAGTACATTGGTCAGTCTGAATGGTTCAATAATAATTATAGTATTTCCTTTGTGTGCCATGTTGGTGCCCATGTGACTAGCGTTTCCATAGTGCAATAACAAAAGCAAAAACAGAAAAAAAAATCGAAAAATGCTCCTGCAGTCAATTGCTGAAAAGAAAAAGCAACTGCATGAATATTGCACTGTGGTTAAGAATACAGTTATAATTTTGTGACAATAAGCGGGTCAGCTTAAGACTCATTGGTACTTACAACGTTGTACTTGACATTACCCCTGTGAAACCAGATCTATAGAGGCGCAAACCAGGATTACCATAAAGGTGTCTGAAAAATAATTATTATCAGTGATATTTTTAAAACTTTAATGGTGTCAAATAACTTATATTGGGGCGAAATGCGTTGATACTTTCCTCTTTGTTAAGTTATGTCAATGATAAATACTCAATATTTTCAAACTCTCAATAATTCACAACTCTCATTCAGAAAATGTATTGTACTTAAAGTGTCAGGAAACTGTTGATAACAAACATTTATATTGTTCAAAAATTGAAAAAAGAATCTCATCTATCCATGTCTCATCTTCACAGCTAATCCCATTACTGAGATAGAAATGTCTAATCACTAAATTTGAAATAATTGATCGTGCAATAATTTGTAATACCCTTCTTTTAGATTCCACTTTACATGCTTCTGTTTCTTTTTCAAATGAAAACCTTAAATGACCTTGGGAGAATTACTGTCATCTCGCATGGGATGCTGTACGGGAAAGGCTTGTATAGCGAAGTTACTATATAACTGTAAAGCAATGATCACATTCAAGTAGAAGGTGCATTTACTTCAGGAAAAAACAAATAAAAGCAAATATAACCATCTGGGTAGTACAAGAGTGATATCACAAATCGTTGCGCAATCTACCATTTTAATAGAGAGAATTAACTTCATCATTTTATATATATCAGTAAGCAACTGTCCTGTGAAGATGGGAGTTAAACCAATGAGATCAAATTTGTTAGCTTTTCTAACATATATTTCTTAACTTTAAGACTGTAAGTACACTTAAATGATTTACAATAACTGGCTTTATCTAAAACCAATGATATTGACCCCATGGGTCAAACTGAAATAGATGGCAATAAGCATACCCCTTTTTGAAGAGAAATTTGTTCTGGTATAAAATTTCCTTACATTTCTGTAATGTTGCCATTGTCAAATGAAGCGTTGCTCATTGTTGTTAACTCATTTCCAAACAAATATCTAGAACAAAAAGGTAATGCGGTTTTAATTTTGCATTATCACTTACTTATTCTCAGAACGATTCACGACAACGTAAGTGACCATTATTTACTAAATAAAATACTATAATTTATATGCTGTACATTTTGGCTGCCACATTCTAACTCAAAGAACTGTAATTTTATATTCAGAAATCATATTGCTTTCTTTTTAAAAATGACAGTGTGCCTTATTACTTTAAATAATTACTTATTACGTTCAAAACACAAAATTCCTTAACTCACATATACATGACACTTGTTTTTGAAAATGCTCCATCTGCCAATAGTTTTATTCTGTTATGGAACAGGCTTCTAAATGTGATGAAAAGAGTATGTCAAAAGTTCGAGAGTTGAACGCATGTCGCCAGATGCATACGAAATAGCTGGTAATTTTATTTTTCATCTATATTAAAATGACTGCTTACGGTTGGGCAGTTATAACACAATGGCCATAGCCTACAATGCAATTGAATGCCGTAGAGGCAATTAGTACACTTAGCTATATGTACGTTACAATTACACGAGGGAAACGAACATGTTTTCTTTGCAAATCTAATTTTAATATGTTGCCTTTAACATGCGTAACCATAAAACTCGCTTTGTTTGATGGGGTTCGTAACATTATAATACCTTAAGATATACAAAGATAATACAAAGATGAGGATTTTCAACACCTTTTCGCGGAGTAATTTTAGCATAGTGAAAATGAACAAGGAAAATTTTAAGGAGCATAACTTGTTTCAAAATTGTGAATCAGGAAAACATGGGGTACTTAAATTTAAGTTTGAGATAATTGAATTTAATAGAGGGCTCAATACTTCAAACGCATTCAATGGCGCCTCACACACAGAAAACGTAATGGATGAAATATAAGAAAAATGAAAGTTAAAGAAATTGAAAGATCCAGTAAATAGGTACGTTTTAAGTTTTAATTTGAAGCTGCCTATCGATCGACGGTCCCTCATATACTTAGGTAGGTTATTTTACAGTTTTGGAACAGCGCACTGAAGGATCTGTCAGGGAAAGATGAATTCCTCGTAAAGGGAACGAGAAGTAGTCAAACTAAGCAAAGCGTTTAAAATCATGGTTTTGAGAGGTTATGAAGGCACTTTTAATACCAAAATGACCAGTTCGTAATCAGCACGGACATACATGGGAAATGTTTGAAGTTTTTTGAGAGCATCCGTAGAAACTGAGATCTTCAGTCTACCGGGAATGATTTCAACAGTTTGATTCTGTATATACTTTTTCTAAGGTTTTGCATCCCATGTGCTTCAAACAATCAATCAATCAATCCTTGCAATTTGGGTAGCGCCAAAGCTAAAAACAAATTTGCACTAAGGCGATTTGCACAAAACAATCCCAAAGGCAAAAAATACATGGAAATGAAAGTTGAGAGATTACTGTTTATAGGCAAGGTAAAAAAGATATTGTTTAAGCAGAGTTTTTAAAATTACTAACAGATTCCTCTTTTTCTGGTGGGGTCAGGGAGTTGTTGTTAATACGAGGGGTAAAACATGAGAAGGACCTGTCGGTAAAAGTAGAGTGCTGGGTTTTATGTTCAACCTGAGTTTGTAAAGATATGATTTCGAAAATTGAGATGCAGGCCGAGGTAATCTTCTAGTGATTTAATAATATCGGATCGACGTACTGAAGATTAATCAAAGGCATTTTCATGGATATGGCATTTAGGTAACATAGCTTACTTCTAAATACAACGAATTCAGATTCAGAGTTTTTTATTTTAATCCTACTTTCACACATCGATTGTTCCATATTATGTACCCCTGATGACAGTGAAAGGGACATACTATTTTCAGAAAGATCATCACGAGGATTATACGACTTTTAAAAGCAATGGTCATCTGCATAACCTAACAGCTGGAAGATGTCAGCAATAGCCAACTTGCCCATGCCTGGATAACATGAAAAATACATGGGTTCATCAATACTGCCTCGTGGAAAAGACAGATTCAATTCAGTAAGATCCAGAAGACTGATGTTTACACAAGCGACCAACGTTGGACTAACTAAATATGACTTAATCTACTCCAGACTCCAAACACCTGAGTTATAGATTGTGATTGAGGATGTCAAACCGAAGCTTTTAAGTCAAGCCCAATGAGAGGAGTTAGATGTGTGGACTCAACGTGGAGAAGGGTGTCGTGTTATAGTTTTACTGTTAGCTTAGAGTTACAAACAATAGGTGGTAAGACTCGCATGGTGTACCTCCAATGTCCTTACAACTTATATTTTATGAAACAGAATACGTACAGTGATTTTAAGAAATGAAGTCCTTGAAAAGCATCCTTTGGAATAAAGGAGAGCTTGTTTCGATGTAGCAACAGCGTATCGAGTTCCTGTGGCAACTTAATTGAACTAAAGACAAGAGGCGGTAGCTCCCTGATATCATTACTCGATATATCACTACGGAAACGTAAAATAAACATTGATAAATGTGTTTTGTAAAAACAAATGTATTACTTAAAGAAAAGTACTGAGGCTGTACCACAATCCTGAAAAACTGTTGGAAACTTTAAAAGCAAACCTTTAGTTCGCAACTTCATAGAAAATGTCTGTTATGAACCTGTTCAGTAGCGTAGCTAGGGGAGGGCAAGGGGGGCAAGTTGCCCCGGACGCCACCTTAGGGGGCGCCAAATCGAGAACACTCAAAAAATGTTGGAGCTACCATTTGCCATGAGCATGATGAGATATAGCAATTTCATCTTTTAATAAAATAATATTCACGATATTGCTAGTGTTTCCCGTTTTTATATGCGGTAAATAGCCCTTGGAAGTGCCATTTCCAGCGATCTGGGAAGCAGTTTGGCCCAAAACATTCTTGCGCTCGGCGCCAACCCATGGTGACGCGGAGCGCTGAGAGTCTGTCTATGGGCTTCGCCCCCCCCCCCCCCTTGACAAATTCCTGGCCAGGCCTTTGTCAACACTGTGTGAATGTAGCATCTAAACTCTTTTCTGGGAGAAAAGTATTTCCCATGGAAAAAGTTTGCCCCCCCAAAAAAATTTGCCCCCTGAATTTTTGTCTGCGGACGCCCATGGACATTTGTTCTATTTAAGATCTTGAGTTGTGAAAGTATTTATAAGATTACCCACATTACCCACCCTCGGAAGATGGGGGTAGAGGCGCCAATTTCGTTTCTTGCCCGGGGCGCCACAAACCCTAGCTACGCCACTGAACCTGTTACTTGTAGAACCACGTATTAAATAATTTTGACGAATAAGAAATGTTCCCCAATTTATCTTAAGTTTCAAAATGCGACTAATTTTAAACAACAAATTCTTACAGCACTCCACACAAAGATATCAGGCTGAAAAGGTCCTCCGGTAAAGATGTTATCCCATTATTTGCTATGGATCTATGAAAGGTTATAATAATTATATCTATTGAATGACCATCACTATTAACAATCGCTTATAATGTACTAAAATGTACTGTAATGTATTATAATGTATAGTCAAAACATATGCATAATAGTGACCCTGCGAAAAGGATAATGAGACGAAGAGAACTTTTTCTTGTTTAAAGTATTAAATGTATTGCTTGTCCAAGAGGCCTTTTGTTTGGACTTTGTCATATTTTGCGTAAGGATATTTTCAAGATTTGAATAACAGTCTGCATGCTAAATCGTTTAAGTCTGAAGGAATGTTTATGTACAAACTTTACAACTCTCCGAAACATAATAAGTTATGCACCATAAACACCACTTACAAAAAGTAAGAAATTGCATCTCCCTTTAAGTGCAATAGGTCCTTTGAAACCACGCTTAGGTTATTGTTAGACATGTCTCTGTAAATGGCAAAGAAAAGATATCGTTACGTTGACTCGGTGAGGTCGAACAGGTGTTAAGAAAGGGTTATTATTAACGAAAGGCAATTGAAATACATCATTGACTTTCGAAGTTATGTATTGACAGTGGACGAGTTGGGAAATTTGGTACTTCCGGTTGGGTCGCAAGGTCAAGTATACCATGACAACGGCAACGTGTTAAGCTCTGCGTGCTCAGCATGCAACACCCGCGCTGGGACACTGTAAGCGTGGTACACTTCACCTTTGACCCATTACCATAATGCATTGGGTGGAAACATTTCCCAACACGTCTATTATGTAAGATTGGAAAGTCTTACATTTTGTTCCAGCTTATTCGAAATACTCAGGTTTTGCGAACATTACAAAAAGCAAAAGTTTGTAAATATTTTATGCCACCATATGGTTGAAAGGAATATTACCAATGGCAAAGAACAAGTTATCTTGCACATTTCAAAAACGTCATTTTCAGCAACGGAGATTGTAATCTGTCGGTAGCTTACTTCGATTTCAATACTTTCCTTACTTTTCAGGGTGGTAGATATTTTGTCACATGAATCTGTCTGCTACGAGTAAAACAACTATCATCATTATGGTTACTTACAAGTAATCTAAGTTAAAGTTGGCGAAAAACGTGTCAGCTGCTCCGTTTGACAAACGATTGAACGACAAATCCCTGGCAATACAAACGAAAAACTAATATGTTTTGAAATATTTTGTTAAGTGAAATAAGCGAATATCTCGTGGCTTTTGAATAGATTAACTAAGACGTTTGTTAGGAAACTAACTTCATGCACTTCGATACGAATATGAAATGACTCCTTGCACACTAATTATCAAGGCAGGTGATTGGGCATATCTTGATTCACATTTCAGTGTATTATAATACGCATTTCAAGATTTCCCGACTGGACCATAGGACACTATTCCGTCATTGTAATTTCTCAAAATGCACTACAAACTGATTTTAATAGCTATTTTTAATCTTTTATCATGTGAATCTTACTTACATGGAGTGCAAATTTGGGACGGATTGAATACTCCCTCTTTCTAACTCTTCGAGATGATTTTTCATCAGATGTCTAGAGATAAATAAGAAAGTAACAAATAACACATTCAACTACCCACATTCCTTTTGTGTCACATTTGAGAATGCCACATCGTCGACTTCCAAAGTTAATACGCCTCTAAAAAGTTCTATTATTTTGTAGGTCTTTTAATTAAATATAATCTTCCCATGCCATATTTGTTACCTAGTTTTAGATAACAAGCTTAAGGCAGGTAGAACAAGCTATTTCCTTTTGTACCAAAGCTGCTTCTACTAGGCTATTAGTTACGTAATTTCTCTGAGCTTGTGAGACATTTATGCTATGAGACCGCATTTGTAAAGGAAGCACCCGTTCGTTTCAGCAAAAACCATTACTTCGGATGTCACTCAAATTCAACAATGTATACCAAGTTTTAATTGCTGCAATCCGAACGTCAATTCAGTGGTGGTAAACGTTGATAGCCTTTTAGAGATAAAGTGTCCTAAAATGACCGACAACAAGATCAAAATTTGCAATTGACTTTACTGCTTTAGATGATACCGTGTTATTCACTGGCCTGTGGAAAGTACTAAAATTGCTATTAAGTTCTGGAGTCGAATATTAATTGCGTTTTAAAGCTTGAATTAAAATAACAATAATTTCAATTCAGCCCTTCCTGTTGGCGCAGCAGGAGTTTGATTAAAGGGGAATTTGCAGTCGGCGGATACTCAATGCCTCGACACTTTTTAACTCGGCTGTGTGCAATAATGTGCACACTGGACTAAACTGCATTGTGTGACATGTTAAAGAGCCCCATGGTGATAGTATATATGCTATGGGTAAAAACCATTTAAAGGAAAGGGCAGCACCCAGTCTTCTTGTTGTAAAGCGTTTTCAATTCATTTAGTTGCAACTTTCAAAACATTTAAAACATTTACTAAGAACCATAAGAGTGGATCTTGAGTCATGAGCATCAGGAGTGACGACGAGGGTGCTCGAGTCAGCTGGGCCCCCACCTGGATCCGCGCCTGAAGAGTGACGTATTGTTGCTAACAGCGTATGCATTTTGTTTAAAAGTGTACTGTCCAGAATACCCACGTTACATGATATAAAGGTCTGCACAAAGATTGCTTTCGCTAAATCAAAGTAAGGATTCCACTGCCTCATTAGGGACGAGTTCCCAAATTGCACATTCTTGACAAGGTTGTTATAATTTTCAAGCTTATGGCCATGTGAACTACAAAGAACACCCACTCCAAATAATGGTAAATAACTACTGAAAAGCGGCAAATATGGCAAAGTTTTTAGCACAAAGCCCCATGACTATAACACCTCAAATCTATGGTGTCGTTAATACTTTTTAGGTACTTTTTGACATTATTGTAAAACATATACGTTACTACAAATATTCATGTAAGACGCAAGTGGAATGGTAGATCTCAACGTATCTATAACTGATGAGATTTGGAAATGTTACAAAAAATAACTTTCAAAGGTATAACCCAGATTACACTTAAACGGTTTCAGTTTAAAATTTTTAGTACCCTTTCTACGTGGGCACGTATTACTGCCTCGTTTTGGAATAAATCACAATGAACCGTGCACTTTTTTGTAAGCAAGATAGAGAAACAATTTTACGTTTATCCTCCACGTGCCCTGTTGCAAAGCATCTAATTGACCAAGTACTTAAGTTAATTCGTGGACAAAACAAAAAAATTGTCAAAGATTTGTTACTATTTAAAAGAAATGTTATATGGCACATATTCGGGCACTTAATTAGTTTGCTGTCATTTTAAAGATCATGTTTATAAATGTAGAGGCAAGTCTGTATGACCCACCTTATCATCTTTTGTTAGTGATTTAGAGAATACGTAATGCTTTTCCATGCATTCTTTCGTAATGTATCATGTTTATACGTGGTGGGATTTTCTCAATAAAAAAAGAAGAAAATGATATTTGCTCCTTTTCCTGCAGAAGGAAAGGCGGGGTCCGAATATGGTCCTCACGTCACAACTTGTACTCCCTAAGCTACGCGAAACGCCATCACAGGTTGAAGCTCAGCTCGCAGAACATTTCGTCTAAAAAGTGTTTCCTACAAGATAGTCGGGAACACCCTTCCTATTGGCATAAAGAGTCAATAATGAACGTCTTTTTTGGCATTTTGTTAACAAAGCTGAAATAATGCCACTGAATAGTGTTATTTGAGAAAACAGCTCTGACCGAGTAGAAGGAAAAAGCTGAACAGACCCGGGCAGACTCATTACTCTGTTTGAGTCCTCCACGGAAGCTCCGTAGCTGGTTCCTCTCTGATAGGTGATGATTTATTGGGAAGAGCAATGTATGAAGTCAAAGAAGCATTGCGTACTGACAGCTACAGTTCATGTCCCAAATGGTAGGTATTTGGTAATTGCTGGGGTCCAACCTCTGGCCGGTTCAATAGAAAAATTGAAGTCCAATTCGTCTTTCTGACTGTCTGTTTTGTTGAAAATACTGTACGGTACATTAACAGCAGCCAGCATTCGACTCTTATCTCCAAATTTGTAAGTCGCAATGTGTTGTTTCACCTTTTCTCAGTCAACGGATAAAGCACATATGCAAGCGGTATAGCATTTCAGAAAAATGTATTCCGCTTAAACTCAAAAGTAACTTACATCTCATCAAGGTTGAACAGGTTTATCAAAGTACCCTCTCTTAGTGATTTAAGTTCGTTGTCACTGAGATATCTGTTTAAGAAGTGTCCAAAGGAAAGTGATGTATGAGCATAACCTTTTTATAATATTGTTCTAATCTTTTTTCCCTAGTTTGCCTTAAAATATGACAATGATACAAAGACCTGCATTAAAAGCATGTTTCTGCTTTAAACAATACCCGAAGATATTAAAGTAATTTACTTACATTGATCTTAAATTGTGCAGATTTTTGAAAGTATCTTTATGAAGGTTCTTGAGTTTGTTCCCATTCAACTTCCTGTAAGGTAAGATGGCAAATGGGAATCATTTCACGCAGTGTTGTTATCTTCAATACGGATTAACATCGCAAGTACCAACTTTTTATCTCTCAATTAGTCCTTGCGATAGTCCGATAAAATCAGCACCTCTTAATTTAGAAGACACGGATAAAATAATACGAAAATGGTTTTGCGTTATGCAGAAAGGATTTTATATCCAAAAGAGGTGATAAATAAAAATGTCCGTATCATATTAAAGCGGCTTTGGCCCTTTTTAAAGTAAGGTGTTGATAGAATACAGCCTTCTACCACATTTAAGTATGCTTTGATGTCCCCATTACAGGAAGAGAACAATAAATGAATGGCAAACTAGATTTTGTTTACTTACAATATTTCTAAGCTGGAGAGGTTGTAGAAACTGTGTTTCCAAATCTTGCTTATCTGATTTTCAGATAAATCTCTGCAAAAATAATTATGTATATCAGCTTGAGCTTGTAGAATATTACTGAATGAACGATTATGGTGTGATGCAGTAATTCCTACCTTACACAGGCCTAATATATATCATTCTATGGGGTTTTGTTACATTTAGTAACTAAGCAGTGCTATAATAGTAATAGTGGGGTAAATTTAAAATGAGAAATCTAACAGAGTAGTTGAGGCTTAGGATGGAAGCGGAGAACCGTTGCAGCTCTCAGATGCCAGGATCATTAGCAAAGACCTTAGCTTTGTGACCTCTACAATTGCTACCAATCTTCATGAAGGGACTTGATAATAGTTGTGAAAGCCTAACCAGAAATATGCAGAGTAAGCATGGTGTCACAGAATAGTATGCACGAGAAATTTACCTTTGCTTACAAAGGATGGTTACAAAACTTGCACTAGCACTAGACACTGCATTTTTGCATATGACGATTTTACTTACAGACGGTGAAGCAATCCAAGAGGCCAGAAAAGATACTTTTTGAACCCCAAGATACGATTTGATGATAATTCTCTGGTTTGTATAAATAAAAAGGTCACGTATAATTTGAAAAATAGAGGATTTACCTATCACATAAAGTGGTAATCACGTGTTGTAATGCCAGAGGAGACAAAATAGGCATTTTAAAGAGAAATAATTACATTAGGTTTTTTCTCTCCATGTTTCCACGGTATGCACTTGATGAGTTAGTGATAATATATGCAAACATATATGTAACATGATCCGAAGTAAAGTAATAATACTTATTATTGATCGTCGTAGGGATTGCAGTCGGGATATGGTTTATGAACTTTATCGTAATAATTATCTTGTTCGTCGTTTCGTCTGTGAAACACTAAGTGAAGCGCTAGGAGGGGGCGCAAGGTACTCCCCTTCAAAGGAGGCTACCCAGGTGGGGACAGGGAGGTCATGGACCCCGTCGGGGGAGGCTGCCCCCTTTCGGGCTGTCTCGTCAGGGAAGCTAAATGGGTACAATAAGTACGACGATAGGTCGTCCCGACGGTTGTTTTTGCTGTCAAGGAGTCCAAATTCTTCCATTGAAACCCTTAACATTGTACATTTTCTTCAGTAGTGATCAGCAAACACTTTAAAAACAATAAAAACCCAACATTGTCAAATTTTCTACAATAAAAACCCGCTTAGTTCGCAGAAGATATTAGGGTCGCCATCCTTTCGGCAACTCGTCAACTTTGTCGAGTATTCGGATTGCTGCCCTTGTGGCACCTTCCCCGTTGGGCAAATCCTGCGTCACCCCTGTTAAAAACATGTTATTATCCTAGTGATCAGGACTTTGTGTACTTTCTCAACCCCCTCATGCAGTATACAGTTGAAAGTTGATTCAATGAAAATTACTCACTTGCGTATTTAAACACAGGATGCTTCTTGCATATAAAAATAATAAATCACTTATTTGAAATCCAGCAGCCTCTAGCTTTTGTTGAGATCATGTCAAAAACGTCCTTATGTAAAAATACGGATTAGATTAAAATTGAGTTACTCACAATTCGCCTAAGGAAAACAAGGTCTCAAAGGTGCTCTCTTCAATGTCGCAAATTTTGTTCTCGTTAACATATCTGTTTGTTACAATGAAGATGAGTTCAGTGGAGTCAACACGGATACATGCACTGAATTTATGTACAAAAGGTGACCAATGTTAAAGTAGTACTATGCGTCAGTCATATTTCTTACTACAAGCGACATGATACTGTGTTTAAATAATGCATACGTCAAATTATATGAATATAGTTTGTTAGAGCAATATTCCACTGCATTTGATACACAAAACTTACAACGTTTCTAAGTTGTATAAGTTCTTTATGAGTCCTTCTCTGAGATCTGTCAGACAATTTCCGGAGAAATCTCTAAAAAGAAGAAAAGTATGTGTCACAAAAGCACTTATTCATCTCTTTTAATAGTTCTTTTTTCTAAGCCTAAAAGCCTAATCCGAAGTCTTCTGAAATAGACACTCCATACTTATGTATTTCTGGGACCAGACTTGAAAAGTTTTTTTTAAACTTTCTTCCCGTCCCTCTCTCTTCTTAACCCTACCCTAAGGTTAGTACTTATTTAAATTGCTGTGATCTCACCATTGATTTCTTTAGTTAATTACTGTTAAGTTACAATGTTAATAGATATACTGTTAAGTATATTGTAAATATTCTATTGATCAAAAGGTAATCTGTATAAATTTTGTATTGAAGGAAAGAAATAAACTGAACTGAAACTAAAAAGGTAATACAGGAAACAAGACAAAATGTCAAATAGATTTCATACAAAGAACTGACTCTTGTACATACAACAGAGTTACATCTTTTAATTGTCGAAGAGGATCACTGTGAAGTTCTTCAATGCGGTTATAATCCACATATCTGTAAAATGCCAAAAGAACTAAATTTTTATTTCAACTGGGCTGTTTCAACATTACTTACAATTAGAATCATAATACTGTGTTGAACTTTTCACGTTAGAATATTTTTGAAAGCGCTTTAAAACTTTATATTTAACAAACTTGTAGGTGCAATAAGAGGTGAACGAAAATGTTTAGTATATGATTTGAAAATAATATTTCTAGTAGTGATGCAATAACTTACAATTCCTCCAGATTCTTAAGGAAGCCAAAGATATTTTGGGGTAGATCCATGATAAGATTTCCTGTCAATATGCTTGGATAAAAACACACATTCTGGATACTTTTGTAAGTTATTTACAAAATGTATGATATGTAACTTTTCAAATTACGCACATCTTGCAAATGCATTAAATGGACAATGTAGTGAATTTAATGTCTATATGTCACAAAAGTAAAACATAATGAATTGCTGTCTCATTTTGTTTCGCAGACAAACTTAATTTACAGATAAATACTATCGAAAAAATAATGAAAACATTACAGATGTTGCAGTTTTGAAAGTCCGCCGAAAGTATCTTCGTAAAGTTGGGTTAACGTGTTGTACGATATGTCTCTAAATTGACAGGAAGGTGAAAGATGTATAAACAAATACTTGCAATCCTCATAAGGTATTTCATAAAGTTTCTGATAAAATCATTCTTTGATACGATTTGAGGCTTTAATAAGAAGAGACAAGACGAAGAGCACTTTAGAGAATCTGTTGTTAAAGGTTTGCAATCGGACATTAACCACAAATGACAAAAAAGAGTGGTTTATGCAGCGTGCGTGTTCGTGTGCAAGGAGTATTTTTATATAATGTGTATTTAAACTTGAACGGCAGCTATTTTCTATGTCGCTAAGTGACAACTTATACGGAGAAAGCCTGTTACTTTTACAATACAACTTCACTAAACAAGTCTTAACCATCGCTTGAAATTGAATCAAATAGTACTTGGCAATTGACTGAAAGACCCTTTAACCATTAACTTATGGGTCTTTTGTGATAATGCTTTTTGTGTTTTTAAATGAAAACAGTCGTTGCACAAAACTGCACACAGACGACAAAAGCACTTCAGGCTAGGAAATTCTTTAGGCACACTAATGAAGGTAACGAAGATATTGCTTACAAATGATTAAGATTAGCCAAAGGGCTAAGGAGATTCCTCGGTAGTTTCTTCAAAGCATTTCCTGACAGGATTCTTTGAGTAAAGATATAATTCAGTGAAATACAAGAAGGTTCAATATTTCATGCTACATAACGCCATATTTGACAGTTCTGTCCCACAACCAAGCAAAGTCCAAAGTTTAACATTGAGCCTTTAAACGTATCATAAACTTAGCTGTCTTCAATAAACATGTTACATGAAATTCTTCTAATAATGATCCAGTCAAATTTTAAAAGGATACTTTGTTATATTCTTTCCTGCAGGCGCGTAGCCAGAAATTTGACGGGGATGGGGGGCGAAGCCTGTAAGCAAACTGTCTAAGCGTAGCGCTACCATAGGTTGGCGCGAAGCGTAGGCTACAAGAAAATGTGGCCAAAAATACCTCCCAGATCGCTGAAAATGGCACTTCCCAGGCATTGTAAGTTGCATCTAAACATTTTTATTATTTTGAGTTACCAGCAATATCATAAAAAAATCATTAAAATATACCAAAAATATGCTCAAGGGGGGCGGCTGCCCCCTTCGCACCCCCCACCCCGGCTACGGGCCTGCTTTCCTGCCTTGGACGATTAGACTTTTGAAAGAAAAATTCTATAATTGCATTGAACATAGTTGATTCATACCTAGAAGAGGTAGCACAACCTTCTATTCTAGTGGTTATGTCCTACGAAAAAGATGCCCTGAATTTGAAGTTGCACTTCTTTTTGAGTCGCAGGTCAGTGAAATATTTAATAGATCTTCTTACTAGTATCTTTGATTAGTTGCCTCAAATGAAACACAATATATAATTTTATTTTATTCATTGTTACCTTGGCTTATATGAGAAGGGCAATAATATACCTAAGCAATCCTTACAAGACCCTAAAGCAATTCTTTTTTCTCAAGGTACCAACCTTTAGATAACTTAGATCATTTCAAATTAAATGTTTCTACATAATTAGGAGATTGAGGAAAAAACAAAGAATCTATTTTCCATATACTAATAGACCTTATACATTGACGTCATTGAACGTAATTTTGGAAGGCGAACAATGAAGCACACTGCACGCACAACGTAGACTTCTCACGTGCGTAGTACACTTAAGCGCGTACCCGACCGGTACACAAATCAGCTGTCTGCATTTGTTGGTGTGAGTTGCAATGATATGCACTGCCCCCATAGAGTGATGCGCTTCCTGTTCTGTAACGTCATATGCATAGGTATGTTAGAGATTGAGAGAGATGTTGTTTTACAACACAGTTTTGAAATACGTACAAATTTTTTTAACCCTTAGTGTATTCTAAAACTTAATCCGATTATATTTATAAGCTGTTTATGGTATATATCTCTGCAAACGCTTTTGTTGATATCATTTAGAGTAAGTAAATATTCTTTCTCTAGCACAACAATCAATCATCAGTTTTTAAGGCTAAGCTACGTCAAAAAGACATTTTTGAAAAAGGACTTTTTTGTTTACGTTCGCATCGAGTAAAAATGACTCACAAATTCTGAAGATTACTCAAGTTATGGAAGGTGTCTTCCAAAAGTACTTGGATTTGGTTCCCAGATAAGTCCCTGTTATGACAAAAATACAGCTTGGTGTGCCTGCATTACTTTAGCAAATGCATAACAATTGCTGAGACTGAATGTAAAGACTAACCTAAGCAGCAATAATCCTTAAATAATTATAAGACAAATCGCAATACTTTCTACTACTTGGTTTATACGTAATGAGCTTTTTTTATATATTACTGAAACATATAAACTCAAATATTACCACTTTTAAAAATAGATGCTGCTAATACGTTCTCAAAATAATTTTTAGAACACAATTGTGTGGTCATAGGGAACATCATCTCGACTTTCTGGAGCAAAAATGACTTTCAATTTAACTAATTAACGCTGTCACGTTTATTTTTAGAGTATAGTTTTTCAATTGTTTGTTACTCGTTCAATGGCTAAAGGAGAGATAAAATAACGAAATGCAGATGATGAAGAGCACCCAGAGAGGATAGGTTTACAAAGCAACCCTTTGGCAAAAGTTGAGATCTCATATTCATGGATTAACTTTGTAAGTTAAAGTAACTCAGCACAGAATCGAAACTTCAAGTATTCGTTGATCAATGAGGCTGGGTATAAACAAACTTGAACACTTGTCTTCAGAGTTTGTGTAAAACAGATAGTCAATTTTCAGTTTCCGCAGCTTGCTCAATGAATGAAAAAGGTTTCCTAGTAACTCTCCAATGCAGTTATGTCTCAACGTCCTCTCATTGAATATCACGATCAAATACGCAATTCAATACAACCTTAAATTTACAAAATGACTTTTTGTTTAGTAAAATGCAATCTTAGAAATTTGAACTAAAGCTTAACTGAGGATCAAAATGAACCAAGTACTTAATCAACCTCTTTTGACTACATGTTGTTGCACGCCGTATCGATTAGTTAATACTATCTTCTTTTATTAATATATGTTGTGCAGATAAGTTTTTTTTTTGCCATACATGTACCATCAGAGAACGAAGCTTTTCCGTGAACGTTTCCGTACGAGACAAGCATTTTGAAGTGTTTGGTGATATTACTTTATTATTTGTTTTCAGCTGTAGAACTACGTAATCGTACCATGAAAATTCCATCTAACTATATCCATCTAAGAGTATAAACAGAAGACACCTCGAGCACAGTCCCAAATCTTTAGTATATCAAGGTTGTCTTCATAAAAGAGACACGGGCATCTTACTAAATCAGGTAGCATAAGAAAACTACAATACATAAGATTGATCTGCTTAATTGTTGATTTCTCTTATGGCAATGTTTTTAAACTCCACTCGTCTAATAGAGGTATACTTACAGATGCTGTAATTTAAGAAGAGCTTGGAAAGAATTCTTTTGTATGTATCTGATTCGATTCTCTTCCAAGTGTCTGAAGGACATGGAAAGAAAATGGAAAATATAGGTTTATTACCATTTACCCTTACGAAATGAAGCAGGGTTGCATACTTGCACTCAAATCAAGTTCAATGAGTCTCCTTTTGAAACTTCAAAAGAGCTCTAATGAAGAGTCCGTTATAGGCTGCATTGTTTCCACTACACTGATCCGAATTACTCTTACCAATATGAGCGTGCAATTTGACAAATTTGATTGCCTATTTCGATTGATGGTTCATGGCTGCATTTTATGTAATGCTCCCATTGCCTGAAATTTAGCAGATAGTTACAAAAGAATTGTAAGACAACAATTTTTGTTTGAATTTACCTAGTTCTTTAACACGGTTTTCGTACGTATTTTTACTAAAATGATATTTTTGCTTGCTAATGGTTTTTGAAGAATTAAAAATCAGAATGGATTTTCTGTTTCCAATTACTTTTCGTAATATGTAATTCATTATTTGTTGTGGTGTTCGGGCTGCAAGTATGTAATGTAAAGCAGCACGTTAGGCTTCGGAAGGTATTTTACTTAACGAACAGCTACTGTGCTTAGAACTTTCCGTTCAATTACCACGTTATTTATTAAATCCGTATCTCAATCACGTTATGATACAAGGTTGCCGTGCGTTCGAAAGAGCTTGTTCAGATATATTTTCAATGGCTTTAAATACGTAATACTCACAGTGATGTTAAATTGGAAAGGTTTTGGAAAGTTTCTTTGTGGATTTCTTTCAGTTGGTTCTGTGATAAATGCCTGTAAGAGAAGCAATGATTCAAGGTATCTCTCAAAGTACCATGTAAATTTAACCAGCGTCGTCATCGCTGAATCCTTACCTGTGCCAGATATGTAAATTGTGACTGGCCATAACAAAAAAACATACAACTTTATACAAAAAGGCCATAAATTACTCAAGTAATAATAATTGTTAAATGTTTAATTTTTATTTGGGATATATACAGTGCATGTTCGGCAAATTCGCATTAGGCCCATAAGTTTCCAGTGTATATCTGGCAAGTCTGTACTTGCACAGTATGGAAACTTATATCCAACCCTGCCCTGTCCAACAGATGGAATTTTTATATGAACATAACAGAAACCGGACAGACGAAACTTAATCTTAAGCCATGGGCCACGTTTGGATCAGATAACATTTTATCTGCACCAGTTGTGGATTACAATTGAGCCAGCTACAATGTTGTCTAGATGATACAAAGGGAATAGCTAAACATATCTGTAACAATTCTGGATCACAACAGGACTTTGATGTCCAAAATATCACAAATGAAATGGAGAAATTAAATCTGATGTTAGCATCAGAAATAATCCTTACAAGACCCTAAAACCAAAAGGAAATAAGTATGGTAAAATATTTAAGAGAGAATACTTGTTTCCAAATTAGCACTGAAATTTCCAAGGCTGTTACAATGAAATGTTATCCAATCAGACCTTAAAAGGATCATCCTGTACTCTATGCACTGAAGCTTAGATAGAAGGTGTGTATTTATCCTGCCTACTAGTTGCTACCCTGGTTGTTCGAAAGAACTATCAGTTGATATTGTTGATATAGCTGTTTGTCTCTCTTCTGGGACACTCTAATGGTGACTGCTTGTTTGTAATGCCTTATTGTCTGACTGTAGACTGTTACAGAAGAGGTGCAAGCCAACAATTGTTATTTGAATTGACCTACTACGCTAACATGGTTTTGGTAACATACTTTTACTAGAATGATATTTGTGCTTGCCAATGTGATTTGAAGAATTTAAAATCAGAATGGATTACCGATTCGCAGTTACTCATCGAAATATGTAATTTATCTTTTGTGATGGTGATCGGGCTAAACATTTGTGACATAAACTGGCCTGTTCGGCTTTGGAAGGTATATTACCCAGCGAACAGCTATTGTGCGAAGATCTTTTCGTTCAATTACCACGCTATTTATCCAATGCATGGTTCAATCAAGGTTGTGATACAAGGTTGCGGTGCGTTCGAAAGATCATTTTAGATATCGTTTAAAAGGCTTTAAATATATAAAACTTACAGTGATGTTAATTTGGAAAGGCTTCGGAAAGTTTCTTTGGGAATTTCCTTCAGTCGGTTCTGTGATAAATGCCTGTGAGGGAAGCAATGATTAAAGATATCTCTCAAAGTACCATGTAACTTTAACCAGCGGCGTCATCGCTGAATCCGTAACTGAACTCAATGGCCCAAGTATGGAAAGTGGTATATAACCCATACCTGTGTCAGATATGGAACTTGAGCCTGGCCATAACAAAAATGGACAGATACTCTCTTAATTCAAAAGACTGACATAAGTGACCGGTCAGTAATTTCGAATGGAATATTCATTCTAATGAATTGAGAACAACTGTTATTGGTTTTAATATTTTCAAACCAAATTTAGATTGTCCCTCATCACACTCTTTAGATTGATTTTCAATCTATGGATTTAAGAAAGTACAACTTTATATAAGAAAAAGGCCATACTTGACTCAAATAAACATTGCTTAATGTTGAATTTTCATTTGGGATAGATACAGTGCATGTACGACAAATTTATATTTGGCCCATACATTTCCAGTGTATATCTAACAAGTCTGAATTTGCACAATATGGAAACTTATATTCAACCGTGCTCTATGCATTACATGGAATTTATATCTGAACATAACAGAAACAGGACAGACAAAACTTGATCTTAAGCCATGTGCCACATTTGAAGTAGATAACACTTTATCTGCACCTGTTGTGGATTACAATTGAGCCAACTACAATGTTATCTAGATCAAAAAAGTGCTACCTAAATATATCTGTAACAATTCTGAATCGAAGCACGACTTAGGTGTCCAAACTATCACAAGTGGATGGACAAATTAAAGTCGATTTAGCATCAGAAACAATCTTTGACAAAACCCTCGAATCACAAGGTTAATAAGTAAGGTATAATTTTCAAGAAAGGATACTTGTTTGCAATTTAAAACTCTTATTTTCGTGGCTGTTAGAATGAAATGGTATCTAGGTAGATCTAAAAAAACATCACACTGTAATCTATGCACTGAAGCTTAGATAGTAGGTATGGGTATTTATTGTGCTCATTAGAGAGAATGTCCATTAGCCAGGATTGAGAAAAACTCGAACAACAACTAATCCTCTTAGCAAATAAACTGTGCAGCTCAACTTCCTGGCAGGCATGAACCTCATCTTGACTCCTGAAAACTTGTATTGTTGAAAGTCGCTCATGCATGAAACACTGAATAGCTGTGTTGGGCCTGAATGGGAGAGCCTCCCCAACAGTTGTGAGGAGGAAACCACAAAGCAAACAAATCAATAAGGAGGTCTAGTCTTACTTCCCCTACTTGCCACTGGCAGATAGGGTTAGAGAAGGTAATGGAAAATACCTGTCATGTTGCTGTCGCGGCTGGATACCACACGAATTATATCTATTTGAAAGTGTAATTGAAGGTGATAGTCCTAAAACTAAATGGTGTTGCTTGCAAAACCTCCTGCGTACCAGAAGGTGCATAACAGTTCGTTGAGGAAACTGTACAATCAATGGAACTCCCGTGGATTGCCTATTTCGATTGATGGTTCATAGCTGCATTTTATGTAATGCCCTTATTGCCTGACTGTAGGCAGTTACAGAAGAGGTGCAAGCCAACAATTTTTGTTTGAATTAACCTAGATTACTAACATGGTTTTGGTAACATACTTTTACTAGGATGATATTTGTGCTTGCCAATGTGATTTGAAGAATTTAAAATCAGAATGAATTACCGTTTCGCAGTTACTTATCGCAATATGTAATTTATCTTTTGTGAGGGTGATCTGGCTAAAAATATATGACATAAACTGGCCTGTTCGGCTTTGGAAGGTACTTTACCCATGCAGCGAACAGCTATTGTGCGAAGATCTTTTCGTTCAATTACCACGCTATTTATCCAATGCATGGTTCAATCAAGGTTGTGATACAAGGTTGCGGTGCGTTCGAAAGATCATTTTAGATATCGTTTAAAAGGCTTTAAATATATAAAACTTACAGTGATGTTAATTTGGAAAGGCTTCGGAAAATTTCTTTGGGAATTTCCTTCAGTCGGTTCTGTGATAAATGCCTGTGAGGGAAGCAATGATTAAAGATATCTCTCAATGTACCATGTAACTTTAACCAGCGGCGTCATCGCTGAATCCGTAACTGAACTCAATGGCCCAAGTATGGAAAGTGGTATATGACCCATACCTGTGTCAGATATGGAACTTGAGCCTGGCCATAACAAAAATGGACAGATACTTTCTTACTTCAAAAGACTGACATAAGTGACCGGTCAGTAATTTCGAATGGAATATTCATTCTAATGAATTGAGAACAACTGTTATTGGTTTTAATATTTTCAAACCAAATCTAGATTGTCCCTCATCACACTCTTTTTAAGACTGATTTTCATACTATGGATTTAAGAAAGTACAACTTTATATAAGAAAAAGGCCATACTTGACTCAAATAAACATTGCTTAATGTTTAATTTTCATTTAGGATAGATACAGTGCATGTACGACAAATTTATATTTGGCCCATACATTTCCAGTGTATATCTAACAAGTCTGAATTTGCACAATATGGAAACTTGTATTCAACCGTGCTCTATGCATTACATGGAATTTATATCTGAACATAACAGAAACAGGACAGACAAAACTTGATCTTAAGCCATGTGCCATATTTGAAGTAGATAACACTTTATCTGTACCAGTTGTGGATTACAATTGAGCCAACTACAATGTTATCTAGATCAAACAAAGTGCTACCTAAACATATCTGCAACAATTCTGAATCGAAGCACGACTTAGGTGTTCAAACTATCACAAGTGGATGGAAAAATTAAAGTCGATTTAGCATCAGAAACAATCTTTGACAAAACCCTCGAATCACAAGGTTAATGAGTAAGGTATAATTTTCAAGAAAGGATACATGTTTGCAGTTTAACACTCTTATCTCCGTGCCTGTTAGAATGAAATGGTATCGTATCTAGGTCGATCTAGAAGGATCATCCTGTAATCTATGCACTGACGCTTAGATAGTAGGTGTGTGTATTTATTTGTGCTTCCTGTCGCGGCTGGATACCACACGAATTATATCTATTTGAAAGTGTAATTGAAGGTGATAGTCCTAAACCTAAATGGTGTTGCTTGCAAAACCTCCTGCGTACCAGTAGATGCATAACAGTTCGTTGAGTAAACTGTACAATCAATGGAACTCCCATGGATTGCCCATTTCGATTGATGGTTCATTGCTGCATTTTATGTAATGCCCTTATTGCCTGACTGTAGACTGTTACAGAAGAGGTGCAAGCCACAAATTTTTGTTTGAATTGTCCTAGTTTACTAACATGGGTTTGGTTACATACTTTTACTAGAATGATATTTGTGCTTGCCAATGTGATTTGAAGAATTTAAAATCAGAATGGATTACCGATTTCCAGTTACTTATCGCAATATGTAATATTTTGTGATGGTGATCGGGCTAAAAATTTGTGACATAAACTGGCCTGTTCGGCTTTGGAAGGTATTTTACCCATGAGGAGAACAGCTATTGTGCGAAGATCTTTCCGTTCAATTACCACGCTATTTATCCAATGCATGGTTCAATCATGGTTTGATACAAAGTTGCGGTGCGTTCAAAAGATCATTTTAGATATCTTTTAAAAGGCTTTAAATATATAAAACTTACAGTGATGTTAATTTGGAAAGGCTTCGGAAAATTTCTTTGGGAATTTCCTTTAGTTGGTTCTGTGATAAATGCCTGTGAGGGAAGCAATGATTAAAGATATCTCTCAAAGTACCATGTAACTTTAACCAGCGGCGTCATCGCTGAATCCGTAACTGAACTCAATGGCCCAAGTATGGAAAGTGGTATATGACCCATACCTGTGTCAGATATGGAACTTGAGCCTGGCCATAACAAAAATGGACAGATACTCTCTTAATTCAAAAGACTGACATAAATGACCAATCAGTAATTTCGAATGGAATATTCATTCTATTAAATTGAGAATAACTGTTATTGGTTTTAATATTTTCAAACCAAATTAAGAGTTGTCCCTCATCTCACTCTTTTAGATTGATTTTCTATGGATTTAAGAATCAAAGTAGGACTTTATATGAAAAAAAGGCCATACTTGACTCAAATAAACATTGCTTAATGTTTAATTTTATTTGGGATAGATACAGTGCATGTACGACAAATTTATATTTGGCCCATACATTTGCAGTTTATATCTAACAAATTTGCACAATATGTAAACTTATATTCAACCGTGCTCTATGCATTACATGGAATTTATATCTGAACATAACAGAAACAGGACAGACAAAACTTGATCTTAAGATACGTTCCACATTTGAAGTAGATAACACTTTATCTGCACCAGTTGTGGATTACAATTGAGCCAACTACAATGCTATCTAGATCAAACAAAGTGCTACCTAAATATATCTGCAACAATTCTGGATCAAAGCACGACTTAGTTGTTCAAACTTTCACACGTGAACGGAAAATTTAAAGCCGATTTAGTATCAGAAACAATCTTTGACAAAACCCTCGAATCATAAGGTTAATGAGTAAAGTAAAATTTTCAAGAAAGCACACTTGTTTGCAATTTAGCACTCTTATTTCCGTGGCTGTTAGAATGAAATGGTATCTATTCTGTCTGATTTTTCTCTGTAATCTATGCACTGAAGCTTAGATAGTAGGTGTGTGTATTTATCCTGTCTAGTAGTTACCACCCTGTTTGATCGAAAGAACTTCTATCAGTTGATATAGCTGTTTGTCTTTCTTCTGGGACACTTTTATGGTGACTGCTTGTTTTGACCTTATTACAACTCAGGACGTGTTGTAGCAAGTATGCAGTGGGTTCGAATTAGCACCAATTTTGGCACCAATAGGTTAAAGTGTGAGTCAAACGAAAACCAGTAACATTAGGGGTAGCTTGGTTGAAGCAGAAAGTTGAAAGCGGTTTTATAGCAAATGGAAAAACTTTATCAAGTAAAGGGAATTTTCACAGTTCAGTCCATATTCTACCATGCATTTTCTGAGGATATATTATCATATTCCGATGTATGTATGCATTTATCGGTAAATTCAGAAAAGAGAAATTACTCGACTAATGGCTAACAAGTCAGTACGATAACTTGTTAGAAAAATCTTTTATGTATGTTTATGTAAAGATATTATATTAGAGGACCCTATTACTTGTTATTTACAGGTTGTCGCTGCTGGATACCACACGAATTCCATCTATTGGAAAGTGTAATTTGAGGTTATAGTCCCAAAATTATACGTAGGGGCTCGGAAGACCTAGCTCCTATGTACCAGTAGATGCATAACACTTCTTTGAATAAGCTGCATAATCAATGGAACAACAAGTATTACATCTTTGTGGTCGTATTTTTGTGTTAACGACACAGTATTCAAAGCAATTGTTTTGTTACAAATTGCTAATCCATAAATACGTGTATGCGTGGACGTATGTGTGTGATCAGAGTGTTTGTGCATGTATGTAGTTTCAAGGCGATGGAAAATGATTTATTAAAATCAGTTCAAAATATCAAGTAACACACTCATGAGTAAGTTGTAGGCAGAAGCACGATAAGATGTCAACAAGCCCCTTTGCAACTGTTGCTTCGTTTTTTGATTCCTTGACGAAGGCGAAAGGAATTTATGCAATTACGCGAGAGTGTGTATGTGTGCGTTTGTTTTACTGTCAGACTGAGGACCTAAACAGTGGATTTCAGGTACTCAGAAGGAGATTCAATATACTTCTCAAGTCCTCGTAAGTTTCGACAATAGACAGTCCATTGTTAAAGTTGGGGTTAAGGAAGCACACCCAAAGGAGATATCAATGAGGTCCTCGGTAAGTGGGTGAAAAAAACCCTGATACATGACGTGTAAATGTATGCCTTTGTGACGCTTGGCTTGTACACACGATGTCTCAAGAATTGCAATGATGGATAATTTCATACTTGAAATATAGAATTATCATGTGGAGAAAAAGATCGCTTTTGATGGCGTTCAAAGGTCATGTGAGGTCAACAGAGGTCAAAAACCGAAAAACCTTGTAAACACGATATCTCTGGGTAGGAAGCATGGATGTTTTCATACTTGGCATGCAAATGCGTTATTGTCAGAGAATGAACTCTTTTGGGTTGGTAGAGGTCAAAGGTAATTATCTAAGGTGAAAATTTGAAATTCTTAAAAGCTGCTTGTAAACACGATATTTCAAAGTAGCAATGAACAATTTTCATACTTGGTATATATACCTTTCTCATATTAGGAGGAAGACCCCTATCGTTAGAGTAGAGGTCAGAGGTCATTTGAGATCATTTGAGGTCATCGGAAGTCAAAAACAGGAAATCTTGAAGAAAAAACGATATTTCAAGACAGGGATGATGGATACTTTTCATACTTGGTATATAGATGTGTTACTTTAAGAGAATGAGGGAACCTTATCGGTTTAGTGGAGGTCGAAGGTCATATGGGGTCATCAGAGGTGAAACAACGAAAACCTAGTAAACTAAATAGACAGTGGACTGTACCTCCCAATTGTGCCCGGCGTTTCGTGACCAACGAAAAGTTAGGGCTAAATTTGTCTCCTTTCCATAGGCAAAGATAAAGAGAACAACATGTATTTTTTCACAATCATAACTATTACAGTAATAATTCGAATTTGAGTTACTAATTATGAACAAGTGTAAAGGATGTTGTGACTACAACATGATTAGAAATACAATACGTTTAACGAGTTCTGTGATGGCGTAGTCGATTAATGATTGGTCCGCACACAGACGGCCCGGGTTCAAATCCTTCCAAAGGTATTTTTTTGTTGTTTAAATGTGTGGTGGGTTTTCAAAAGTTATGTAAAGTTAGCAGAGGTCAAGTTGTGAAAACTTTGTGAAAAATGATACAGTCTAGAAGTATAAATCGAAAGGATGAACCTCATTGTAACACCCCCCCCCTTTGGCAAGGAGTCACTAAGCCTTTGGACTTTCTGGCTAAGTCCGTCCGAATTGGAGAGGAATAGAAAAGACTGAATTTCTTTGAGCTCACCTTTAAACTGTGGTGACCATTGTGGTTATGTGTAGGTGAAACACCCCAACAACTGAAACCTTCAAAGAATTCTTTCTGTTTCTTTGCAAACGTGATAACCAACTTTTGCATAAAAACATGAAGCAGCCTTCCGTGTTTTCTAGCGGACAAAAGCTTGAAACTACTTAACTCCCTAAGGTCATATCCGAAGGGACTTAAGGCACAGGCCGCTGCACATCCTAGCGGCTTTTTAAGTGAATTCCTTTTGCAATGCAGAGAGAATCTGACACAGCGCCCAAGAAGAGTTACTTAACAAGGGAACATAGTTAATAACATCTTAGACATCCCTACCATACTACAAGTTTGGAATTTACAACAAAACATCAAATTTACACTAAAGCAGTCAAAGTAAGAACCGTATCCCTTTCCTTGATGTAGAGGACATTATTTACGACACCGCAAGTGACAATTGACTACGCAAGTGCGGTTGACAGCACTTTTGCTGTTATCCCAAACAAAATAAGGATGCTCCTGCAAATAACAGATACTTTTACACGTTACAGCATCGGGAGCTTAAACGCATTATCAGAAAAAGAATTAGTCAATATTTTGATCTGTTTTGACTTATTTAATCGAATGGTCTCTAGATTAAGTTTTCTTCCGAGTACTCACAGTTCTTCCAAACTCAACAGGTCATCAAATGTTTGATCTTGGATGTCTTCTATGTAATTTTCCGAAAGACAGCTGTCCATGTAAAATTGTTGTTATACATCAGTAAAATATATTCGGCAATAAATGGTTCTTAAGAATGCAGCCAAAGGGGCTTTAGGGCGATTAGATTTTGAATAACCTATTTTGTTAATTTACATCTCTGATTATTGATTTTTTTTTTGTCATTGAAAACAACAAAGTCAATGTATTTGTCAGTAAAATTGCACCTAACACTAATGCCCTGACCTACAGCAATAAGCATCCAAAAATGTTTATCCAAAAGATAGGATTCTACACCCCATAAACATCTCAACACTACTGTTACAAATAAAGTCTGCTTTTCAATCAGAAAGGAGGTATAGTTTTGGTAGCAAAGTTCTGCTTACAGTTTCTGCAAAACTTTTAGTTCTGAAAAAGCATCTCCAGTTAGTTTTGTTATCATATTTCCAGACAGATTTCTGAAAGAAGAAAGATATTTGTAGACGTATACGGTCTTTCGACAACATTTTTTAAGTTGTGAAACGCAAATTGCTTATTTTAACCTCAAAACGTCATGCTTCCCCATGAAACTAATCGTTATTTAGAATTAAATAGACCACACAAAACTCAAATGCGACTTTTGAAAAACAATATAATTAGGAACAAATTACTGAATTAGCTCTTTTATTAGCATGGGGAAACAATTGAACTTTAAATTTAAGGGTTCCCTCAGTTTTAGTAATAGTATGATCTGAGGAATGCCTACATTCAGGGAGAAGGCGAAAGCTTCTTCTAACACTAAGGGTTCAATACTCCTCCCTTAATTATAAATAGTTTCATTAAAGGAAATGTTTCAAAATGCTTTTCACAAACGAAAATGTGGTACCAAAGCCTCCACAACTCAAGGACTATTAGTGATACGATATGAATACTATTCCTAAAGGGCAAACTTCAACTCTGAAACATGGCCATGTCGCTTTACATATCTTGTTTCATTGTATGGGAAGTGCCACAAATGTATTTGTGAATCGCTACTTGAATGTCAAGATATCTTTGAGAATGCCGTCTGGATCCTTTCTGACCAAGTTTTATTCTAAAATATACTTACAATTTTTCTAGCCTAGGAAAGTACCTAAAGATGCTGCCATGGATTTCTTTAATCTGGTTGTGTGACAGATATCTAAAAATGGAAGTAATTGATAGTATTGTAATCTTCTGTTTAACCATATATAGTACTTCTAACTACAATACTGTAGCATTGGGTGCATTTTCAAAGCCACGTGTCCTCATTGAATTCTTGAATGAGGTGATCTCAGAAAGACTTACAATTGCGCCATAATTCTTGAATCAAAGATGCAATAGAATGGCAAATGCAACTTATCGACATCATTCTGTATTTTTAAAAACTCGGTAATAGTAATATCAAACTCACAAACGTCGAAGTTTGTAAAGATGTCTCGTCGCAGATGTCTGGGGTGTGGTTAATGCGTTCATGGACAAGTCCCTTTAATTATAAATGAAACCGTCCATTAATGTATTTTTTATCTTGATCAATATGATAAATTTTAAAATATAACATGCGTCTTCACATCTTTTTAAAAGTTCTTTAACTTCATATCCAAATCGAAACGTATTGCATCCTGCAACTTTTCGTGCCTTCCGCACTCCTAGAACTTGACTTATTGTGTCCACATTTTCAGAGAGAATCATACATTATTTGTGAGACAAGAAAATGTTTTTCAAAAAAGCCTGCACATCTTGAACTTACAGGATCTCTAATTTAGAGTTATTTCTAAGGTCTTGAACTTGAAGTTCCTTCAACTGGTTTTTAGATAAATTCCTGAAAAGATAAAAAGGTGTTTAACATTTATATCTGATGACCCTATTGATACACATATTAGCATTTCAAGAAAGTGTTAATACGGTAATATAACTGACGAATGATACCACGCAATACGATTTGCACCATCACAACAATTGCAATTGATACTTGCAATGTTCTGTACCCTACTTAAAGGTCGTGTGACATGCCACCAAAAGAGCTGTTTCACTTGTCAGTTAAAGAATTAAGTCCTCCAATCAAATATCCGTTGGAATTATTTCAATATCTTTTGCCGATCTCAAAATAAACGTCTTCAAAGTTTAATGGTTTCTGAAGAAACTAATTACCTATGCAAAAATAATGGTGTGGAGTATTGCACAGTGTTATGATTTCTCTTGTTAACCTTATATAAATTATCTCTTAATTAACGATCATATAGATTACAGTTTCGTAAGTGATAATAATATTTTTCAAGGAAAAATTTTTAACTTTTAAAATAAACCCCTCAGACAGTAACAATGCTACTAGTGTCCTTAAAATTAAGGTTGAAAAAACAAAGGCTAATATTAGCCATATATATGGTATGTCCCTCTTTCGATGTCACATATTTGCATATTTAGCTCATGTTTTTTCATGATACAAGTGTGAAATAGAAATTTCCCTGTAAAATGGTCAATATTTGATGGATTTTAATGGAAATTTCGTCTATTTTTTGGATTTTTAATGCTTTTTTACATTAAATATCCAACTATGTTATTTTCATGTCACACAACCTTTAAGATTGCTTGTGACCCCCAGCAGGGAGTTGCCAGAGCAACTCCCTGCCCCCAGTGAAACGTTGGAGGAAAAATTACTGCTTTCGGACGATTTCTCCCAAACTCGTCATGCCATTAAAAATCGTCAAAGACAGTAACACATTCCACTATTCCAGCCAGGACTATTGCATTGTAGGATCCATAATATATGCCTGCATGTTCCTAAGTATAACCTTGATCATCGTCAGAAAAAAATGAGGGTGTATTTAGCCGAGGTTAGTATGTTCATTCAGCTCAAGGCTTACAGAATGACTGACAGGTTAATAATATGATAAACATTGGGAGATTGGACAGATCTTCTACAAAACAATGCTGTACGTTTTAAAGGGCATTACTTGAGAGAGCGCTTAACGGAGTACTGAAAATAAGTAGCACATCGATATCAAATCCATGAAAGGATTATTGAAACCGTTAGACCTATGTAAAAACGACAGGATAACAAGGACGGAGGCAAAAGAATATGATAGCTGGGAATCATAAAACTGATATTGTAGACGTCGGTAATGTTCGACTTATCATTAATACCACAAGAAATGTTGTGGAGGTTTAGGAAGCATTCCAGTTCATTATTGTGATCTATTACTGGCTGTAACTGTTAAGCAGCAGTATATAGGTAAGGACTTAGTCACTGAATTTCGGGGAAAATTTTCTTTGGGTAATCTGTGTGACCGTCTTCCTCGAAACCGATTTTAAGAGCCTATAGAACTGTGCCCAGATATTCACAAATCAAAGTCTGAAAGTAATGTCAATATAATCCTGTAGGCCCCACCCCAAACTTAACGAGGCCTTTTAATTCCCTCCTCCCCCTTTCATCTGAGTTTGACAGATCCGTTGAATCCTTTAGAGCTCATCTCATATACTTCGCAAATACCTTTAAGATATTTTAAAACTAAGGATGGCGCTAGAGGGAGCAGGGGACTATGAGAATACCGGGAACACTGACCAGTTGGAATTTCATTAATTTTTCGTAAGCCAGTACACCATATGATGGGAGCAGATGTCGCATACAATACTCACCCGGGGAGGTGATATTAGGTGGAGATCCATCGCAAAGTTTAATTTATGCTGATCCAATTAGATTGACCTTAGAGTGGAGACTCAATCCTTTAACTGGGATTATGGAACTAAAGAGCATTGAATTCCTTTATCTAATATCAAGGCGGCCTTATTCATACCTACAGCGACCCCAAAAAAGGGATTATTTGGTAAAATGCTTTAATGTCTAACTAGTTGCCGACAGTCAAGTATAAAACACTGCTCTGATATTCAAAACGCCAGTTTATTGCCAAGAAACCTAATGGGTAAGAAATTTATGCTTTCCAGATTGCTGTAAATGAAAGTCTTCAGGCCTGGTGTTTCCCTAGACTGTTGTGTGTGGTAGGACATTGTACTATCATTTGGTACTACTGTGAGTACTTCTAGACACAAACTCCCAGTGTGCTAGTTTGCACTAGATCTGACGTTTCATTTAAGTAATGTTTAATTTAGATTTCAGTTGTTTTTTATTCATACTCTAGACTGAAATTCCTGGTGGGAAATCTCCACATTTGAGTGGAAGTACAACAATTCCATACAAGATAGCTCCATTGGACTGAAACGTTCTTATATCACGCTCACGAGAAAGAGTTGTAGAAAGCAGGTCCTTGCTCTAGTAGAAAGTCTCCATAAATTAATAAACGTTTAATGTCACTTTTGGACTCCGCAATGACTCTCGGAGAGGCGTAGATATTAAATCCAAATAGAGGGCTGTCCGTGGGATTCAGGAGTAGTCCCTTTGCTACTCTAATTCCGAAATAGGGTCAACATCAAAGTCAATAAAACTTTGGTTGATCAGCTTGCAAGGTGGGGGGCGGGGGTAAGAGGAAGTATAAACAAACAAAGGAGTCGAGAACTGAAAGAATGTTGACATGCTTTTACTTTGTAAATGCATTGGCAATCTACTTCAACCGATAATGGGTTGGTCTGAGAAAAATAAAAATCCAAGATCTTATACATCATGCTTAGAAAGACCGTATTCATGAAAATGAATAACATATTATCACTTCTCGATGTCGGCTTCTTACGGAGGTTGGAGACGTTCCCTACTTTTCGAAAGAATTTCTGCGCAGTGCGAGCCATGATGAATGAATACGATACGGGAAAAAGTTTTGCACAAAACTCAAGAGCCCCGTGAACAAACTTTTACTGCTTTATGATTTATATACCTATTTCAAGGTTACTTACAGTGCTTTTAAATTGACAAGATAGGAAAACGAGCCCTTTGTAATATCTTCAAGCTTGTTACTGGAAAGGTTCCTGTCAGTGTAATTAAAGAGATAAATGTCAGAGATGATGTATTTTCCCCCATCAAACAACTTTTATACACATCAAACAACTTTTACTGTACTAGAAGCTCATGATTCAGTAAATTTCTTTGTATCAACTTACAGATATTTTAATGTTTGCTGTTTACAAAAGGTGTTTTTCTCGATGTTTTTAATCAAATTTTGGGTTAAATCGCTGTAGACAGACAAAAAAGAAGCGACGAAATCAACATGCATCGGTCGGTAACATGAAAGAAAGACGAATTAATAGCAATTGTGAACATAGTATCTCTCAACGTTAAACTGCTTTTAGGTAGCACAACGGAAGGCACATTTACTCACCAGTAGAAGGTTAACACCATATATATTAGATTATCGAGCATATAAACATACGAGAAATGTGAAACTATGCAAAACTAATACCCTTAGTTTACAAAATAAACCAAAACATGGCGTTCTGCTCGCACTTTCCTGTTTAAGGATATGTAAGTAAACAGAACATACACAAATGAAAACAGAATGACAAAACCTATCTACATTACAAGTTGCCTGTCAGTCA
The DNA here is from genome assembly GCA_029531755.1 of Holothuria leucospilota. Classification (NCBI taxonomy): domain Eukaryota; kingdom Metazoa; phylum Echinodermata; class Holothuroidea; order Aspidochirotida; family Holothuriidae; genus Holothuria; species Holothuria leucospilota. Next base: position 14,056,390 of record CM055972.1, read on the forward strand.
GCAAGTTCAAATGGACGAGGTCGAAGCAAAACTTATTGCAAAGAAATTTAAGAAATTGAATGTTTGTCAATTTTGGCATCAGACTGTTGTATTTCACCTGTAACTCCGTTCAAGTAGAAATACGATTAATAGCAAGTCCAATTGATGGCAGGATACTTACAGTATTTCTAGGAATGTTAATTTAGAGAAATCTCCTCCACCGATACATGAAATCTCGTTTTCTGACAAGTCTCTGCGGTTAAAGTTATTACAATATAAATGGACACTTTTGTAATAACGTAGGTTGCAATAATCACGGAACAATTTTAAAACTCGCATAGAAGTAAAACGCAAAAACATTCTTGTATGATTTCCGATATTTACTGCGATGCGTATCTGATTTGCGGTGTGGTAGCAACGACATGAGGTTCATAGAATCACTTGACCAAGTGTGTCAACATATATTGTAACGTAATCACACATTCGGAAAATGGAATACAAATTGCACCTTACCATAAATGCTTTGAAAAATCTTATGAACAGGTCTTAACTAGTACAAATTGCTTACAAACTCCATGTTTCAGGAGGCACATTATGCGGAACTTCTTTGTAATAATTGTGACGACAATCAACAATACATCCTCGTTCAGCTTCCTGCGAGGAACATAATGACCACATATAACAGTCGTCTGGGAATAGAGAGTTCAAGAAGTTAAAAGGCAATGTCATACACATATATGCACAATTTCGTCTATGAAGCAATATTATATAAGTTTCACTTAGTATATTCTCATATTTTCGACTTATATGTATATATAAAAAGTTAGTACACAGGTGGGTACGAATATTACACTCTGGGCACTGGACAGACCGAAACAACATTCCATATGAGTGATAAAAAAACCAAATCAAGGTCTACTTGAAAAGGACAGAAGTCAAATGAGCACTTCAAAAGTCACAAAACGAGTGATCAGAGGAATGCAAACCTCATTCCATAAGACTGCTTATTGCTAAAAGAATTGATTGCATAGATCCATATATTAAGTGACCCTAGCAACCTTTAGGAATATCTAATATTGTACTCACAACATTTACAGTATGTCGGTATTATGAGAAGTAAAGGGTAGTAATGGGCAATAACACAATTTGGTTGCCGTAGTCACATGTTATAATTTTTGGTTACTTGACTTAGCAAAAGGAACCAATGTAGTGAGGTTGTCGTGGGTGTGTGTGTATGTGTGTGTGTGTGTATGAGTGTATGTATGTGACGCTTGCTTGGGTACACTGTAAGGGAAAGTTGGACTAAACTGAAACTTGGTATACGTATCCGACATAGTAAGAAGGTGTGCCCTATTGTTTTTGTTGGAGGTCAAAGGTTATCTGGAGTCACCGGGTTTCAAACACTGAAAACCTTGTTAACACGATATCTCAAGGTAGGAAGCTTGGATAGATTTCGTCTTGGTATGTAGATGCGTTATGGTAAGAAAATGAATGCTAACGCTTTTGCTGGAGGTTATAGGTCATCTGGGGTCACCGGCTGTCAACCACTGAAAACTTGCTGTGAACACAATATCTCAAGTTAGGACTGAAGCTTGGATAGTTTTCATACTTAGTATGTGGATGGTTTATGGTGGGAAGATGAGCGCTGTTGCTTTTGGTTCAAATCAAAAGTCATCTGGGGTCACCGAGGGTCAAAAACTGAAGACCTTGTTAACATAATATCTCAGGGAAGGAAGTTTGGATAGGTTTCATACGTACTATATAGATCCACCGTAGTAAGACGTGTGCCCTATTGTTTTTGATGGAGGTCAAAGGTCATCTGGGGTCAGCGGGGTCAAACACTGAAAACCTCGTTCACACAATATCTCAAGGTAGGAAGCTTGGATAGATTTCATACTTGGTATGTGGATGTGTTATGGTGAGAAGATAGATCCTATTGTTCTTTGTGGAGGTCAAAGTCATCTGGAGTCACTGGGGGCCATTTGAAGGTTGTCGGAGGTGTTCTGAGTCAAGTTGTGCACTTATAGGAAACTTGGTAGATGAAGTCAACATTCACTGCCAACAACCTTAAATGTCATGTAGCAGTCACCAGAGTCACAGGCAAACTTCACCTTAGCTAATATTTTGTTTGTATGCTCATGGCTCAGTGTCAGTACATTCCGCAAGGAACCATAGTGCCCATTAGGCTCTTGCTAAATCTTGAAACGTCGTAGAATGTGTTAGAAATAACCCTTAAAGTCTCTCCTTCAGAGAAGAATCATTCATTGTATTGATGCAAACACGACTACCACTCGCTCTGTTATGTGGTAAATAGTCTAATAGTTTACCACATTTTCACTGAATAAAGGTAGAACAATGTTATCGTTAATAGAAAGGATACTAATAGAAGCATTATAATACCAAACAATGCTTGAAAACGAGTATTTGGCAACTGTGATACAGATTATCACGTTGCATTAGGGCAGTTTGGGAGTCGTCGGTAAAAATCAACCATTTCAACAAGTCCAATTAGGACATGAATTAACAAAGGTAACACTCAGTAAGGTGAGAATAGGAATGAATCGTACCTTCTGTTATTACCGCAGTTGAAATAACGTATTGCAGGAAAATAATCCATGATACACATGAGTTAACCTTCATCTTTTGTACTCATCTGGTGGATGGTTGAAGGTTAACAGAAATGAAAGAGGTTGCTTTCTGAAAACAGTAATCTGTATGAGCATATAAGAAGAAAAGGTTAAATTTGCAAAGTACAATCTTTGATAATTGTCTATGGAGCAATGTAAGTTAAATTGAAAGACCATTACATTTTCTTTTAGTGTTAAATTTGTTTCATTTCCTTTGTCGTCGTTTCACGTGCTGTTTCAGAACAAACTGCATTTCAAGTGGCACTCTATGAATGCAATTTAAAGCTTTATTTATCTCTTTTAAAAACTACAAGTGACCTCGTACTGTTACTTTTATCTTGCTTACTCTATGTATCTATATGATAACTGAACCATTACAAGGCAGTAACATTAATATAAAGAGATTACCCTTTTTCATTGCCTATACTATTGTAATGTTCAATTTAATTACCTCAATATCTTAATGTTCAGTTAAATATAGCATTACGGTTAATAGGGGTTCTTTTCAAAATGGATTTTTTTTTGTCGCAGAATGTCATTCCCGAACTCACCTCTTTCAGAATTTTGACTTACCTAACGTAATCTTGAAAAACGTGCCGTAGACCGACAAAAATTAAAGCAAATGGTACATTCCCAGAATGAAGAAGCGTACAATCAAAACTTACAAGATAAATATCTGTCTGTCTGTCTGCCTGTCTGTCTATCTATCTGTCTATCTGTCTTTATCTATATATCTATCTTTATCTATATATCTATATATATATATATATATATATATATTGCTAACTTGGGATAAAGAGGAAATGTTGTATGAAAAAACCCGCCTAAGAGGGGAAATCGTCTAAAAGGGGGAAATCAGGTCGACTTTACAAAATCACACGCTTTTATATAGGAATAGGTAAACGGATGGTAATGTCCGTTTCACCACATAAGCTATATGCAATTAGTTCAATGTTGACCAAGTTTCGTACCCGTATCTGTTAACACGTTTGGATGGTGGGTCATTGAAAAAACGTTGTACATCTAGTTTCCAAAAGGAAATATATATATATATATATATATATATATATATATATATATATATATATATATATATATATATATATATATATATATATATAAGAATGGAAACCTTTAACACATGGTGACTACCTCTCTTTTCTTTTTAAATCACCCCACTGGAGGTTCACCAGTTCTGTAATTACACTTATGCAGAGTTTAAACGAAAGGAAAATTAATAAAGGTTTGTGATTTACATCTAGGTCTAAACGTTTTAGGCTCAACAACATTTTGTTTGTTCAATGTTTTTAATTCTTGAAACTTAGAGGGTTACACTCTGAAATGTCCGCGAGAATGTGAAGCTAATCTGGTCAAATGGACATTGTTACAGAATGTGGTCAAATTTTCTACTACATTTAGTCCAGATATGAAAACATTCGTTCAGAACGAACCAAATCTAGCCAATTATGTCACCTGGTTCTGTTTTTGTAAAATTGACAAAATTCCGTTCAAATATTACTGGGACGTGTAAACAAGGTAGTCTATAAATGGCAATTTGCTTAGTGCTGTCGAAATTCAAACCCCTTGGGTAATGAGCCCATAACCACAAATTAAACATTTCACATACTTTAAGTTTCAATACATTTAGGATGTTGACCTGGAACCGAGTTTGCTGTCAACAGCTCCCTGCCCCGCCGATAGCCTAGTTTATAGTACTTAAACTCCTCCACCTTCTGTTAGATATCAATATTGGGTGGCAATGTCAACACAAAGACAAATTTGTTCACTATTGCCTGTTCCCATTCTTGAGATCTTATGTTGCCTCAGTCTAACCCTTATTTCATGTTTTGCCGGCATGGGTATTCTAGATTCAAATTATTAGCAAGTATTTCACTAACTGATGTTTTGCTTGAAAAATTATAATTTGACGCACCAAGTTTACAGGAGTACCCAATGAAGGGGTCTTTCACAGAAACTGATAACTTTATATTCAAAATGATCACTGTCGAATTGCCTAGCAAGTTTTTGTATCATTGTTGTTTAATTATTAACATAATAAGCAGAACTTTATATTGCATACAAAATCACTGATTAAAGTAGCAATCTTTATGTCCTATAAAAGTAAGAAAATACATTTCTTTCCAATTCCCGAAATGAAAGATTCAAAGTACAAATTGTGTATCAACGGCGTAGATTACAATAATTTGTATTACTCACCTTTTGCGACGGTCGGTCTTGTTGATCGAAACACTTGCATGGCAAAACTCAGCATTAATCTGTAAGTAGGACGATATTTAAGTGTTGTTTGTTTAAAACGCTTCGTGGAAGAGTGATGCAAGGAAACTGCACTTCAACCTTTCTGGATCAGGTACAGTGTGTCGAAAGTAATCAGAGTAATTGATGTGTAGCCAAGGAAGAGAAAATGAAAATAGTATTTGACTTATTGTTCTAGTAAACAAAATGACATATAACGACTATACGAACATGCGAAGACATTTAAAGGGAGTTTTTCCGATCGATATTTCGTTTCTAGAATCCAAGAAACATGCACTCACCTGCAATATACTGAGAACCTTTTCATTTCGTAAAAACTGAGGTCACTTTAATAATACGACTGTTCCGTGATATCTAACAGATCCCTCGTGATTCTTGATCAAAATAATTGCCAAGCAAAACGTTTTGTAAGTCAAAACATTTCAGTGAAGTTAGCTCTAAAGTACAGAATCCTTGTTACATTTTAGAGAAACTGCATTTATAGGAGAAAATTTAGTCATTGCTAATCCTCTATCTGCAGGAAGTAGCATTGTAAAGAAACTATTAAATAACAACCTGATAACTACCATTCTTCGTGATCAGTGAGAGGGTCACCAGCATAGAAGAATATGTGGTACCTTAAGCGTCGGTGGAGTGCAAGAAGTAGTAGCTTAAATTACAATTGTTTTCCATACTTGTTATCAGGACTTTAAATTAATTTAGTGCTTTACTTTTAGGGTATCACAGTGAGCAAAGCGAGTCTATTTTCTAACTTAAGTGTTGAAAAGAATTAAGTGCTTTGGGAAGAAAAATAGTTCAATTGTCGAGAGAGAGACCCCGTATCATTGACAAAATGTTAGCATTTTATCGCGACCTACAAGGCGAAACTGTGTCATCCACACAATTACACAAAATGTAGGTAATTTGGTTGAGAGTGGGGATGGCAGTATTAGTTTGCTACAATCTTGAATGAATCTTGTAATAATGATTCTCTTCAGGCCATGACTGGACCTTTACGTATCTTATTTCTTGAATTTACTGAGATATCATCAGCAAATATGGAGCAATTAACAAATAATTATTCTTAATTTACCATGTTTATCAGTATGATCTTGTTTGTATGTTAGTGTAAATAGCTTAAACCTGAAATTCGACAGGATCCTACTGGTTTTAAATATCCAGCCTTTCCAGTCTTCTACTTTTCTTTAAATATCTTCAAAGCCTAGAAGGATCAAACAGACAAGCGTTCCAACCAACAACAGTTGGGAACTTAATGCAAGCAACCCATTAATAAGCAGTGGTGCTACCCTTTTAATGGGGGGTAAGGTGCCACGTGCCCTTTAAACCATTGGCTGTGCCACCCCCCCCCCAGTGTCCCCCATGAGATTTTTGGTCTTAAAAATTATAGACAATTTGGACACAAGGGCCATTGTCATTTATCAGTTAATTATGGGGCCAAAACTGCAAACAATGATGTAAAAACTACATGTTTGCGACACGTATTGCTCGCATAAATTTTTGCAAACTTTGTAAAGCACTGTCTTACCGGTAAATGAGTTCCGGAATTATCGTACAACATCTGTTTTTAACAGGTTTGGGACCAATCCGGCCTTGAGTCCTGTCTCCATTCAATATAGTTCCTTATCGATTATCTTTAGTTTAATTTTATGTTCGAAAATTGTTAAGATTGCCGCTTTTGCTGTCTTTGTAAACAACATCAGATTACATATGAGGATACTAAATAGCGCTGTTTCATTGGCTAATGTTCGTTTATGTTAAATACCGGTGCCTTAAAATTTGCAAGGGTAAGTTTACTCTCCTGAATCCTCACCGGGCGAGGATGAGCCGAGCACCACACAAGGCATGATAAAATGGTGACCTTTCCATTAGGAGTGTAAGCCTTTGCATGAAGGTTTCGTTCATACTTACTACCGGAATTTAGGCTGCACGCTTCCCTCGTGCATCTTTGGTGTTCACCCTGGCCACTTGACCTTTTTCTCATTTATTGTTGGAGAAAATTCGGGAAATACATATATCATAATAATAATGCTGAGGACATCAGCTCAAGTACATTTTTAATTGGGGGGAAACCGAAAGTCTCCATTGTTGATACTGCTCTTTGATTGACATCAAATTCAAAAGATGCAGAGTAGCCGACATGCCACAACATGTACACAGAGTGTTCTGATTACACATAAGGACCTTGGATGCTCACGCGGATATGGTCTTTAGCAATCACTAGGTTTGTGTCTGCCCAAGGATCTAGGAGCTTACGGCAGTTTTGGTAGGGCTTACGAAAAACTCGGTTGGGAGAATTTGAACCCTTGGGATGGACAAATTTGCACCTGAAGGCACCAAAAACCTAATTAGGCACATGAAACGGCTTCTTTTTTCAATATTTTCTTGGCAAGGCCTCCGATCCTTCCTGTAGATGTTGCTTCGATGTTCCAACGTGAGGGCTCCCGTTAGTGGCATACATAGTAAGGGTCTCAAAATCAACTTAATTCCTGTTAAGCAGCATGAGTCGAACTACCTTTTCAGAGTTCAATGCAAACCTTAACATGATCCACTGTCTACACACCCAACCCCTTCCCCTCCCAAACTATTTATTTTCAGTGCGATTAGAATAAGAAAAGACTGTCAAACTGTGATTTTTATTTTGGTAATCTGGTTAGTGCTCATCCAATGCCATTTGGAGATAGTTGAACCTTGAAGTTCATTTTAATGGTCACAATTTTGTAAATTTTCAGAAGATTCCAAGATTTGTCCCGTGCACTCTGGAGACGCCGCTGTTTATACACAGTCAGCAAATGCAGGCTGTCATTGGAGACTAAATTGATTTCTCAATTGCAGACTTTCTGAAAGAGATTGTGTTGCTTGCAGTAAGTAGTGTTAGTTCAACATGAAAGATTTTCACGTGCTGCCGTGATACTGCATCAGGTATGTACAACACAAGACTCCCTTGCACAGTCGAATACTAGAGCTGTACCTAATTTTATTTGATTTTCAAGTAACTTGATGGAATATTCAACTAACAACTTATAACAAGTGGCATTAGGCATGCGTTAGACGATTGGCTCATACCTTTATTATTTTGAACCTATTTCACCCCATGCCTGTGAATTAACGTGGCAGGTTTTTGTTGCCCATAGTTGGTATGTTTCTCCCCTCCCCCCAGGTTTAATGATTTACAAGACGTTTGCTTTTCTAGGAATTGTTAATAAGCTGATATAATGTAAAACAGTTCATTCATTGTAATAAGTGCAAAATTCAAATTGAATGCACCACAACCGTTAGGGACACTGGCGCTGAAAAGGTTTATACCAGTTGTCTAAGAGCACGTTGTCAGTATGAAATACGTACAATATACTGTATTACTGCAATCACATTTTCGAAACTCAGACAAACATAGGCTTACATTACAACACCTCTCTTTTCTAGTGAGTCTCGCCACGGCTAGAACTGACACATTGAAAGCTATTCCACCTTGCTTCCTAGCTGGGAGTGGCTTATTATTGACGTTATGTAAATTTCGACAAAAGTGTTACTTTGGAAGACGTGACAGAAAATGGCCCCGTTACCGATTCAAGGGTTACCTTCTTGTCAATTCAGGTTTAGTGTTGGTAGTTTTACTCTACCTACTTTAAAATGGTGACCAGGAGGTGATCCACGTGCACCCCTGGACCATAAGTCATTAAGGGCATTTATCATGATCAACATTGTACTGTTTAAATGTCGAGGCCTCTCACATAGCTATATCTACGGAGACTATAGAGCCAATAATCTTAATACCCATTCAAACCTTCAGAGTACATTTTTTGACGCTGGCATTCATAGTTAACTATAATTAAAGCTTTACGCCTTACAACGATAAAACGTTTATAGTAACACTTTAAAAATTTGAAACTTCTTTCCACTCATTTATATATTTCCCAAAGCAGTGTACAACATAATGAAGTACTCAATCTCTTTCACCGACTGCTTAGAGAATCATAAGTTCAACATCATTTCTTTGTGGAGAGAAAAACATCATTCCTTTACGGAGAGAAAAAATATATAAAATCAGCATGAACGTTAATAATTTTCCCTGCAATTAAACCGAAATAAGAATAACTAGTTGCACAAAGCAAAACACATAGTTTAAATTTCCTATTTACATGTATGTGTCCTGAATTACTTTATTGTATTACTTTCAGAATTGCTTACTGAATCATTAATGTCTTCGCAGAAACGCAGTGCATTGACATATTGATTGTTTAAACTCACTCATAGGGGACATTATAGGTTACCACATATTGTAAGTACGGTATGTAATATTACTTGGATATGATTCCCCTCACCATTTCAATATTGTGTCTTTAGTCTCGAGAAGACGAACAGAAAAATCATCACACTAAAGGTTTTAACATACCTGCCTGTTATGGAAAAGTTCTTACATATGTTGGTACCGAGTACTTTGCCCTGTAATTGCTCTTGCTCTTGGATCCTATAGTCTTTATCATAATTCAATCTTCATTTGTATGCCTTAAAATTGTTGTGACATACAATGGTACCACTACAGCAAAAAGGAAGAAGTGTTGTTTTATCTTTCGTCAGTCCTGGTGAATTTAATCGACTGGAAACTGCAATTCACTGGATATATCCAGTGATACGCAGTTTCCAGTCGATTAATGCAGGGCATGTTTGATGATCTCGCTATACATGAGAGTAACTGTGTATCAAAATTGCTTAATCTGGTACCTTTCTCATACTTGACAGAATCTATCTGTCGTTTTTTAAGGGTGTCCAATTGTAAAGTGTACGGAAAAGCTGAGGATTTCTTCTCATCAAATATGCAACTAATTAGGCTACTTTTTGTAGATAAAACGTCATGCACAAACGTCATCCTGGATTGCTCTGTGAGACTAGATTAGGTGCAAAATTAGTGAAACACTTTGGATCGAGTGACATGCACAAGTTTTAACAATTATAGGCAATCAAACCATTTTTATTTTGTTTTGCATGCTCTGCATGACAGTCCGGGAGATGCTCCAATTTGAGAGAAGCCACAGTTCTCCAGAATGGGGAAAACTATGCAACACAGTATATAGGCTTTATGGCCTAACATAGACAAAGTATAGTAAGTAGGGGGACCATTCAAGAACTTTGGTTTTACTGAATAACGGTCTGGTGAGTGACCCACCGATTAGGTCGTAGATTTTCAGAATCTGTTTACTTCAGTAGGATATACTAGTACCACAAAATGCATTACCTTGCTTTTATTAAGATCGTTTGTTTCCTTATCAAGGGTAGTTCTTCCAGATCTGATTTGCATTGGGTTACATATTTAAAAGTCCACAAGACGTTAAGCTCACAAATCTAAATCACAATTGTTTGTATCGGCCCTAACGTATCATCTCTTTGCTCTCAAGGAAGCTACTAATATGAGTTGTATCCACACGCAATACAAAGAAAAATTGTATTTTACTTCCTGCAGAAAGTGAGTCCTTATATACATATCACAAACTTTCATTTTAGCAAAGCAATTATTCCCATACTAAAGTGGTTTCCCTTTCAATAGTTCAAAAAGAAAAATAAAATAATTGTGCACGAATGCAAACATTAATCTAAGTTCATGTTTGCTATAAATGGTGTGACGTGGCATTTCACATCATCGAAAACGACATATTACATAGTAACTTAAATACTTTAATTGCATCTACTTAACGCTGTGTCAGATCATTGTGATTGTTGCTGATTTATTCAAGCTGGAATAAGTGATGGCATGTGAAGCATTGGCACAAATTCAACATAAGCCTACGGGGTAGGACCTTTAAGCAACAGACTTTCACCCTGGAAAAGATGTCCATTTAAGGGCAAGGAAATTTTGTTTTCATTTCAGAATTCATGTCATAATTGTTTGCCAGTCAAGATAAATTCTGAAAAGACATCTTTCATCCTCATTATCAGATGTTTTCATACGTTTTCATACGTATATGAACATAGCCTATGTTTATATTAACTAGACATATTCTTCCTTTCTTTATGAAGATTTGTAAATAGAAGGATAAAATAGGCAAGGATACAACTGGAGTAAATCCCACTGCAATAGAAGTGAAAAAACTCCTCCAGTGTTTTTGACTGTGAAACATTCTGAAGTTTTTTTTATTCGTTATCATATATTACAGAAGCCTTAACTCATTTAGATAAATGTAGATTTAAAAAACTACGTTTAAAGTGAAATAATCCGCTCTACCGCTTTCTTGTACCCATAAGGGAGAAAAACGCATATTGATGCCAGAACGGCCTTCATTAAAGCTACCATTTAAGGGAGTGATATTGAGAACGTTACTACCTGGAGTTCTCTGCTATCTTGGGCAAACTGTAGTGATTTCGTTCCTTAAATATATTTTTTGACAATTATAAAATGTTTATTAAACGATGTTGTACGAACACTATCAGGGCGTCTCCCTGGTCGAATACCGTTCTTTCTCCACACACGTACGCATTGCTTAGCAACTCAACTGCTCAACTCATACAATACACGTACGTTTGTGGTGACTTAGAAATTGCTTTAAAGCCATAAAGGTTCATTCACATACAACCCATTGTGCTGTTGGGATAATTTTGATTGATAAATATAAAATCAATTTTCTTGCATTTCTTCACATTCCAGCCAGCTTTACTTCTTGTAATAAATCTCGTTCTAACCAAACGAGTGAAGTCAACTGTGTCAGTTTCGAGTCATACACCTCAGCAGGAAGTAATGCGGAGTTCGTGTTGCAAGGTGCTGTCCAATACAAACTACGTCTCGAATCGAGCATCCTTCTAGTGAGGTCATATATTAAGATTATAGCACTACTGATTTTAGGAGTTTTATTTGTCTTTTGATTGCTAATGGGTTTGTGCATGATTTGTCAATTGAACGTCTTTTTGAGATCACAATTAAATCCTAGTCGCATCTTGCCAAAAGTATCAAGAGAGGAAGCGTCTATTGCTGCATATGCATCTGTCAAATGACCAGACTGGAGTCGAGTCCATGGTATCCGAGTCCGAGTCCTAAGGCTCGATTCAGAGTCCGAGTACCCGAGTCCCTGTGTAAATTGAGCTTGTTTTGTTTTGAGTGCAAGATGACGAGAACTACAATGAAATAGTCTTATTCTAACCTGTATTCCTTCCCCTAATATTAAAGATGGCCATAGACCCAAACAACAAGTAAACGTAACAAAACAAAGACCACTGAATTTCCTCTTATGAAAACAGACGGATAAGACACGGATCTACAATTTCCAAAAAGGGGGCCGACCAAATAATAGAAGAGCATATGCTAACGTATACGGAATTGAATTATTTACTACTGACAGTTCCAACACCAAAAATTGACTACTTTAGAATTAATGGCTATGAAGAGAAGGGTCTAGATTCCCCTGAGCTCCGCCTGGATCCGTGCCTGGTATATAAAGGACGGCAGTGTTGACCTGAACGCTCCCCCACCCCATCCCCCGATCAGGGCCGGATTTAAGCATGGGCCAGCGTGGCTCGTGGCCAGGGGCCCCACAAAATTACATTATTGTATTTGTGGGGTAGTTTGTGGAGATCATCTCTGTGCCAATTTTCGTTTTGTAGGCTTACATGTACGTAAGAAGGAAGTTCATTTCGAGTTGGGGTAGGTGAAAGTGACCACAACCTTTGCCCTCCTTCCGTGACTTGCGCCACTACATAGTCTTGAGGAGAATTAAAGTCGGAGGGGGCCGCACAGTAGTTTAAGCCCAGGACAGTTAACAAAATTTGTTCTTTGCTGCGATTTCCCTTAGTTATTACCAAACTCTCATTGACTAGGGTTACTTTTTTTCTGGAAATAACCCATGGGTTTTATTTCTTCAAACTTAGACCGAGGTGCCCCAAGTAGTCTTTCAGATACCAAGCTCGAGCTATGCAAGAGGAGCACATGGTGAATGCTCAAATGATATTTTAATGTGATGTAGTAATACATGATTTGTCATAATAACAAGTTAATCAGCCTGTAAGCTCCTGAAAATTGCCCCAGGTCTGAAACAATAGCTTCAGTACTAGGGCCCTGGAAAGGCTGGTCGCCAATATTTTATTTCGACCCAGTCTGGTACACGTTTTGCGGTCAAATAACAACCATTAAACCATGATCAGACCTGAAGGTAAATTCTCCAAACATTTGATCATTGAATGCTTACTAACAGGTTCACAAGTGCAATCCCATGGACGATGTGTTTAATTGAACATTTCGTGCTGGAACCGTGCTATCTTCAATCTAGTCTTGGAGGCCAGAGCTTTAGTCGATATTCCGAGTGTTTACTGTTCATAATGCACACTGACTAATGCACTGTACGCAACATGTAGCAATGGTATTGTACGTAGTGTACGTAATGATATTTTCAGCAAAGATTTTTTCGCGCAGTTCCGACCTGAGTTTTACGGTCGTGGGAAAAAATAGCCGGTCTCGAACCCGGTCTCGGTCCCCGAGTCATGTCGGTCCAATCAACAATCGGGACCGGTCTCGGTCTCGAGTCATCCAGCCCTGCAAATGACCTACGTAGGCAAGGTAAGACAGATTATCATGGATTTAATATCTTGCCTTCTGTATCGGAAGTTGATGAAACTGAAGTTTTTAAGGCAATAGGTGTCAAAGATTTAAGGGCATTGGGAAAAGTAATTATGAATGATCAAGAGAAATGGCAAATGAAGGCAGTGTCAGTGTTGATGCAGACGACAATAGAGTTTGTTAACCAGCCAATCCAACGAAGTTTCCTTCTGTGAAGAAACCTACCGTACTTTATGCATTTATTTAGAAACCAAACCAACATTAAAAGCTTGAAAGCCTGTGTGCAAAGAACCAGCTCTTTTGGATCGCACGTAATGTACTAGTAAAAACTCCATTGCCGTAACTGGAACTTACCATGAACTTGTACAGCGCAGCATGTACGTAAGAACGTCTTCTGTAGCTTAGAATAAACCTAGCTACGTCGAGAGGAGAACGGAATGCCAACTGAGTACGCGTACTAGGCGCGCAGAGATCATTGGTGACGTGGCCATTGAGTTATTGCTACGTTCTAGCGGCCATAACTAAGTGCCCACTATGGCTACGTAACGTACATATGACGTTAGTAGGTCTTTACTGCGTCTTGTTTAGACTACGCTAGTGCTACGTTGGTTTTGAACATGTTTAAAGTCCACGTAGCAGAAAAGTGGTTTCCGGAGACCAAGGAGATAGTGCCACGTTCGTACAAGTTCCCATCCCGTCCTCAGAGGGTTTTAAGAGTTTGTACTGCTTTCCGTTATTTTGTTATGTTATTCTAACAGTAATTAGATATCTGCTATTTTGAGATTCCATTAACAACTTAAAGAGAGATTTGCATCACCCCAAGTATGACTTTTACAAAGGGGTAAGCAAAAGTCTTAATTGGTGACTACTCTTTGATTGACATCAGAGTTGCAAAATTCAAAAGATGCAGAACAGCTCACTTTACACAGCATGCACAGAGAGTGTTTTGATTACATATTAGGGCCTTGTATTCTCACCAGGATGTGACCCTGAGCAATAAACTGTTTGTGTCTGCACAAGGAGAAGCTAAAGACAGTTATGGGAGGGGCTAGAACTAGCATAGTTGGGAGAATAGGGACTGTCTGGGATGAGAAGATTTCCCCTTTAATGGGTCACAAGTAACCTTCTTACAAAGGCCCGTTAATGGCTCTGAAGCTGACCAGTGAGTCCAATATTTCTATCTTGTCCTCCGGGCAGAGTAGAAGTGAAAACATATGTTACTCTGGACGAAGAAATCACTCAGAGTAGTATTTTAAGTCATCATCGTGAAAGCAAGGAATGTTACAACAAAGATTAAATACAAAAATACTGCAAAATATGTTTCTTTTCAAGTAATGTATAAATTTGAGAATCAAGTATTTACAATGTCTTGATTTGGCGAATGGAAGTCTTTATATGTCTTACTTATGTCGATATCCTTAACCCTTTTTTCTACAGCAGCCCTCGAATCGTTTTTGTTATTTGTTTGAATATTTTGATTAAATAATTAAAAATTCACACAGGCACTGGGCACCTTGTCCTATATATATATCAATAAAAAAGGTTAAAACCTGCTCTTTCTCCTTGAATATGTTTCCTCTTTCATATGACACAAAAATTGTGGAATTTGGATGAAAATCGACAGAGTTATGACGATTATACTGTTGCGTGTGCAACAAGTTTTAATTATATTTTTAGTAGAAATTCTCTCCTACTGTATTTCTGTTTGATATTACTTGATAAAATGTACTTGATTTTGTGTGTAAAATGAATTCAATCTTTGTAAAAAGCTACAATGTTGTCAGGTCCTTCCTAAGAGTAAATTGACAAGAATAAGCTATTTGAACATTGTTTGGATAACGGTCCAGCAGTTTGTGTTAGCTTATAGGCTTAGGGCTCCTGCTATGTCTATACATAAAAAGGGGTTCTTGAAGCAGGGAGATATCACTTTCACTTGTAAAGCAGTGTCCATAAAGCTAGCCGTACACTACACGACTTAGCACACCGCAACCCAACTCGATCGTCGGGTCGCCAACAGTCGTGAGGCGTGCAAGAGTTTAAGACTGCGATTGGCAGTTTTAAGATCAGTTTTAAGTCGCGCCGACTTCAGTCGGGAAGAACCAACATGTTCGTTCTTCCCGACTGCGGTCGGCGCGACTTAAAACTGGTCCTAAAACTTCCAGTCGCAGTCGTAAACCCATGCACACTATACGACTGTTGGAGATCCGACGATCGAGTTGAGTTGCGGTGTGCAAAGTCGTGTAGTGTACGGCTGGCTTAACATTTGTTGTGGACAGCAAGAGCTTGTTGTAAAAGGCACTGTTTGTTGTCAGTGACCAGTGCTATTCCTAAAGAGATCAAACAATTGTTGTCGGCAACAATTGTTGTTCATGACAAGCCCATTATTATTTGTGACAGTTGTTACTCATGACAAGTTTGTTTGTTGTCTACAGCACTGAATTGTCAAGCATGACAAATTGTTACTCTTGACAAGTTATACATTAAGTCCAGGAGTTATCATGTGTGCAGTGCCTTTGTTGTGCACAACATTTACTTTTGATATTACCTGTAACAAACCTATGTATTCTTTAGTTAAACTTTACTGTTCTATTGTTTAGTTTAAGTTATTCACTTGTACTTTGGGGGTCTCAAAAATGTATAAAAGGGTGAGATTTGAGGAACCCAGAGCTGTTTTTGATCAGCTTTCGTAGAGAGATCATCTAGATATGGCTAGAAGAAACACTTAGTATGAAGTAATGGACAGCTTGTTATTTTGAAGTGTCAAGTATAGCTAGATGTAGCTACAACATGTAGAGGTGTATCTATAGAGGATTCTCAATATACCAGCAGATTCCATAAACTCTATCGCTCGTCTTATTTCCCTGCATTCAATCTTTGTTTGCCTTCGAACCAAGAACGCGACAACACTAATCACACACTAAAGGTATAGGACTACTGTAGGCCTAAGCCCTAGCCTAAGTAACGTTACTCCGTACTCCGTACATTCACGGTAAAAATCACTAAAATATTCCCACTTGCCTTTATGTCATGATACTCTAATACTTCTAGACATCTTTGTTACTCGAAATTGCCATATACTCGGCAAAACAACGATACAGGGATTATCAGGATCAGTTTCAGACCGCGGCCTTTAGGACAGAACAGAAAAGGTATAAGTCACAGCAGTAGGCTACAGCCCCCGTGTCCTTCATAAAATTGGCCAAATAAAACAGGGACTCCACCAAGTTGAATGCATGACAAAACTTTAATATTTCATATTCGAAAATGGCCATACATATTGTACCACCCAGTCCGAACACTTACGTAGGGTGATTGTACAGTGTGAATGCACTGGCAGTCGATCACACATATGGATGAAAGGAAATGTCGTAAGGACTATTTCAATCGTATACCAAGAACATCCTAAGCTGACATAAGACTGTGGGCATGCGTCTTGGCTTCAATGAACATAGTAAATGGTTGTAAAATACAATTCTCTACCATACCCGTATCTTACAACCTAGAATGATTCAAAGTATATGCTACTTCTTCAATTACCATAGACGGAACCCAGGCTATTGTAGAAGTGTATCATGCATCTTCATGTAAGCTTGATGCAAACAAATTCTGGTATAACATTGAACTCCTATGACTTGTCTGCCTTGGTAGACAAACTATCTGTAAATACACCGCTGCTTAACAGGTATAGATATGAAAAGAGGTAATACAGTGGTATTATTGTCAATTTACTATACATTTTAGTGAAAATGCGTCACCACAAAGGAGTTGAGAATACCTCAAGAACGGGGACGTCATTCCCTTTAAAGAATGGAAAAGCAACATATTGGTTAAAGTAAACCAGTACACTCTAAAAACATCTAGTCAATTGGGGCACGAACCGGAATCTTGTCAAATTTTCACAAGATTTGTTTCAAAATTGACTAGAAATGGTTCAAAAATGAAACTATTCGTTTCATTTATGAGCCGACGGAATCTAGTCAAAGATATTACAAGATTCCGGTTCGTGCCCCTATTGATATTAGATTCTGTTCAAATTTGACTAGATTATTTTTAGAGTGTATGGAACCATTTCATGTACCAAATAAATCAATGAAAGAAAAAGCCAGTCTTTTACCTGGGAATTCGTGGAAAGCTTTCAACTTTTCCTGATGTGCTTCTCCGGGAGTTAGTTATCGGGAGATATTGATAATAACGACAATAATGAGGATCGGTTGAAAATACACCTCACCCTACCCCCATAGAAGTCTAAAGTTTAAACTCATTTTGAGATTATTTTAAAAAGATTCAGAATTTTGTTCAGAAATCGATTAGGAGGGGGAGGGGGCACGCTCCCCATGCATCCCCGTGCCGGCGCCACTGTACGTAGATTCAATCATACGTTCTCCGGATTCTCTTTACCACAGTGTAGGTTACAATGTTCCCGGTGACACATTTCTGGGGAGGGAGCGGGGAGGGTGGATGGGGCGACACTGGAGATCCTTACAAACCATGAGAAGTCGAAGCACCAGCACAGAGTTGAATCATGATTTCACACTCGATTGCACAGTAAAGTGATGACTCACCACATCTGCAACAGAGCAGAAGATTAGAAACAGGCTGTTCTCTGTCACGTCCTGTACGTACTCCCCTAGATTGCGGAATGATTGAGAGAAGGACCTATGCCGCAATTCCTTGTTAATGTGTTGCGTGAACGTGGTGTCCTTACAATATAATACATTCAATTAGCACAATTTAGCGATTGTATACTGTGGCCGTTGGTGAGCATTTCTGCAGGGATGAGGTTACACGAAAACAGCCTCTTTCCTGTGACCGTGGGAGGCCGCTTTGTTAACTTGAAGCCATCCTGGGGTCAGTTTTGTTTGCTTTAGTCCGAGAATGTAACGTTCAAGTCTCAATGTGGGTTCTTTTTGGCATGATTGTACAAAGTAAGCGCAACGGGCCCTAGGCTTTACATTACAACTTCTACTTTGACACCGGCCAGTCTAAAGGTTACTGTCTAACGTTACTTGTTAGTCTGGTTACTGACATAATAGCCTAACGTAATACACAGTTAAGGTTTCATTTCTAACAGTGTGTTATGAAGCCTATTTGCATCTATTAGGCGTAGAAGCCAAAGTTGATTTTTGAAGGGGGGGGGGGGCAGTAGAAGCTCAAGTTTATTTTGGGGGGGGGGGGCAGTAACGACCTGCCTGAAAAATGCAACACAAATTTTCCGCGCGCTCCACGCGCAACCAGCATGTTAATGGCATGTACTCGGTTGATCACACCGCTAGCCAATTACATACAATCATTCGCCGTGTTACTTACCTTCCATATTGATTATATGTTTTGGGATTTCTCTCATGGGTTTGGGAGCATGCATTCTGTTGTGTGATCGCCGGTCTGGGGGAGGGGTCTAAGGGGAGGAAGATAGGGTGTCCCTCTCCCCTTTGAAAATTTTGAAATATTAGTTGTCCTTTCATGCAATCTGGTGCCACATATGCTCAGTACCTTTAATTGTAGTAAAATTTGTATTAAAAAAAAATTACGTATTTTAGGTACTAAACAGAAAAAAAAAAAAAAATCGGTATCTACGAGGGAGGCATGACTCAATGGATCCCTAAATACACCACTATATACTGCATACGCACTTTACACCAATTTAAGTTGGTGTAGCCTACCAAAATGATTCATGGTTTCAATTTATACGGCCGTAAAAGTAGTACATCGTAGAGATTATCCAAATTTTCGTGTAAAAATGTATGCCGTGGTGTCAATATTAATATTATTCAATTTTTGCTTTATATTTGACGGGGTATGGGGTGACCAAATATTTGGCAGCACGCGTGAATATAGGGTGTTAAAATATTTGGCCGTTAATTGCAATTTCGAATGCCAAAATGTTTGGCCGTATTAAGGAGAATCATCGATCGCCAAAACATTTGGTCTGGCCTAGTTATTGGACAGCGTCAACACAATAAAGGTCAGGCCGGGGCACGAGGGGGCCGTGCCCCCCCCCCCGTGCGGGCCACTGTGCCCCCCATACCGAAAATAGATCGAAAATAAAATATTAGTACATGTAAACTGTGGCCCTGGTATGTCACCAAGCGATTTGTAACCAAAAATGATCCCAAAAGGAGTTTAATAATGAACGTATTTTGTTCTCTGTAACATTTTTGTTCTGAAATTACAAAAATTTTCGCACGCTACACGCGCTTTCATCTTCAGTTACATATAGCTTTAACACCCGTTTCAGATATGTTGGCTTAATTTATAAATGAACAGGTTCCACAATTAGGCTATTGTTCTTTCGTGTAGGTGTGATTCCCGGAAAAACACAAAATTGAATCCATAAAAAGTTCCATCCTCTTTCTCTTACGATCGGGAAGAATCTTACTTCAGACTCAACATCATGATAATCATTTTTGCATGAAACGTAAAGTGCCTCAATGTCTAGGGTGGTGGAAGGGGGGCAAAGTCGCCCGGCGACTTGGTTTAATTTGTTCTTAAAGACAGATACTCATCACCCCAAATATACATTTTGGTTGGGAGAAATCAAAATTCTCAATTGGTCAGTGGTGAATGCTCTTTGATTGACATCAAAGCTCACAATACACAGCATGCGCAGAGAATGTTCTGGTTACATGTTATGGCCTTGTATGCCCAACAGGATATGCCCTTAAGCAATGAACTAGGTTAACTTTGTGTCCACACAAGGCGGGGCTCAACACAGTTTTGGAAGGAGTAACTTAGTCGGGAGAATTGGGACTGTCTAGGACAAAGAGGGGCAGATTCTTTCATAGAAACCCAATTTTTTCAACTTTCCTTAATAAGAACCAAATATTTTCAATTTTTCTTCAACAGAACCCCAAATTTTTCGACTGTCGCCCAAAATTTCGCGTTCGGTATCCATTCTGTAACCCATTGCTTTTGACGGGGCTTCGGGTAGCTGGACCTCTTAGGGGAGCTTGGTCCCTTCGTCGGGTTTATCATTCCACCACCTCTTGCTGAGTCTGTATGCAGGTTTTATCGTGGTAAATACTTTTCCTTCAAAATTTCGGCGCTCTTCGCTCGCAATTCTCACAGGCGAAGTTATTTCACCCATGAACATTATTAGTACAAAAATTCAAGTGAACTCTTCCAGCCAAAGCTAGATGAAGGCTCAAAGTTAGATGTCGGGCATCAAGGGCTTTCATGTAGTAATCTAGGACCTTGAGTAACGTTCGCTACGCGACAACTATACGGTTTGAAGGTAAATTTACTTGTACCAAAGTTTATTCCAAAATTTACTTTTTGTGTTTTTTTCATGCAAAATTTCGTTCAAATTAGAAATACGATAGTCACCATCTGAACTGTGAACTATGAAGACATTGGTGTGCTTTCACTGTCATTCAAAGTCCTGCTCAAAGCTCCATGCTGGTGTTCCCATATTGCTAATTCGCCACATATTCGGAGAATTTCCCTCTGGGTCCTAACAAAATCACACTGCATCACACCAGGCCTGCCTAATGGCAGCCCCTGGTCCCGCCACGCCGTTCGCAAAGTACTCAACCGGCTTCACCTGCGCTGGCTGAGCTGAAGATATATCGTGATTATAGCAGGGTCGTATCCAGGTTTTTGGTGTGAGGGGGCAAAGTCGACTCATCGTCCCCATTCTTGACCGCAGTCCTGGGGGAGGGGAATTTTTTTTTGCTGTCTCGAAGGGCTTAGATGCAAAATAGTGCTTCTCTTTATACTAGATTCCAGTGTTCTCCACAAAGGTTTTAAGAGGGACGCAGGGGTGGCGCCAGGATTTGCCCGAAGGGGACCAGACTCCCCGACGGGGAGGCCAGCGACCCGAATACCCGACAGCCCCGATGTCGTCGAGGGGTTGGTCAGGGGGGATTTGAAGAACACCTGTGTATTATACCATGCCATTGCGGAGCATATATTGCATAAAATTTGTATACTAGAGGAACCTAGATTTATCGTTTTTATGCGGAATCTAAACTGTGAAATTGCAAAGCGCGCGAAGCGCTCGAAATTTTGGGGGGTAAGCCTAAACTAAAGAGAATCTGTACTTATTTAAAACTTTTATAGGTCAATTGTTCGGGCAGGTGGGCCCTATCAGACATAACTTACATTTTACTTCCCTCCTCAGGTCACTAGCCGTACCTCACGACAGACATAAGAGAACATTAACTAGGTTTACGGAAATGAGATGACATTGGACTATATTTAGCTATATGGGACTAGGAAAGAGTGGGCAAAGCGTACCACAAAATTGTAGGATTTATCTCAGAAATGATCCTTTTGAAAGCCAAAATAAGTAAACCGACCATGGGTGGCGACAGAATTTTCCCGAACGGGGGCCGGGCCATGACACACATCAGAGAACGGCAACTATGCATTGCGATATGGGATGAAATTTACAACCTCTACATAAGCTGTGTACTCTGCCTACATGTTACTTGGTAAGGTGGACAGGACTTGTGCTGTCTAGCTATGTGGAATGGAAATATTGAAGAAAATAAAGTGACCCTACAGCACGCGTAGCGCGCCGAAAATTTTGGGTTCTTATTAGAGAAGTTGTCCTCTTGAGAGCAAAAAAAAAAGCAGGCTAAAACTGTAAAAATTCCCCGACGAGGAGCCATTAACCCCTGCCCCAACCAGGCCCCACCCCTAGAGGGGCGGCCCGCCCTCCGAGTGAAAATGTCATTGACAACCATTACTTTTATCCGGATTTATTTTTTTACAAAATCAGGATCAGGGTTCGAAAAAAAGGGCTAGAGTTCAGTCCCTAAGGCATAATCTGTTAAAAAAGGAGAAAATATCCGGAACACTGTTTCCAGACGAGATGACATCATGATATCCAAGGTTTTGATTGACTTTTCGGGGGCCTATTGCCAATGCGTCCTGTGTACTCTGCCTACATGTTACTTGGCAAGGTGGACAGGACTTGTGCTGTCTAGCTACGTGGAATGGAAATATTGAAGAAAATAAAGTGACCCTACAGCACGCGTAGCGCGCCGAAAATTTTGGGTTCTTATTAGAGAAGTTGTCCTCTTGAGAGCAAAAAAAAAAAAACAGGTTAAACTGCGGACTGCGGTCAAGAATGGGGACGATGAGTCGACTTTGCTCCCTCACACCAAAAACCTGGATACGCCCCTGCTATAATCACAATATATCTTCACGGTTCGAAAAAAGGGCTAGAGTTCAGTCCCTAAGGCATAATCTGTTAAAAAAAGGAGAAAACATCCGGAACACTGTTTCCAGACGAGATGACATCATGATATCCAAGGTTTCGATTAACTTTTCGGGGGCCTATTGCCAATGCGTCCTACATAAAATAAATATGCCATCGGTTCTACTGCGGATTCTACCGTCCTAGATCCCTACCCCCTCCCACTTCGCCACACCAACTTCCCATCCCTCCCTCCTCTCACCGTTCTTTTTATTTATTTTTTTTTTCGATTTTTTTTTTTTTTTTGCTTTCCTTAATTTTTTCAACATCGTCCATTGCGTTCCCCAAATTTCTGTGGGGGGGGGGGGCACTCTGCCCCTGCCCCCCCTCTGGCTACGCCACTAGATTATAGTCTTTTTCCCTTCACTTGTGGAGAATTTCTGTATGTCAAGCGGAGGGAAAAATTTCCATCAGAAGAGTAAAATCTTCGCGCGCTTAGCGCGTATTTGCACACGTAAAACCGATACCTTTAAGCTATCTGTGGTAAGCTTGAGATACAATCCCCTGTAGTTCCGGCAAACTGTAATCATGTGGTGTCACTACTGACAACAAACATAACCTTCTTCGGTGCCCCTCTATGAGGTGTCGGTGCCCTCTATATCAGAATTCCTGGCTACGGGCCTGCCTTAAGGAAGTTTTTTAACTATTGATTACCTTTAGCTACAGCGTCGCATTATTTTTCTTTCAGTAAATGCCCGAAAAATTCTCAGCATATTGCCCGAATTTTCACAAAAAAAATTGGGTGGGGGCTGCAGCCCCACCCCCTCCCCCCGCCTCCTTCGCCTATGTTTATTTGCCAAAAAATTGCAAGACATTTCGCCTATCAGCTGTCAAATTTGCACTTATGATGGTTTCTTCACCTGTACTAAACTTACTAATTAAATTAGATATGGCATGTTTCTTCACTTGCCGAGTCATGTATCCCCGAAACGCAGGGCTACCTGCGCGCGTGTCCCTGTGTGCAGGGCGTGTCCGGGCGTACCTCAGCGTGGAGAAGGGAGCTGGTGGTTTGGCGGTTTATTTAACTGTAATGTATGTATATACAACAGTACTGTACCATGCACTAACCATAGAAACAAAACGCTGACACTGTCACAAGAGCATAGCTGCATGTTAAAGCCGTGAAGCCAAAAATGTGAGGGCGCTTCCCCTGTATTGATAGGCGTCTGCAGTCATCTTTATAAGTAAATGACATTTTATCCGTTTTTCGAAACATTGTTTTGTTTTATACTCCTAACTCTTACTGCTAACCTTGAAAACCTATAGTTTCTCCGCCAATAACTGGGACAGAAGCAGCGATATGTTTGTACATATTGTGCACCGTATACAGATCAGACAGGCAGCGTACAGACACTAATCCATCGTTTACGATCACCGGACGTCATTCTCCCATACTTTAATTTCTATGGGTAAAGCTTGTTTTATGCAAGACAGGCATACATCAATCAATAACTCAGCTTTGATTTTGATTACCAAACTTCAGTCCCATTAATTCTAAACTAGCTGCGTTTAGAGAACGCTGTGGTTGAGTTGAAGAGTGGCTGTAACTTGAAGCCAGGGTATTCAGTGAAGACACTGGACAAGCTTGGTAATAAGTGGGTCCAAATTTGTTAGTACTGTATAAACAGTTAGGCATAGTAGCCAGGTACAACAGCTCGTGTTGCCAATAATAATATCAGTATTAACTTATGCCTATTAGTACTATAGTAGGCCTATGTTCGCTGCTCGCTAGAGTCACAACTTGCAGTAGGTCCTAGCCTAGGCCTAAATATAGGCTAGTAGATTTTGGCTAGCCTACTGTGTCAAACTTTTATGTGTGTAGCTAGGCGCAAGCCTGAGTTAGCCTAGGCTAGGCCTACTGTACTGTGTAGGCCTAGGCTAGTCTGCAGACTGCTGACCTAGTATTTGGGAAGCTTTGGGGCTTCCAGGTCAACAATATACCCATTGTCAAAATTGGGCTACCGCAACTTCAAAAATTTTGAATGGTCTCGATCTTTCTCAAATTCACGTATACTCCTACATAATTGACCTCTACGGGGCCTTATATGTTTAAGACTCTTCATTCTAAGATTTTTTGCACTTAGTGTCCAAAAAAAGACCAAAAATTTTGAGTTACACAAACGATCCTGTTTTGTTTTTTTTAACATTCTATGAAACTGCTAAATCGTGTAACTAGGACGTTCACACTATTGTGTGCTAAATAGCACGCACTGTTGTTCAATTGTGACATAGTCTATAGCTATAGTTACGTTCATACACGCGCATACGCATATATAGCAACAATCACTGCAGCAACGCACGCAGACGATATTTAGGGTGATTATTTAAATTAGGGTACCAATGGTAAAATATGCTTTTAAAGGCAACTGTCTTGCTATTTTAATCCACATGGTCTTTGCTATGCTTTCATTTTGTCCTCACTATTTATGTAAGTGCATATCTTCCAAAAAATAAGTATCATTGTAGTGAATCCTCCCAACTTTGATGAAAAAATTGGCTAAAATTAGCAATTTTGGGGGCAAAAAGTGTGACATTTAAACAACCATAGCAGAAATTAGATTTTCCCTTATTTTTACACTTATCTTGCTCAGTTATTTTAACTTAAATGGTTGATGAGGTATCAATTGTACCCTTGAAACTCATATTTTATGAGAAACTGACATTTTTCTTTTTCCTGGGATTCGACGAAAGAGAGGTTCCGCGTGTAACATTTGGTGTTACCGTTACAGTGTGAAATTTCAGTATCTTATTTTCCAAAAATTACCTACAGTAAATACTAAATCTTTCTTGTTTTAGTGGTTGATTGAAGCCTGTGCAATTGTTTAATGCATATATAGGTTTGGACAAAAGCAATTGTACAGAAAAGAAAAACATAGCCATTTTGCATTTTGACAGGCCACTTTGGTGTCACGGAAATATGTTACATAGTGAACCTTTGCAGTTAAAATACTACTACTTCCTAAACTTGATATGTTGTCTTTTTTAGCTGAACTATAGTATTTAACATAGCTTTTAACTTACAGGTAGTAAAACTGTGCCACCTTGTTTATGATTTGAAATATCATACAATATTACTTTGGTGTTCTCCCAATCTAGGTTACATGTGGAACGTATTGTTTGTACCACAGAATTGAGATGAAACCCTTGACTAAGTAATCACAAGAGGCTTTAGCTTCAGACTGCTCAGATTAACTATAGAAAACCCATAAATGATATAAAATAACTCAATAAGTAGTCTTAGTGGGACAAACATATTTTTGGTGTTCATGTTACACTGTGAAACCTATAATTTCTGTGCAATGGGGCTATTTTGAGGTCAAACATCCTCTGAACATTCATAAAACAACTTGTACAACATCATTTAGGCCTAAGCCTACAATGAACAAGTAAATATAACAATTCCACCCATGGTTTCACATCAAAAATTATGATACATGAAATTAGGGCTATAAATGTCATGTCACAGTCTGGTACCCTAATTAAAATAAACACCCATTACTCTCACAGTAATATACGGTCAAAAGTTTGTGTTGCAATAGCCTAGGCCTAGTTCAGGGAACAAAGTGTACGTGAGAACTAGGCCTAGGTACCCTAGGCTAGTTCAGGGAACAAAGTGTACGTGAGAACTAGGCCTAGGTACCCTAGGCTAGCCAAGGCCTACAGTAATTGTGAGATAAGATTATTCCAGGGTTTCCCCTGGCATTCCTTTTGTGAGGCGACCACCTCACAGAAATTTGGGTAGGCCCTAGGCCTATATTATATACTTCATGTAAGCCAACCTCAAACTGAAGTGAATAGACACCTACTAGGCAGTGTTCGAATTAGAAAAAAAAAGTTACATGCACCTGTGCATGTAGCTGCAAAATTTTACCTGCGCAAATAAATTCTTACATGCACCATTAAAATATGATAATGAATTGCATTTTTTCTATAACTGCCTCACAACAATGTGTCGGTTAGGGATGTTGATTTGCGATTTATTAATAATGAGTTAATCATTTCATCACATAGATATTTTTGCAATTAAACATCGATTAATCACACTTGTATTCCAGTATGCTGATTCCTCAGAATTGCAGAATCATTCCATGTAACGATTGGCTGAAATTAATTTACAGTTTACGTAGACACAGTTTTGGCACAGCCTGATTTTGTACTTTGTTTTTCATAACTTCATTTTAACAATGGCAAAGTTACAAATAAACAATCGTTAAAATCGGTAGTGAATAAGTCAGACAGTTTACTAATTTTATAATGGCTACAGTTCTGTGAAGCATGGTGCGGTAATTTAGGCCAATACAATCTCAAAGGCAGGCCTACTGGACTATGGACTATGGGCTATTCATTACTTGCAACCAATCTACGTAACTCATTCTAGGCCCTTAGATTTTTCTCGCCGATCATTACCACAAGTCCACAGCCTTGCGCAAACATACTGCAGTGATGTGCTGAATCTCCCATTATTTATTTTCTTTTAACTCTTCTGAAAAGTACCTGTAATACACACAGAATGTTTCTTTGTGTCTATGACAGAAAAAATTACGAACCTAAGCCTACTCGTCTTACTTCCTCTAACGGAGCTTATCCCCTACATGTGTGCGTGTACAATACGACATAGTAGGCCTTTAACGCACACTGTTTAGTACAGTGCATGTAGGAACATTTTGCAAACTGGCGATTTTACATATATGTCAGTCGAAATCACCGAACTGTTGGCTAGTAAATGAAAATGGACATTGCACAGTTGCACTAAATATCCTAACGTATGTTGTGTATGTTCCTTACAGCCTATGCTACACATGTGTTTCTTAATTTATGCAAATGAAGGACACATGAATGACACACTGTCTACAAGCGATCCAAACATAAATACTGCCGTACGCAAGCTCCTGCAGTCACATAACACGAATTAACAAGTAGATTTCTGTCTATTTAATCTTTTTTTTATTAATCTTCAACCAGTTTTTAGGTTGTTGGAGAAATCTATCTCACTCGAATGAAGGACAATTTTAGGCAAGAAAAAGCCAATCTTTGTGCCCTAGACCTACATGCACGCGTGCAGGTAAGCAATTCAAAGTTACGTGCACCGCCAAAAAGTTACGTGCACTGGTGCACGTGTGCATGCGTTATTTCGAACACTGCTACTAGGCCTAGTCCTATTCACTTCAGGCTGTTCAGCCTATTCATCTCCCTTTAGTCCCGTCTGGAAAACATGTAGGTTACGCCGAAGATCTTCGGCGTGGCACTCAAGCGGTCACGCCAAATTTCTGGCTTATTTTGTCATCCTGATTTCTATTTGGCGCACCTAGCCTACTGTACAGCAGAGGCTGGCGTAATTTTTATCTTGCCTTTCCTTTGGCGTAAATCTTCGGCGGCGAAAAAACGAACTTTCCAGTATGGCCTTTAGTTGTGTATTCACCTCAGTTTGAGATAGTCATACATGAAGTATCTCCCGAAATTTGCTAGCCTAGGCCTATATTTATTTTATTTATTTTTATTTAAACTTTTGCCTAAAACTAAAGAGGGTAAAACTCGGTTAGCCAAAGCTAATCTTCCCCGAGGCCCTCGGTTACAAAGTGTAAGACATAAAATTGAAAGAGAAATATTAGTAAACATTAAACAAGTCAAAATTAAAAACATATAAACCTTACAAAGAGAAAGAAATTCATAATTAAAACATAGCAAGATCCTAAAAACAGAAAACAGGCTAGATATATACAAAAATATAGAACAGGAAAATCAAGTTAAAATCTTACAAAAGTAGACAAAAGGGGGAACATCAAAACAAACAATAAGAACACCATTTAAACTGTAAAAAATATCGCGATAAAAAGATACCCACGACTAAGAGAGTAAAGTGTCAGTAAAATATCATAAAGTATCCTTGATTAAAGCTTTAAAACGATTTAAAGTTGCTGCACTCTTTATGTTGTTGGGAAGGTCGTTCCATTCTTTTGCTCCAATATAAGAGAACCTTTTGTTATTAAAATCAGTTCTGCCCCCGGACATGTATAAAGCTAGCGAGGAAGTTGACCGTAGGCCGTGGTCGTGAACAGAGTGTGTATATTCAAACATATCTCTCATATAAGGAGGGGTGTGGCCATTTAGGGATTTATATACCATAATTAAATGCTTTTGCTTTAAACTTTGTGAAAATGTTCTCCATCCTAGTCTTCAGATCTCTCATCATATGTGGCATCAAGTATTATTCGGGCGGCACTCTTTAGAAGTTTTTCTATTCTAATTACATTACTGCGCGTACATGAACTCCATACAAGGTTACAAGGGTAAAATATATCCGTTAAAAAATAAAATTCTTGTAGGTATGCCAATGAATTGCTTAATCCTTCTTAATAGTGCTAAACGAGTGCTTACGGTTTTACACACATAATCAATTTGATCTTGCCACGTTAAATTCGAATCAACCCTGACCCCCAGTAACTTCTCCTGCTGAGTTTCCTTTAGTCTGTTTCCATCAAAGTAAGCATTTAGGGTGTCAGTTTCAGAAAGCGTGCGTTGCTTCTGTTTGGAGCATATCAACATGCTTTTTGTTTTATCCACATTTACGACCATTTTGTTATCGTTGCACCATTTTTGTATAGTTTTGAGATCCTCGCTTAACTTTACAGATAGTTCTTCAGTACTCTTACCAGAAACACCTATAGCCTGCCTAACTTAGCCTAATTACCATCTGTACTATACTAGCCTAGCTATACTAGAAGTAGCCTATTGCTAGGCTAGTTCTCCTTCACTATTGGTGCCAAAGACAAAGCTGGCCATTCCTCACACTCTCTAAAACCCAGGGGGGATCTTGTCTCATATCTTGCCGGTTTGTATACATTGGACTATTCTATTATAATGGGTGCATTATACGTGCGTGCACGTACTGTGTGGCACACACTTTGTGGCCGTGTATATGCCTACTTACAGTACATTATTCCACTTAGTACAAAACCCTGTTTTTCTGTAGTGTACTGTGTAGCACTGAATGTGACCGTACTGTACACTCTTCTCTTTCCAGTCTATCCTTCCAGAAATGGAGGGTAGGCCTATAGCATATACTGCACAGGAACGTGCTGGGTCCTGTTCAAGGGCTAGCTAGTGTATGAGCAGATAGGCCTATAGGGGCATAGGCCTAGGCCTATTCTACAATCCGTGACAAGGTCACGGCCGTGATGCGTGGAATTTGTCATGGCTGACCGTCACGTCATGTACTGAAGTGTACATGCTGATGTTTCGTTGTCAGGTTGTGGTGTAGAGCTTATGCATTGATGTCATGCGACGTCATTTTGGTGCCAAAACAGTGAAGCACAGTGCACGCACGACGTAGAATTCGCATGCAACAGTAGAATACTACGTGCGTATCCGACCGATACATGAATCAGCTGTCTGCATTTGCAGGGGTAAGTTGCAATGATACACGCAGCTTGCCTCCATTGGAGTCAAGCGTGATGTCATGTGCAAGCTCCATAGGGCAAAACCAAAATTCGAACCGTTAAGGGGCAATTAGTGTTACAGGTATAGGGCAAAAACCAGAAAATTCATGATACTGTAGGCCTATTTACTACAAATTGGAATCATATCAGAAATCAATTTCAATACAGTATGTTCTTCCTTTTCACAAAACTAGCTAGATTATGCCAAAAAATCCCAAAATAACACTACCTAGCTTGAAAATAAGATGAATTTCTGCTGCGTCTGAGCGCTCGGAAGTGTTCGTTAGAAAAAGATGATTGTGCAATAAAATCAACTTGTTGTGCCAGTCGTTTTTTTCTCGTGAATGTATTAGGTCTATGTGTACTTACATAGTACATTCAAGACATAAGAAAAGGCTGGTACAAGGCTAACAGAACCCTAACAAGGCACTTAAGAACCCTACCATTGCAAGCTTTTTGTATGATACGTTATGCTACCGTAGATGCGCACTCGACAGGCCCGCACAGTCGGTGGTCACCCCATCAGGGAATAATTTATCCGGTATCGCATCACAATTTGCTACACAAGCTGGAGAAATTGCTACACAAATCCAAAAATGTGTAGTACTTTTTTGTGTACATAACCATAGGTTTTTCAGTGATTTTACACTACAGAAGGAAACAAACATTTCTCAAAACTGCTATGCAAAATTTGAATGTGTTATTCCCTGCCCATCTTAATTGCCCTTAAACAATTCTGTCGGTCCAAAGAAAGATTGTGCAAGCTCCATAGGGCAAAACCAAAATTCGAACCGTTAAGGGGCAATTAGTGTTACAGGTATAGGGCAAAAACCAGAAAATTCATGATACTGTAGGCCTATTTACTACAAATTGGAATCATATCAGAAATCAATTTCAATACAGTATGTTCTTCCTTTTCACAAAACTAGCTAGATTATGCCAAAAAATCCCAAAATAACACTACCTAGCTTGAAAATAAGATGAATTTCTGCTGCGTCTGAGCGCTCGGAAGTGTTCGTTAGAAAAAGATGATTGTGCAATAAAATCAACTTGTTGTGCCAGTCGTTTTTTTCTCGTGAATGTATTAGGTCTATGTGTACTTACATAGTACATTCAAGACATAAGAAAAGGCTGGTACAAGGCTAACAGAACCCTAACAAGGCACTTAAGAACCCTACCATTGCAAGCTTTTTGTATGATACGTTATGCTACCGTAGATGCGCACTCAACAGGCCCGCACAGTCGGTGGTCACCCCATCAGGGAATAATTTATCCGGTATCGCATCACAATTTGCTACACAAGCTGGAGAAATTGCTACACAAATCCAAAAATGTGTAGTACTTTTTTGTGTACATAACCATAGGTTTTTCAGTGATTTTACACTACAGAAGGAAACAAACATTTCTCAAAACTGCTATGCAAAATTTGAATGTGTTATTCCCTGCCCATCTTAATTGCCCTTAAACAATTCTGTCGGTCCAAAGAACGTCACATCTGGTGCGAAGTTTCAATCACGTGACGTGTTGGAGTGCAACCGTTGTTACCACGCATGGTTACCAGTACAGTGGGTACCGTTACTTTTAGGGCTGTGACTGTTTAGCGATTAATTGCTAAATGATCGCATACATGTGTTATAAACATTTAGTACATTGAAGCTACCAGCGAATCATTGCAAAACCTGTTTTCCGTACGAAATAAAACAACAATCTGCAGTCATTAGAGAAAATTAGATATTCAGTTTAACTTGAAAAAATGAAATACATAATTACTCTTTTACATATATGGCACACATGTACAGGTAAACATACAACATCAAAGTTGAGCTTCTATGAGGATCCTTGTTTGAGGTTCATGGAAACTACTGTATGACCCCCTGACGTCACTAACACATTTACATATTCATCATCTTCAGGGGCACGTTTAAAGTCTCTATGTTGATCATAGGTACTTGCGATTAATTGCTTTAACGTTTGCAAAATTTTGCGATTAAATGTTTAATAAATAATAATTTTGCTAAATGTTCCCAGCCCTAGTTACTTTCCACCCCGGTAGTTTCCGCCACTGACTTTTGGCCTCCAAAATACTTGGGCGGACAAAACGTTCGAAATTAAAGACTAACTTACAAGCATACTGTATGTACTTCCTTTTCATTTCTGAGACCAAGAGCCAGATTGGAAAGTTTGCCCTGCGTGGGGCCTTTATTACCCGTGCAGAAATATGAACTTCGAAGTTGCCAGCTGGGCAACTTTAACAACTGACAACTGCATCCGCGCAAACTTTGTTGGCAGCAACCACACAAGTTGCCGGGGAAAGGCAATTTCCTGCAATCTAGCAGGTGGTTTTGGCCAAGATTTTCTCAGTACACTCCGCGCCAACTGATATGGTGGCACTCCTCTTAGATAGTATCAGCCGCGCAATTTTCTTGGCCATTATTAAAATCCCCCGCACACCATTACAAGCTTTCCAATCTGGACCGAGAGGATGATGAAATTGTAGGACTTTTTCAGAAATCACGTATGGATTGTATGATCTAGCTAGCCTAGGCTGTAGTGTTGTTTGTGTATTAGAATTTATTCCCAGTACTTACTATGTACAGGGCACTGTATACGTTTACGTGCATGTATATGTTCGTACTGTATTTTCGTACTCACAACAGTGGTTTTTTCCTCTTCATAAGCGAGTGATTTGTGCACCCAACTGCTTCACCTTGGCGCAGCATTATGAACTGAAATATTCTCCAATTTCAAGTCAACTTTCCCCGAGCAGATTTCCCTGAGTGTCATTTGACCAGATTGTGTGGCAGTTATCTCTTTGATCTCACTCAAGTTTCCCCAGGGAAAGCACTGAAGAAACTACAAATCTAATGTGCACTTGGCTGAATATGCTGATTATGTAATCACTTTAGTGTGCAAAGTATTATTAAGAGTGTGTGTTACACAAGCTTTTTGGATGCCTTTGCTGTCCAGACAGTTGTGGTTGGAGTGTTTACACTTCAGAGAAGAAAATCCCTGTATAGCAGAGTGGGCAAATTATAAATTATTTGCCTGGCTGGCTGCAAAATCCCCTCCAAGCAGCCTTACCAAACCAAATGCAATGTATAAACTGTCCATTGCTAACATATATACACATACACATAACCTGCTGTAAACAGTGGGTGCATGATCCAACATCGCAGAATGGTAGTGGCCAACTGAAGGGTAAACTTGTGATTGAATCAAGAAAAAGATAAAAGTGTACAAAAATAATACACGTACTAAGAAATCTGCAAAATAACACATATGGAAAGTCAAATTTGACTTTTGTCCTATGTATGACAATGTATTGAAAATTCAGTTTCATTGAAGGAAAGCAGAGACACTTTAGCCAACTCATGGCCAAGAGTTGTACAGTACAGTATTTCTGTGGTAGATTTGGGTAACCCACCCTTGCCTGCAGTAATTGTACTGTACAGTATGTAGCCTACAGTAAGCATGGGTTCATGTCGACCAGATATTTGGTCTGGGTCAGTGTAGTATCAGAATCTGCAGAGCAGTATGTGCCCAGTGAGCTTGCTGTTGTTTGCAGTATGTGCTAGTATACTATTGACTCATATTGTTTGCATAAAGTATCAAGGGGTTCAGAGCTGTTTGCCTTTAAAGTTAGCAGAATGCAGTTTATTTGTGCTGTCACTATATGTAGGTGGGATTTCAATTTTCTAAGATGCTGATACTTGTAAGAATTTGTCTTTCACGAACTTTTCCTTTCAAAGTAGAAGTGTAGTTTCGACCAGCTTTAGCTTTTAAAATAGAGATACCTTCAAGGATGTCAGTTGTCAGGCTTTATGAAATGAAGTACTGTAATACTGTACACACCAATGCATTGATTTCCTTAGTTGTGTAACAACATTTTGGAACATCTGACTGTCTTAAATAACAGTGAAGTTGGAAGTGTTTATTATGCTCAGTCTTCACATTTGCGATTTGGACCTTGTAGGAGGGTCACAGTGATTCCAATCCATTGGTTTCTTATTTGAAATTGTATACGTAGAGCCATTTTTGTTTTAATACAATCATTGTGTCTCCAAACTGAAACTGCAAGGGCCTGTAGCATTCTTTAAGAATTATTGCTTTGATGTTTGTGTCTTTCTCCGACTACAGGCTGCACAGCTGACCTGCATGTGTGTTTGCAGTGATCCTTCAATCCCACAAAGACATACTGTAGGAAGAAGGCTGCTTGTTGACTGATCCAGGGGCAGTTTGAAGCTTAATGAGCATGTATGACCTTGAGGTATCTAGTCTGTCCAACCATGAGAAGAAAGTATTGAATGCCCTTGGCAAATTTGTGAATACTCACCGACCAGGAGCATCTTTGAGGTTTGTATTGTAATTTGTACATGCTGCCGAACTTTGGACATGGATCTGACAGTTACTGGATTCTCGGCTTGTTCACTATGAACTGTTTTTACCTCTCATCTCACATGTGTTGTGCTACAGCTGTATGTACAGTGTACTGTTACAGGACTATGTCTAATTGAATGGGTGAAATACAAATGAACCATTTGATTGTCTAATTTTGGCAGGTCATCCTTGACTTGTAGTTCAGTAAATACCTTTATATTGCTGTATTTTTGGCCCCCTTCAGAGCTGGAAATAAGAAGAGGCTCTGCATGTCATGGCCATTAGGCCCCTTAACTTGCCTTTTTTGTCCCCACACATCACCAACACTTAAGGCTGTAATAGCCTTGATGCCCTTTATAAATATTTCTGTGTATAGTGTTCTTTAGTTAATCAGTTTTTGACTTGATATCGCACTTGCTACAGTAGGACTGGAAGCCTTGACAAATTTCTGCTGGCCAAAGGTCATATACAATAGCCTTGTCCTTTCATGTTCTTAAAGCCCTGTCCTTTTATTGGAATTTCCATTTCTATGTATTGGTGCCTTTATGCAGACACTATTTCATACTGCAAGGGAAAGCTTACTGTACCTTAATACATGTAGGCATGCACAGTCCAAACAGGTAAGTCAGGTCCAGTCCTGTGGTATGATGAGTACTAGTATTGTCCAGAATTCCACCAGAATTCTATATTCTTATATGTACATGCATAAAGGCCTCTTGGGGTGGCTCTCAAAGTTTTCCATGTGTGAGGAAGGAATTCCTGTAAATCTGACCACCCAACAGCATTAATGTTTGTAGTTGGTTACATGGATTGAAAATACTGTACCTACTGTAACCTGTGTTTTCATTGTTTACCTACAGTGCCATTGATGATATAGTACTGTCCTATGTGGTTGGAGTATTGGAGGACATTACCAGTGATGACGAATTTGATGTCGACAGCTTTGTAGAGATGATTGCAGCTTATATTCCTGGTTTTGAAGAAATTGAAGTGTAAGTTAAAGTCAAGCAAAACATTTAGTCATATGAGGCTGGGGGATTAAAGGCAAGATTGGAAAAATAGTTCTTCCTTGGGAATGAAGTGAATTTTTCCATTTCGTGGGAATGAAGTCAAAGCTCCACAACTCTTAACATACACTCATGTGCTGAGCCTTTGATTTAAGACTGAATCCTAGGTACTGTATGTATATATACTGTACTGTAAGAATGCATACTAACGATGCTAATATTACTACTTTGTATGGAAAAGTCAAATTTCCCTCTAGTTGTTGACTTTTCCTCCTTGTACACAAATTACCTTGGTAGGAGTTTTTCAGTGCTTCACAACATATATTCAACCAATGGAGTGGGTGGGTGCAGCCCCTCCCCCCCTCCCACACCAGTTAAAAAAGTCCAGTATATGCTGCTGTACATTGTGTGCTGCACTGCATAGGAATGTTATTGCTTTGCTGTGACCCATGAAGTCTAGTTATATATCTAGGTACGTTTGTGTGTTGAGTTCTCCTTGTTCATCACAAACTCACTGTACTTTTACAATCAGTATGGTACTAGTGCTCAGTACTTTGTTGTAAATATGTTAGATTTTGTGCTCAGACTTTTGCCTCCAATATTGCATTAACACTCTGAAGAATGATCCTATGGGATAGCACTTCAAAAGACAGATCTCATCACCCAAAGGATATTTTTGATGTGAGGATATCAAAATTCTCAGTTGGTGGCTACTCTTTGATTGACATCAAAGTTTGAAAATTCAAAAGTTACAGAGTAGCTCACATTCCACACAATGCAGAGAGAGTGTTCGGACTCCACATAGCTTTGTATGCTCACTAAGACATGCAATAAAATAGGTTTGTGTCTGCACTCTGCACAAGAAGAAGCTTTAATACATTTATGGGAGAAGCTAGAACTAACTTTGTTGCAAGAATTGGAACTGTCTGGGACGACGAGAATTGCCCTTTAAGCTTGTCTGCCTTTTGGCTTTTGATCATCATGACCTACTTGATATGGTACAGGTATTTTCTTGACAGACTTCACTTAATTCCTTCTAGCTCCTCATGAAGAGTACAGCCATTGATCAGTTTCCTCCACTTTGTCTGGTCACTTAATTTCCTACTGTCTTGCATCAATGCTTTGCAAGCTCAGCCTGTACCATTCCCTTTCTACAGCACACACTGCAGACGTAGGGATCCCTGTTTTCACCATTGTAACCAGAGTGAAAACATGAGGGGGAGAGGGAGGATGTTCGAAAAACCCATTTATGCTTCCCAAAGTTTAATACTGTAAATAACCATGATTTTGTGCAGGAAATCATGATTGTTTACTAGATATGAAAGTGTACAGAGGGAGGCGGAGGGGGGTTGCATACATTTTGTATATTTTGCTATGCAAAAGAGTCATATAAACCCCATAGATGTAAAAAGTCTCAGTGCTAAATGGTCGCTTAGTTAAATGAGCAGCTGTGTGGAGTCTCAGTTATAGCTGCTCGGAGCAGTTTCACGTCTTCACCAGAGGAAGGAAGGAGCTTTAGAACTTTCTGAAATGGAAACAGAAAAACTCTTGATGAGTTTCTTAGTGGGATATTTGGCTATTTCCCAGAAATACCTGATATCCCAAAGTCTGTGTAAGTTTTGCATGTCTTTTATGATCCTACCCTTATAAGCTACAGTAATTAATACTCAAGTTTGGACATGAAATGTGACTTTACAATATGTCTTACAGAAGTATACCTGTAACTGTAACTCTTGGCACCACTTTTTCAACTCTGAATCCTTGGTCTACATTACGGGGCTCAAAAATAGACTGGCGCTCTGGCTCTGGCAGCTGTGCCAGAAAAACGGAAAAGTAGGTGTTTGTCTGGCACTAAAAATAGGGCCAGGTGCATGAGGCAATAGCATCTATGAACTCCTGTGCCCCCCCCCCCCCACCTTCTCCACGTTCAAGGTGCCATTGAGGTCAATCTAAACCTAGCTGCCATAGGCTATAATACATTCACACAGGCCCTCCAGCCCCATTCAAGTTTTTCAGAGATGGAGTGACCACACCATGCTTAGTACTGCCTGGTGTTACACCAAAAAATGCTCTTTGTCTCATTTCCTGTCTCTGATATTTTGAATTTTTTTTTACAAAATGCACAAGTAACATTTCGGGAGACGATCAGAGAATGTTACATGCAGGGAACAGCGGTTTCTATGAAAAATTGAAAACAGCCCCAGACAATAGGAAAACAGCTTTAGAAAATCTTCAAAATGAAGGTCGTCAGAAGCTGTTTTTAGCTCTAGAGAGGAAAAGCTTATTTTCGAGCCCTGCATTACTGCTTGACAGCTGAACTAAGCAGAGACTTCACGTAAACTCCACCTGACTTTGACAGCCAGAGACACTTTTCAATTATTTACCTAACATTGAATCCCACGAAGCAACAGCAGCTTTGCTGAACAAGTTGGAAATGTCTAGTGGTTGTTACTGAGATTTGATCCATAGGCCTTGTTTGTACAGTACACACCAAGCTATGCAACTTTACTTCAGCTTTAGATGCCTGTTAATTCTTGCAAATGTTATGTAGTGTGATGCATGGGTGAGCTTGGCACAAAGTTACCAAATCTGCTCTTTGTGCTGCAAGCAGGACAATGGTACAAACTTGTGGGGAGTGCTTTGTATTCTTTAATTTACTTAATTCTAATCCATTTCGTCAATTTCTCTCTTGTTAATACTGTAGGGCTGTGGTTTGTGAATGGATGTTTGCTTTGAGCAGTCAGCTTCTGAAGAAAGATGAAGGTAGGATATGTCTTTTCCAATTTGAAATTTAAAGATGCTGTACTACAGTACACTTCCTGTCCATCTGGACC
This sequence comes from Holothuria leucospilota, assembly GCA_029531755.1. Taxonomy (NCBI): domain Eukaryota; kingdom Metazoa; phylum Echinodermata; class Holothuroidea; order Aspidochirotida; family Holothuriidae; genus Holothuria; species Holothuria leucospilota. The sequence continues at coordinate 14,094,659 of CM055972.1, forward strand.
CTGTTTAACCTGAAATGAAGGATAAACTCCTATATAGTGGTCTACATGTCATCTTTCTTGCCTAGGTTTACAAATTATATAACCTTGTACATGCATTGTAGTGAATCCAATGGAATTGTGAAAAGAAGCATGGAGTTGAAATAATTTTTGTGCTGAAAAGGCTGTGTGAGTGTTATTTTTCACCCTTGGTATCCGTCAAATACAGTGTATCACTCAGAACTTGTGAACCACCTACCTGAATTATGATAGAAAATAAAGTCATTCCTCCAAAATCCTTTTATTTCTTCAGAAAATCTTCCAAATGAAGTGGCTGTTCCTAACTTGGAGCCTGAAGCACCGTCAGTTACTGAGACAACTCTCCCAAAGGTAAGCAGTACTGACATTATACACTGTCAGGGGGGGGGGGGGAGGGGGAACCATCCAAGAGCAGTCAGCAGGTTCCATTGTCAACTGACCTTTCTAATGAAAAAGTCCAAATTTAACATACTTAAATTGTTAAGCATGTAAGCCACATAATGTGAAGTTGTTAAAAAGCCATATAGGCTTCCTCTATTTGTGTTGTAACTTAGTATTGTAAAATAAATGCTCTTCAAGACTAGGATTAATTACGACTTAACCAGTTGAACTGATGCAAAAGCTAAATTATTTTCTACTTTTATCCATTATTTTCAATTTGCATAGGATTTCTATGATTGTCTAAATTGAATTCTTATTGGCATCACATCACCTGGTGGTATTTTCTAGATATGTTTGCCGTAGCATCAACAATATCTGACTCTCAATCAGTAGAATACTGTAAAATCTCAAGAGGTGTGAAAAAAATAAAAAATGTTGTGAACCAACTCAATAAGCAAGCCCCTTTAAACTATCTTGTCATCCTCCTTGTCTTTCATAGAAATGCCACGAAGAACCGTCTGACACCGGAACCAATTCTGATGATATTTCTGACAAGAGCTACTCTCATCCAGAGAAGGTAGGCAGATCTACCAGTGAGGATGATGATGCTGATGTGGATGAAGATCCTCTGAGTAGTCTGGCAGAAGATATGAAAATATGGGACCATAACGTAACAAGCGGATTCCAGAAAGTTACAACCTGTGGCACTGAAGATCAGTGTCAGCAAATTTTGGAGGTTGTTCCAAATGCCAGTTTAGAAGAAGTCAGGGAGAGTTTATATCAATCTGGAGGAGACTTGGAACAAGCAGTTGAGAATCTCATGGATAGAATGGTTTTGCAGGAAACAAGTCAATCACAGATCAAAGGAAAATTAGACTTCCAGAAAAGTCCTGATAGTCAGGTAGAACTGGTTTTCTTTGTTGCCATCCATATTTCCATTTTCACAGACACCCCTCCCTCTTTCAAGAGTTTACTGTGAGGAATTTCTTTTTGAGAATATTGCCATAAAAAGTCAGTAAAACCTATCATTGACAATTGTATCATTGGAAAAACCTAAATTTGTCATTTTGATCCCCCCCCCCCCCCTTAGTCACAGCCCCCATGTATGGTTTGTATACATATGAAAATGTTTATAAATATTATGGAGCCTGAGCTTGATTACATGTGCACAAGGCTTACCATAGAATAGTAAATGTCAAGTTGATTTCTCCCTTTCAAAATTGAGTTGCAAGGGAAATTTCAATAAGTTAATGAAGGGCTAGCCATAAAGAGGATATGAAATTCTTTATGATAAACTTTGTTTGCAGGATTCTAGCAGATGTGGGCTGTGGCAACTCCAGGTTCAATGCAGTGTTACTCATAGAATTCTACAGGTATTAAGAATTTGGATATGGACATTTGTCCTCCACCCCCTCCCTTTCCCCAATAGGTAGGGTGGATTTGCACCTGGAATAGGGAATTCAGTACAAAGGACATTAACAATATTGTTGATAGCTGCCACAGTGTCTGTGGTAGGGTTTCTCTGGTACAACTTTTTGGTCATTGTGTGTGGCAGTTGCTGTATCCCTTCCTTCACAGATGTTTTGGCTATGATTTCTACTGGGGAAGGGGGATATAACTTTCACAGTCAAACCTGAGGTTTGAGCAACAACTTTCCCAAGTACTGTAGAAACTGTTCATTGAATAAAAGATTTAAATCTTTATACTTGACAGGTTGTCTTTATAACAAAGTCAAAGAGACCTGAACAAAAGAGGAAAAAGCATAGAAGAAAAAATACCAAAGAAAAAGATGTTACCTCTCATGATGATCAGGACAGACCTCTCAACAAGAGTGATGTGACACAGAATCAGGTATGAATATTCCTTGTACAGATCAATTTTCAAGTGTTTTATAAAATTAAAGGGGGATCTTTTGCTATCAGAATATTTTATGTTTTATGGGTTTCTCTTACGTTTGTGGCTGATTTAGGCAGCTTCAGAGGTGTGGGAATTTTCAGCAGGTTTTTATTCTTTTTAGGGTAATGTGATTTATGTAGGGGAATCTTAAACTTGTGTACCTTTAATAGTGCAAAGAATAGTGCAGAAGTGAACTGTAAGGTATGTTTAGGTATTTTGTACCATTTGTTAGTCACTTGATGTCATGCTGACAGGTGCATGTATTATTTCTGGTGTAATTAAGCTGTAAGAGTCATGTGTGCCATGAAGAGATATGGATATGCAGATAATCAGTACATCACAAGGTTCTGATCCCTCCCAAGGTTGCCACCTGTTTGGGAAGGCTTTATTGTGGGGATTCCAGTGTACAAAAGGAGCAAAAAAAAAGGAACAACCACAGGCAAAATTGAGGGTGTATGCAGTGGACCTCTTGGAATGCACAATATGAAACTGTGGCTCTGCTGTTTAATAAACCATGCATGGTGTTGCTCCATCACTCCAATAGGCCTATCCTTTGGGCAAAAATTATAGCGCCAGCATGATATGTGTAGTGATTTTGACATTTGCATTATGTCGTGGCATGCACTCTGTCACTCTGTGGCTGACAAAGAATTCCCTGCTGAAAATACAAATCTAGTAGAATACAGGTACCTCTAATTCAAGAAACTGTCTTCAGAAAAGGTTACCTGACACATTCAGTCATCAAAGTTTATTAAAGGCCCATTGGAGACTGTTTAATGAGAGGTGTTGAAGTGCATGAGCTGAAGCATTCAGTGTGCAAAAATCAGGGAAATTAGGGATGTTTTAAGAGCATATTGCTTTATATGCTCAGCTGTGCAAACTTTAGATTTGAGTAAAGGAACCCACCACCTTTTTGACTTTTACTAGCGCAACATTTCGATTGTCATGATGAACAAGTTCGATAATAATCAGAAGAGCTACAGGTACCTATAAACAAGACTTCATGTGAAGGGTAATATGTATCTTTTGAAGTCTTGTACAGGCCTGAAGAAAGACCAGATTTGTTGTGTATCTCAATGCAGGAATGGTCAGTGGTGTTCTTTTGTAAATAGAGCTAAATGTAGCACTTCAGAATCATTCCAAAATAGGTAGCACTATGCAACTATGGAAGGGCAGGAAATCTCACCCCAACAGTAAAAAATCTTCCAACTAAGTTTTCTTCTACATCTAATCCAATTTCAAAAAGAGCACTTATTTAGTGCCCCTCCCAGACAAAGTAACAGTAGTCTGTATTGAGTTAAATTGCTCAAGGCCATATCCATGCAGGCTGTGTGTTTACCTGTCTGGGCACAGTATCTGTATAAGTCATCACTGACAGACCAATCAGAGTGCTGCTGTTGTTTGAAATTATGTCAATTGGAGTGCAGTCACCAATTGTATTTAGAACCATATGGCTATTCCTAAATATATTTGGGGGAATCCCACATATCCGTTAAATGGACAAGAGTAGTTAGTGTCCACTGCTCACTATATTACCTTACCATTAATTGCACTTATGCTTTATATTTCTTGTTTACATGCAATTTTACAATATACAGTATTAAATGTTTATACTGTAAGTTAAAAATTGTTCTCTCACAGCTTGTTGTAGCTGAACACAAGTGGTATGTTAAGTGGTAAGTTAAGTTAGATATCAACAGAAGACAGTGGCTGATATATTCTAATAGTGCACCATTTCACACAAGATGTATAAAAAGGTGGAATAAACAGATAGTTCTTCTTTTCTAAGATCTAATGATGGGGGAAAATGGAATATTTTGTATGTTTAAGACTTGAAGAGTATTATTTTGTTATAGTGTATGTTGTGGGATACCTTCCGTATTACGAGTTTTGAAGCATTTTCTTCCTCTTTCAAACAGATTTCTGATGGAAATGTAAACAGGGATGGGATACAACACCTACTGGATCTCTTTCCATCTGCCTCCTCCATGGATGCCCAGCAGTGCTTGGCTATCGCTAATGGAGACATAGAGGGCGCTGCACAGCTTCTATTGGAGAGAGTCAATTCTGGAGAAATTCAACCTAAACCAATTTATCCCAAGGTAAAGGCAAATAAAGTGTGTAGGTAATAGGTATGAAATGCTAAAGTTTGTGTGGATGATGGTCTGACCTATCTGTGCAAAAGGATGCCAACTACTGTATGAGGCCTGTAAACAAAAGGTGGTATTCTGTTTAAAGGGAAATACTGTGTTTTCATTGCATCAATATGGCATAGACAAAAAATATATTTTATCATTATTCATCATCTTTTAAACTCTGGCACAAGTTTTTCTTTTCACAAATATTATGTACTACAAAAATTGTGAATGCTGCTTCATTCGAAAATTAGAAAGTTTGGTGAACAAATTGTTGATAAGCAACAAAGCAATGGATTTCTTTCTGTGAGAACCTTACTTTTGGTTTCGATGGTAAGAGAAACCTATGCATTCATGATGGCGTGCGTGTGCATGTGTGTGTGTATGTGTGTTTGTGACACTTTGCTCGTTAACAGAATATCTCAAGAACGGAAACTGCAACAGTTCTCAAACTTGGTACGTAGATGCCCCATATTGAGAGCAAGGTCCCTATTGTTTTTGGTGGGGGTCAAAGGTCACCTGGGGTCACACGGGGTCAAACTCTGAAAACCTTGTTAACACAATATCTTGAGGTAGGAACCTTGGATGAATTTCATACTTTGTATGTAGATGCGTTATGGGAAGAGGAAGAACCCTATTATTTTTGGTGGAGGTCAAAGGTCATCTGGGGTCAGCGGGGGTCAAACCCTGACAACCTCATTAACACGATATCTCAAGAACAAAAATTGCAACAGTTCTCAAACTTGGTACATAGATGCCCCCATATTGAGAGGAAGAACCCTATTGTTTTTGGTGGGGGTCAAAGGTCACCTGGGGTCACAGGGGGTCAAACCCTGAAAACCTTGTGAACACAATATCTTGAGGTAGGAAGCTTGGATATTTTTAATGCTTAGTATGTAGATGTGTTATGGTAGGAGGAAGAATCCTATCATTTTTGAAGGAGGTCAAAGGTCATGTCACCAGGGGTCAAACTCTGAAAACCTTGTTTACATGCTATCTTAAGGTAGGAAGCTTGGATAAACTTCATACTTTGTATGTAGATGCTTTATAGTAAGAGGAAGAACGCTGTCCTTTTTGATGGGGTTCAAAGGTCATCTGGGGTCACCAGGGGTCAACCCCTGAAAACCTTGTTAACACCATATCTCATGTTTGGAAGCTTGGATAAATTTCATACTTAGTATGTAGATGCCTTATGTTGAGAGGGAGCATGCTATCAGTTTTGGTGGAGGTTAAAGGTCATTTGGGGTCACTGGGGGTCCAACTCTCAAAACCTTGTTAACACAATATCTTGAGGTAGGAAGCTTGGATGAATTTCATGCTTAGTATGTAGATGCATTACGGTAAGAGATGAATCCTATTATTTTTGGTGGAGGTCAAAGGTCTTTTGGGGTCACTGGGGGTCAAACATTGAAAGCCTTGTTAACACGACATCTCAAGGCAGGAAGCTTTGATAGATTTCATACATAGTATGTAGATGTGTTATGGTGAGAAGGTGAACCCTATCATTTTTGGAGGAGGTCAAAGTTCATCTGGGGTCACCAGAGGTAAAGCTCTGAAAACCTTGTTAACATGATATCTCGAGGTACTGTAGGAAGCTTCAATATATTTCATACTTTGTATGTAGATGCCTTATAATAAGAGGAAGAACCCTGTCCTTTTTGATGGGGTTCAGAGGTCATCTGGGGTCACCGAGGGTCAAACCCTCAAAACCTTGTTAACACTCTATCTCAAGTTAGGAAGCTTGGATAAATTTCATACGTAGTATGTAGATGCCTCATATTAAGAGGAAAAATCCTGTTATTTTTGGTGGAGTTCAAAGGTCATTTGGGGTCACTGGGGGTCAAACTCTGACAATCTTGTTAACACAATATCTCCAGTTAGGAAGCTTGGATAGATTTCATACATAGTATGTGGATGCATTATGGTAAGAGATGAATCCTATTATTTTTGGTGGAGGTCAAAGGTCTTTTGGGGTCACTGGGGGTCAAACATTGAAAGCCTTGTTAACACAACATCTCAAGGCAGGAAGCTTTGATAGATTTCATACATAGTATGAGATGTGTTATGGTGAGAAGGTGAACCCTATTGTTTCTGGTGGAGGTCGAAGGTCATCTGGGGTCACCAGAGGTCAAGAAGCAAAAATTTCCAAGAATATTCTGGTTCACCAGAGGTCAGAGAGCAAAATTTCCCAAGAATTCCCAAGATCGTCATCTGGGGTCACCACAGGTCAAAATGCAAATTTCCCAAGAATTCCCAAAATTAAATAGGAACACAAAACTGTATTTTTCCAACATGTTAAGATAGCATTTGACCAGTGACTGAAAGGTATGGGACGTCATGACATTATTTGGAATAGAACATATCATCGAAACCTCAATGCATTTTTGCATTCTGGTTTAAAACAAAGTTTCTAAGGCACTGTCTATACCTGCAGATCATGGTTTGAACAGGGAAAATTTTTGTACCTCAAGCTCAAACCCAAGATTTCTCTTTAAAGATTGGGTTTTTAGCCTTCAGTTGAAATACTGTTTTATATGCTAAAGCATCTAATTCAGCTATGGCAAAATAGCAGGGTTAAGTAGTGTACTTTTAGACACAAATGACTGTCGGATTTTACATGCAAAATGATCTCTGAAGAACAAAGTCTTGACTTTTGTATAAATTTCTCTGAAAATTTGGTTACTTATGAGGTTACACTGTAGCATTACCCCATAAACCGAGGCCCCCAAAATCAGATTCGAGGCTGAAGGCAGCTTCTATACCTCTAACACAGGTGAAGCTTGCTCAGTCAATAGAACAGCCCAGCCATAAAATAAAAGAGAAGAACTTGCATAATTATTATAGTCCTATCATTACAAAAGGCCAGCAATGATGTTGTTACAGTACAAACAGCTGAAACATTTTTAAGTGGAGTATAGCTTAAAGGAGAAGCAAACCCACGGATTTTGCAGTAAACCACTAGAAGAGACTAATATTCTAACTCATTTTCTGAAAAAGCTAGTCGAAACCTCATTGCCCCAAATTTTCACGAATTTTCTAATTATTTTTTCACGGACGTGATGCTAATAGCCATTTTCTTGCTTCCAAAAATGAGGGCGCTTCAAATGTGACGTAAAAGAGCCACATCGTAAGTAAGACGATGTCTCTGTCATTGCACATGGAATGCACACTAACATATATTAAAAGGATCAGTACAAACAAGTTCTGATGCTTCCCTAGAGCAGTTGAAAAAGCGTAACATACCCTGCCTTGGCCTATGGGGACTAGATTGCCAACAGCTTTGACAATTTAAAGCAATTTTTAGGGCTTCACATAGTTGACTATTCCATGCTTCTAATGTAAGCCTGTGTACTGCCCTAGTAACTGTAATCTACCTACCTTGTCGTTAGGTGCACTCATTCCTCATTTCTTTGCTTCAATAACTGATCAAAATGGGAATTCAAGAAAGAATTTTCCTCAAATATATTCAGATATGATATTTGTCAAAAATCACTGTCGCTTACGATAAAGTTAGTTCACTAAAATCACACAGTTTCCCGATCAGTTGCAGAACTGGTACTAGTACAAGTGCTAATCTTAGACAACCACCTTCACAACAGATCCTGGTCTTGCTCTTTTTGTGTCGGTGTTTAAATCCATCCTCTGTATATTCAGGTTCCAAAGGATACAGTGAGTCTGTTTGTTTCCATGTTTTCTTTTACCAACAAGGTGTACTGTTTCAAGTTTGACCGTGTAAGGTAAAGATTACGACTACGTCCTGCTGAGTGCTGCCGTTGTTCTAACGTTACCCTGTATATAATGGGCTACAATTCTACACAGTGTACTATAGTCTGTGTACTGTGTGGGTAAATCAGTGTTGTAGTGTATGGGAACCGTGCGGTAGTGTTGGCAAGTCACGCAAACTATTTCTGCTACACTTGTGAAAACCTTTTCTTTCTTTTCACTGAAATAATGTGTCATGAAAATATATTTAAAATTAAACTTGGAATTTTATTCCCTGTTACAAATGACGAAAGGAATTTTGTCAAGCATTTTATAGTTATTTACCACAGCATGTGCAATAACAAATTACTTCGGGTGGGTTGGTAAATTTCTGTTGTAATGTGATATGAGGCTCACTTTCGTCATCGTACATCCGGGAACTGGCAGGATTCAAACAACAATGGCGCGAACCATTAGCAATATAAAAATCAACTTTTATGGTTGAAATAAATGTATTCAAGCCTTCTATGTTCTTCTTTTGGAAAAAGCATACATTAAAATGTTAGTCTTGATGCAGTAAAAGCTAGGGTTTATTTCTCCTTTAATGGAAGAGGGGCTGTGAAAAGTGTGAGCATATTCTCCTTGTTTTGTGGTCACAATCTTCCATTTGGTCTTAATTCAGGCCTAGAGAGCAGTCAGTGTGTGACAACCATGAGTATGAGAAAAGCCTGCATGTCTTTAGGGTTTATGAACTAAAGCTTCAAACTAGATGGCTTCCAGTGCAAAAAATTTGCTCTGATCATAGAAATTGAAATTGAAGTACAGTATAAAGGGAATATGACATCCTGCAATCTGGACTGAAGCCACTCATCTGTTGTCTGTATGGCAAAAAAGCAATGGTATGCAATACGAAGATAACAACTTTGCTTTTGCCCCAATTATTGGTGGAGAAACTACAAATTTTTCACAGCCAGGAGTATAGAGAACTTGCAGAAGGCATGTAAAGTATTTTGTATCACGTGACTAATTTCTCTGGACGGCAAAAACCGCCCCTTGTTACATTGACTCATCACGCAAGATCTGTTTAAAAAGGGCCTTTAACCTTGCTGGTGTGTAATATTTTTGGCCAAAATTGTTATTTATTGTTTATCATTTGTTGCATCTGTCCCCAAGAGCAGAAAAAGAAAGTTTCACTGAAAAGAAATTCCAGATTTGGAAAGACAACAAAAGAAATAAGCAAACAGCTGTATTACCTGATAGGTGGCAGTACCTTTTTTAACAGACAAAACCGTGCGCTGTGACCTCAATGCACGTCCGCCATATAAAGAAAACGTATTAAAAGGCTTTATGACTTTCTTATCCCCGTTGTGGAAATTACTCCTAATCCTTTGGAAAGGGGATAAAATGACATCTAAGTTCCTAAGTTGAATGCACACCCTTTGCGTGGATACACACAAATCTGGTTTTTTGCATACAAGTGAAGTGCCCTCTATATTTTCTTGGCTTTAAGTTAAACCACACAGCAATGCACTGTGACAGCTCTCTCTATGTTTTAAATTTTTTTGCCTCTAATACAGAATCTTTATACATATATTGCTACTATGACCAGACAAATACCCTCCTGGACGAATACCCCTGGACAATATCCCCTCGGACAATTACCCCCCAGTCAATAAGCCCCTGGACGGTTGGTATTTGACCAAGTGGTATAAGACAGGGGGTAAATGTCCAGGTGGGTAGTTGTCTGGGTGGTATTTGCCCGTGGGTTATTTGTCCGGGAACCGGGTATAACAAGAATGCAAATGATGGCAGTACTTTACGTCATGTGATCATTGGTCTAGTAGTACACAAGATTTCGGTGGGAAACCATACATTACTCTTGTGTGGAGACCCAGTTTCTCTTGTCATAGTATAGATATGGCAAGGGATCAAGTTTGAACGGTTTTGATTGCCAAGCCTCATTGCTTTATGTCTATTTTCCTTTTCTAGCACCCTTAAAAACTGATAACAAAATAGTACCCTCAAATATTGATAGTAAAACAAACTCAGCAAGATTTAGGGAAAAAAACAGACTTGATATTGTAAGACTTTCATTTCTTTTAATTTTTCAGCTTCAGAAGCCAAGAGCTGTTGATGAGAAGAAGCAGAGAGAGCTTTTGCTTCAGAAGTATGCCTTTGTGGATACAGAAGAAGACAAGAAGGACCATCGACCATTCCTACCGAAACCTGTGAGTTCTTACACCTTACACTGGGTTGCCACATACTTTGTGAGATTGCTGGCCAAATTGTGCCTCCATGGCACAAAATCCCAATGGAGAATTTTTACAAACTGACTGTAGATATAGGCAGCAGATGCTGTGAGTTCTTACACCTTACACTGGGTTGCCACATACTTTGTGAGATTGCTGGCCAAATTTTGCCTCCAGGGCACAAAATCCCAATAGGGAATTTTTACACACTGACTGTAGATATAGGCAGCAGATGCTGAAAAGCTAAGACTATGTTGTGAAAAAAGTGTGAATAAGGAACCCCGCCTAGAATACTGTTTGTCAATTATGTATTCAAGTCCAGCACAAAGGAGTCAAAGCAGGGAGCTGTCTTTCACAGCTCCTTGGCAGGGTTGGTTGATTTAAATCAAGCTGATTAAAATCACGATTTAAATCATGATTTTAATTGAAAACAATCATGGTTTAAATCGATTTACTTGATTAAATCGTTTTATATATTTAAATTGATTTATTTGATTTAAATCACGATTTTTAAATAGATTTATTTGATTTAAATCATGATTTTTTAAAAAAGAAATTGAAAAAAAATCACATAGAGTCCTTGGTCAAAGGTCCTAGTTTTTTGGACTTCAGTCTGAGTTCTTTAAAGGGCACATGTCTGGTCTGGAACATAATGTCTATTCTACTTAGCTGCTATTCGTTGACTGTGATATGCATAGAATATTACTTTACAGAAGAGTATGCTTATATGGGAGTTAGCTAATGGCCAAGACACATAGTTTTCATAGGTCTGTTATTAAATATAAAAGAAAGGACAGTACCAACTTGGCCAATTTATTGTCTTATGTAGTAGCCAACACATGGCATGTGCAGAATTTCAGGTTATTGGGAGGTGGGGGTCAAACTTGTGATTCCCCACCATCCCCCCCCCCCCTCCCTACCAACCACCTAGTATGCCTTTGAGCATGGATGATCACTTTCCATGTTTTTTAGTCAGGCAAATTTGGGAATTTGAAAAAAAAAAACTCAAAGGAGGGAAAAATGTGGGTTTTTTATTAGCCTTAAAGAGAATTCAAAATGGTCTGTGCATAACATTTTTTCCCATATTTCCAAACAATATCCATTAGATTGGCTGTGGAATAGAAGCATTTTAGGGTAGAATAATTACAGTATCCTGGAATTTTTAAGATTCATCATGAAAATCTACGAAAATTTTCATTATAAAATTTGCATTATTATAGTGAAAGTTATTTTAAAGTTGTAATGATGATAGTTTTGAGTAATTATTGACATGATAAGCTGAACAATAATCTGTAAATATTACATTTTTTTCTCCATTTTGCAGAGCAAGAAAAAGATGGTTCGATATTTTGACAGCAGACCAGTTACATTGAAAGGAGAGAGATTCTTTGAGGTGAAGGACAGTTAATAAAGGAGCTGTATTAAAGTTTTTACAGAAATAATAACCTATAGAGATCAAACAGTCATCCAAGTTGAAAGTAGTGCTTCCAAGGGTATTGGTAAATTTAGTTTCCGTTCAATAATTCTACTGTAGCAACACTAGAGAAAAGTTATCCATACAGGCAGTATTGCCTCGTTTTGATTAATTTTCCTTTCATTCAGTGTCTATTCCCTGTATCAGAGGGGTGTAAAAACATGAAGACCACACTTTCAGTTAATTATTTATAGATATTGAAAAATTTTCTTTCACTGTATTCATTTATTTCCCTTCAGAGGTGTCAATTTTTCAATATTAAACATTTGTAAACAGTCTGATAAAGCAGATGTTTGAATTTTTTGTGAAATATCAAACAAAAGAAATTACATTTTGTAAAAGAATTTTTTCATGCAAACCTTGCATATGTCATTTAACATCTGTAGGTGGCATGCAGGCCGAGCCAAATGAAAATGTATGCAGTGATATTTCAATAACCTTCTGGTTAATCAGAGATATTCTTATGAGAAAAATATTTTGCAATTTTTCAAAAGATGTACTTAATTTGTGCAATAAGGTTTGGTATCCTAACCCTTTCCAGTGACTGAATTATTATGCAGTTTTTTGGCATATTTTTATACTATTTAGTAATGTCTTCTCTGAGTGATGTAACTTTGTAACGTTTTTTTGTGGTTTTGTTACCTTATTTCTGCTTTGACTTACATGCTTCATTCTTTGCATTGCTTCTGTTTTATGCAATAATCCTGCCTGTATACAGTCACAGGTTGACGCACAGTTTTATGTAGGGGTAGTGCTGATTTTCAGTTATGATATTTCATTATGTGGACATGTGCTACACTATGTGCTAGGTACTCCTTCCATTGTACAACTCACCTAAGCACTGTAAATTTCACATGACAATGTTTTCAAAACACCAAAAGGATGTAAGTTTTCCAGATTTGTATTAGAAATTTGGAAGAAATAGAAAGTGAAGAAACTTCCCAGATCTTTTCAAAACAAGAGAAAAAGTGAGAATAAAATTTACTGCACATGCTTGGCAAAATGAAGCAGTGCCCCCTAAGAGTGAAAGCAAAACCATCTAGCTAATGGTGGGCCTAGTAAGATGGGGGTCACAGTCAGGAATAAATTTACATATGTGAGAGAGCCACCGTGCTATTTGACCTCTCAGTTATCACAAGGGTCCTCTGGCCAGCTCCTTGACCGTTGGTGGAAAATATGCATGTGATTTCACATTTTTCTTATTTGTCTTAACTACTTCTATCCCAGATCACCAAATTTGCTGTTAGCAGGCTATAGGCATAATGGCATATGCAGCCCCTCATTGTAATTGGAGTCAGTCACCCTGTCATCACCCATTCTTTTAAAAAATTTTGTTCATTTATGAATCATGGACATACTAACTTGCCTCTAATACTTTTGGACTGGATGTCACTATGCAATATTGTATTGGTAAAGAATTGACTGATATTCCTAATTTTGGTCCTACATTGGTATTGGTAAAGTTGGCGTAAAATGCTGGTGCCATCAAAGTGCTATTACTTGGCCAATTCTTCGTCCAAAGGTTAGGCTATTTCCTTAAGACTGACTGTGTGTCATATATGACAACTTATGTAGCACAAAATAGCCAACAATGTTATCTACAGAATGCTCGTTTCTAAAAATGTTGCTTTCAGCCAATATTGAGGACAGACATATCGGATATCAGTAATATCTCTTCATAGGTGATATCGATACAACACTAGTTTCTAATACAGGAGTGCCCAACCAGTCAATCGCAGTCTACTGGTAGACCGAAGACTGATCCCAAGTCGACTGCAATGGGTGTAGGAAAAACTGAAAAAATAAAGTTTTCTTACGTGTAATTGTATGACAGTGTGCGTTTTGTGATCTCGGGAGGTTGGCTACTTGGAAAGTAGATCTTGGGTCAAAAAAGGTTGGGCACCCTGTTCTAATACATAATTTAACACTCTTGGGTATCAAGGAAGTTCTTTTCAAGACAGTGAGATGAAGCACACTTGTTATTCAAAATAGACTAGGAAGGCTGTGTATACCTGTTGCATGTGTTAGTTATGTGGCAAGGGGACAAATATATGGTAGTGTGATAAGAGAGTGTGGTGACCTATTGTTTAAGGTGTTGAACTTGTGATCCAAGGATTAACAGTTCAACTCCCCCTTAGGTCATTACATTGTATCCTTGGGCATGTTGCTTTATCTCAATTGCCTCTCTCCAATTAGGGAATGGGTACCTTTTAGGTAAAATGTCATCAGGCATGCCATTAGAGCTGCTGCTGCACTGGAGGGATTATCTCTGGGACAGTTGTGGTTGAGCAGGGGTAATATTGTGATGCGCCTTCGACTAGGATGGCCTAGATATTGGCTTTTAAAAATACAAATGTTGTAATCATTATTATTAGTGTTACCATCAGGTTTTTTCCCAAATTCCCAATATCATGCACCAGATATCTCATGGATTCACAGTGAGGCACCTGTGTTTTTGCAACATAGTTACAAATCATATTTAACTAGAGCAGATAGAAATAAGCCTCAACCGCCATTATTTCGCCCTCTCAGTAAACTTTATTTTTATATGTAAGTGCAAAAACGGGGCAATAAAATGACAGGTGGCCGGAAAGAAATCAGTGTTACCTGTAGCTCTTGTGTGCTGTAGTTATGTGAGCAGAAAACAAGTAGGGGCACTGAATAGTAGAATAGTAGTTTGGTACATGGAGGGCAGACTTGAAAGGAGAATGAATAGTGAATGAATGGTGAATGAAGAAAACATCCAAGGTCATTGATCCAATCCCCAGACAGGTAACAAATTTCCAAGATCGTTGGTCAAATACCAAGGTCTAGAAATGCTGTGTATGGAGGCCAGGTGATTTTAATACCCGTCCATCAGTATAAGTGTCTAAGTCTGTCATAAACAGCCACAAGGGAGTCTGTTTGGAGCTGTGGGACTTTTGTTGTTTTAGTGCCTGCTTGTAAAGTTGAGTTAGATGAGGTTTTACGGCTCAGTTTCTAACCAATTGGTTTAAGTCAGGCCGGCCATGGCCTTTTTTCCAGTTGTGGCTCCCTGGCTTGTTTTCCCTACTCCATTGCTTATGCTGAGTACCAATTAAGCACAATGGCAGTGGGTTCCATTTTTAAAGTCTTTGCTATGACCCGGCCAGGAGTCGAACCCCAGACCTTCCAGCTGCAAGTTGGATGCTCTAACCACTTGACCATGTAGTGCCTGCGTGTAAGAAATCATCAAATTAAAAAACATCAGTTGGAAAAAAAGTATTGGCAAAATTTTATCATGAAAAGAAAAGTATGAATGTTTGAAGACAACAAATACTGTATAGGTGTAGGTGGTATAAATGACCTTAAGAATATGAGAAAAAACTTCAATACTTCCAACCTCAGACAGTATATAGCTTTATTTTAGCTGCCTTTTAGTAGACTTTCTTTGATATTTTGTCACTTCTCTGCAAATCCGAGCAAAATGTACTTTTCCTATT
This sequence comes from Holothuria leucospilota, assembly GCA_029531755.1. Lineage (NCBI taxonomy): Eukaryota > Metazoa > Echinodermata > Holothuroidea > Aspidochirotida > Holothuriidae > Holothuria > Holothuria leucospilota. The sequence goes on from CM055972.1 coordinate 14,109,972, forward strand.
TAACAGCAAGCAGATTAAAAAAATTTTCAAGCCTTTGAGCACTGGACACCAGCGCTAATGCCAAACCAATGTTATGATTTGTATGTAAGGAAATCCAATGGAGAAATGATCACTCAGGTGAATGCATTCAGTGTGTTTAACACTTTTTCAAATACTTCTACAGTACTTGTGGATTGGCAAATTGTTATTGCATTATATGGAAAAATTCATTTGCAATATTCACAAAATTGTTGTAGCAAGCACTATGTGGAAAAGATGTCAGTCAGCTTCATACATTGAAGAAAGTAGGCATCATTTTCTTCACCTGTTAGGCAAGAAATATTGTTTCAATTGTATGTTATATTGGCTGGATTTAGTTCCATCGAAAACTCTACAAACTATGTTGGGGAGACACCATGAAAAATTATTTATTAGAAAGTAGTGTATTACATCACTGAAGTAATCTACTTTGTATTGTGTATGAAAGGTGATTCACTGTTCATTCCATTCTTAATTTTTTTTATTTGCAGGGGAGGGATGGAGGGTTATTCTAGAAATAGTTCCTACTTGTAGCAGTATTCAAAGAGCAGATGTTTTTCAATAAAGGTCAGTCTGACAATGATTCAGAAGCTGATTTTTGACTGTGATGGTCTTCATTATGAGTCAACTTCTGTTTGCCACATGTATATCTTTCTTGGAGGTGTATTCATGAGGATATGGATTTTTTTCTTTGGTGGTGGGGGGGGGGTCTTTTTCTTTCAGGTGCTGTTCTTCATCCTTAAAATAATGGTCTAAAACAGGGACGGGGGGGAGGGGCTACAGGGGCTTTATCCCTGCACTTTTTCTGCCATGGGCATTTTGGGCCGCCTTAAAAGGCTTTTATTTTCTTGAACATACTGCGCCGCTTTGATGATTAGCCCCACTTCAAAATTGGCTATATGGTCCCTGTAAAATACTCATGTCTAGAAGTGTTTTAATGAAGATAGCTTATTTCCTCCATGTGGGGAGTTAATAAAGGTCCCCAAGAGGGGCAGAGGGTTAGGGTGCCTGACAATAAGGTGGGGCTGGGGTAATGGTATTGGAGTACTATCATGCTTGGCAGTGGCGTGTGCAGGATTTCGAAGGTGGGGGGGCACAACCTGTGATTCCCCGGACTGACATGGAGGAGTGTGACAAGTGCACCGAAGGTGCACACGCGTGGGGTCCAAGCGCTAGGGCTCCGGGCGGGGTCCGGGGCAGAGCCCCGGTGGAGGTCCAGGGGGCGAAGCCCCCGGAAGCTCCTGCAATATAAGGTAATAAGACCGCCGTAAATTGGTTCTACAGGCCTTATTGATCAGGTTTCGTTTGTTTCAGATTTTGTTCAATTCGATGTCAATGTCGGAGAGTTCAGGTCATCCAGGCTATGCGTCGTAAAGTAGCAGTGTGCTACAGTATGTGTCAACCACTGTTTCATCCTTAAACCTATATTATTTACCATTACAGATGCTTGGAATAATAGGGTAGGGACAGTTCCATCTAGTCTACTTCAACTTTCCTTCAATTTTAATTTTGGGGGCTAGAGCAACTCTGACATGAGGGAAGAGGCACTGGCATCCCCCCTCTCTCCACCTCCTTTGGGTTGTAGACCTTGCCCATATGGTTGATCGAGATGTTGCTGAAAACCAGGTTCATAAATTATCTCCTTACATTACTACTTCTGCTGTCGGTCATGAGGTCACAGAGGTCAATGCATCAAGAGAGATAGAGGAGTGCAACCTTGATAACACATCAATGGTGAATAAACTGGAAACCTCAAAGAATTATCTTTACCTCAATGGTGATTTAACTGGAAACCTCAAAGAAGTATCGTTTACTGAAGTAGTACCAAATAAACAGTTTAAAACTACTCTCAGTCACATTAACTGAAATAGTATTTGATGCAACATAATTTAGGATTGAAGCAACTGTAAGTTAGAATTTTGCAGGCTCCTCCTGCCTTTAGTCCTCAATGCAACAATAGTGATGTATTTTAGACTTCAAAAATGAATAAATGTTCTGGCATGATTTTCCAACACTGGCCTTAGATTAGCCTTTATGTTATTTTTAAAGGAGATACCAGCAATATGGAAGCAGAAACAAATCTTTTTGCTTTCTTTTCCACATGATATGATGTATTTCAAAAGAATAGTGATGGCAAAAATGTGCATTACAAATTATTTCTTATTGTAAACAGTTATCAGGTGACCATACCAAGTATCATGTACTCTCTACTACAATACACTAAATGTAAACTACCCTTTGTTAGCATTTGCTACGAAATACTGCCTCAATGGGCACCACTTTGGAAAGAATCACTCCTTTCAAGATAAAGTGCAAGTTAAAGTCCCCCTCCCCTAGGGATGGTTCATACTTGCACATCAAGAATTGGTTTCTATATACATTAAACATGCAGCACAAAATTTATAAACATTAATTTTAAAGGTCTGTGGATATGTAAATGTCATACCTACTATACTTGTCTTATGTAAAAAGCATTAAAAATAGTAAAAAGAGTTGTAATTCCTATGAATATCCATCAAGTACTGACCATTTTACAAGACAATTACTGTGTCTGCACTTCCATAATGAATAAACATGAGCTACATATGCAAATTTGTGATGTGGAAAAGGGATTCATGAGGTCTGTCTTATTTTATCCGGTGTTTGTTTGACCGTCATTCAAAGGCCTGTTGTAATGATGGCATACCGTGAGGTTTATTTTGGAAGTAGCTTATAATTACTTTGAAAATGAGTCACATTAAACATTAAACTAGAAACAAGCAGGTGCGTAATCAACACATAATTTATGAAGGATTAACAAACGAAATACTGACCTTGTGCAACACACCATATCACAATTTCTTCACTGAAATGAGGAATCTCAGAAATGGTCAGACTTTGAAGAGGTATATCTTAAGAACAGTAAAATATATTCAAATGATTCCAGTGGATTTTTCAAAAGGGTTTTAATGTATTATTGCTGAGTTTAAGAGCTGTTTTTGTTACATGTCCACAGACCTTTATGCAAGAAACAATTTGTTAGATTTACTGATTCCAAGTAAAATTAACACAATCTTTACACATTACGATAAATATATAAACAAAGACCTGTTGCAATACCAGTGGTATATGACACAAAGATGAAAGCATTTAAAAGCAAGAGTTAGTATTTACAATAAATACAATCCAACCCCTGCAGGCCCCTAGGTCAGTGACTTTTGCAGAATTCAGCCCACAGGAGGGGTGATCTCCATATTGAACTGAAGACTGAGGGGTCACACCCCCCCGCCCCAAAAAGCACAATATTCACATATGCAGGGAAGATGGGTGAAGTAACTCAATTGCCTCCTACCAGAGTATGCCAGTGCTCTTGGTCATAGTCGTACAAGAGGAATGGTTTTTTCCTTGCAGGGGAGTGCTGGGTAGTGGAAGGGGACGTGGTTAAATAAATCCGTCTGGGCAGGTCAAGCAAATAAAACTGTCATATTCAACAGCACTAACTGTGTGAAAAGATAATATGAACTTAAAACTTAACTAAGATGGGTATCGCAGTCCTTGTGTAAGCCTTTCATTACCTTACTGCAAAATCTTCATTAGCTAATTCTTTCCTGAGGAATTAAAAACACTACTTGTTGCATGGAAAATATCATGAAGATCACAATATGCTAAGTACACACTGAAGATCTCTTCCTTACAGCATGAAAATTTGAAGTAGAATGTAAAGCCTGTATATGACTCCTTACAAGCTCTTTCACACCCAAACTATCAATGGCAGCCCCATGTGGTGTGGAAGGGTATCTCCCGCTTCCAGGGCCTTCGAAATTCTCCTCCACTCAATTTCCCCTTGTTAGGAGCCCAATAAGTTATACAGTTAATTTGCCATTTGCCCCGAAATTTCCTTTCCCCTATTCACCACTTCCCCTCCTCTTATATGCCCTTCCACCACCCTCAGAACCCTGACACAGCCACACACCAACCTTCCCCCATGATTCGAGAGCAAGGTAATGCTTAAAAAGCTGCACAAAGATGAGAATGATGAGAATTATTTTTAAATTGAGAGGGTTCCCATGCCAGTTGGTTAGTTAACTCACATTGGGCTGACATGTTCAATGAAGTAAAGAGATGAATCAACTCTGGTAAATCCGGAAGGTACTGGCAACTGCTGAATTTTTTCAAGAACTTCCTTCAGATTGGTATCTTCTCGATCAACATCCACCAGTTCACAGCGAAATACATAAGCAAATGAGTGGAATGGACGCAATGGCGTGAAACGCTTGTAAATGCCGTAGCGTCCCCTCTTCTTGTTGGTTTTTGTCAGATAATGCTCTATCTCATCGAGGCCACAATGCTTTGTCCAGTTGGCTTCAAAGTCTGCATTGTCAGTCTGGTCATCCTCCTTGGTCTGTAGGATACAATACAAACATTTTTTTTGTAACAACCAGAGAAATAAGAATGCATTGAAGTTTTAATGGTCTATTCTTGCACGAGATTTTGCAAGCCCCTAGATTCCCCCCAGAAAATAAAAAATTACAATTGCCTTAATGCATTTTAGAATATCTCACCCTCTCTAAAAGCATCCAACACCATGGCTATCTAGTCCGTCACCCCACCCCCGTTCAGTACCTTGTCTGGCTATGGGTCAGGATTTCCACACTAGAAATACCTCACTAGGTGTACTCTTTATCCTGTACTGGTATTTTGATCAATGCAATGCATCAGCTCTGGCACGTAGCCAAGGGGGAGTGAAGGGGCAGCTGCCCCCCCCCCCCTTGAGCATAATTTTGGTATTTTAAAGATTTTTCATGATAATCTACTGCATCAACTCAGTATGGCAAGTATTCATGCCTTGAGATATGTTCAATGTTTGACATCTGGCAACCTCAGATGACCAGAACCCTCCAAGTTCTGTGTTGTTCATCAACTCCTTGTAACTCCGCTAGGCCTACATGTTACCATGATTACAGCGACTAAATGTGATCATATACATTTACACATAGGTCGTGAGCTTTCCAACCCAACAATTCAGTCCCCCTCTAGTCCTCTAGATCAAAAAAAATTACCGCTGTTGGACCCCCTTCACCGTTCCCCTCCTAAAAAGCAAGGTCATCCAACAGTGGTCAGTGTAGGCTGTTTCCACGATTAGCTCGGTAGCCCCCCGCCCCCCCCCCCCTCCCCGCTTCCTCCTCTCATTACCCTGGTTTGATTCCTGCCTGTTTCCCCCACACTATATCTTCTACCGTTTTGACTTGAAATTCGATCTACCTGAAAAGCCATCAAAATAAAAGTGGAATCCATCTTGGGAGGAAAGTCAGGTGCAAGCGGAAGATTGTTGTTTGTAGCCAGCTCCAAGTAACCTCCTGAAAAGTAAACAATTCTGTTAGTCCCATCTACAATGAATCATCATCAGCAGTCACTGATCAGCAGTCACTGATCATCAGTCATGTAATCATCCATACCAATTTGTAAGTAACACCAATGAACTCGTAGCCAAGCCTTAGGTGGGGAAGGGGGCCGGCTCCCTGGCAATATTTTCGATTCCCCCCAGAAGCTCAAAAAATACCATTGCTTTAATGTATTTAAGTATATCTCGCCCCTCCACCAGGAAAAATTCGCCCCCTGGAAAGCTATGTCTCACCCCTTTGATCAGTACCCCGTCTGGCTACGGGCCTGAAAATCATTATCAATTATTCAGGCCCTTAACCACATTGTCGTAAGTGGACTGTAGGCTAGCTTGCGAACTGAACTGGTGGTAACAGTTTCCCATTTTAATAACTTTATGAATGTGTTGCCCGGCAGGTTTTGTATAAGGGTCAGTTACATGGAGTATTTTTTTTTTTTTTTTTTGAATGATCAAAATGCACAGATGCTTAACTTGTCAACCGATCCCTCTATAGATAGTTCTCAGTGACGTCACAACTGGGGGTGGCAACCGCCATGTCATAGGGCAAGCTTGTACGTACATGCCGGGGTTGCCCTATGAGATGGCTGAAATACTACACGTGAAAAGCTCCTATGACGTCATGTGAGAAATATCTATAGTTATGAGTCTGTTCAAGTTTTTGTGAAGAATGTTTGATATTGAATTGTTTCCAAACTATTCATTGAATTTATGTACTTTTGGTTAGCAATTACGTGTAGGAATGTATATGATGTTTACTGAAAATTTAAACATGTCTTGATACGCAACAAATAGCTCCAAGATCGAATACAGATAGGGAACAAGCATATTACAACAAAAACAAACCACAATTTAATTGACGAGTTGGGAAGTTGGATTTTGATGTACCATGTATACCACACAAGGACACGGACATTTCCGTGCGGATACTAAGTTTTCGAGCCACTGTTTTCTTGTCTTGCACAATTTACCGCCATACTGTCCAACCTTTTCGGTCCAAGTTAAGGAGTATAACTTCCTTTTGACCAGTGATTGATATCTATAGTGAACCACAATTTTAAACTCCAAAATTGTGCGTGATTGCACAAAATATCTGTCTCGAACATACAGTCTCTGTTATGGTACACTTTCATTTCCAGCATGCATTGCGTAAACTATCAAAGTTTCCACACTCGCTTAGGCTATAAAACTTAATTTCGATTGACAAACATGGTGTTTTTATGAAATGTGAGAACTCTGTAGCAACAGAATTTTTGTTTTAAAAAGAGAAAAAGTCTTTAATTATGGAGATATTGCCTTTAAGAAAGCATTGCTTAGCTATCCAAGAGAAAAGAGGAGACCACCCCTTACCACCACTACTGCTGACTGCTAAATTTGGATGCCGTCAGCTGCTTACTCAGAACAAAACAAAAATAAGGTACTTTAATGTAGAGGGCCAAGTTTGAGCACTATTTTTATTGGGGCCCTGGCATAACACACACCCCATTCCCCCACGTTTGCACCACAACTCGGTAAACCCATGCCAGATGCCTCAAAGCTGGCGAAATATACCGTGTGCAAAGTTTCCTAAGGGCTTCTTCGCTTCTCTTTTTTGTGAACATGTCGAAATGCTAAACACATGTATTAAATTTTTGTGTTAAAACGCGTGTAATTGCTAAACACGTTATGCTCAGTAGGCCCCGAAGAATAGGCAGTGTATACAATTTTATAATAATGTATGTCATAAAGTCGTGCATCTTAAACATTATCATATTTCTCGTTCTAATGTATAAATTGAGTCGATTATAGATTTACTAGAAACGTTCATCCTTAGAAAACAAAAGTGGGTCACATCTCTCACCTGGATGATTGATCTGGTGCCCGGGAAGACCGTGCCCCTCAATGAGAGCCTGGACCAGCTCTGGTGAAGGTTCCGTCATGTCCTTTACAATTCTCTCCACTGACCCCTTAAACGTGGCATAGTTTGCGTATGGAAACTTTCCTGTAAGAAAATAATTCATTGAATTTTTAATAACTGTGCGAAGTGGCGCATAAAGAGTTTGTGCCGTCTGGCGGTCCTTAATTTTGCCCCCTACCCCGAAAAACAGCACAATACACCAAATACTTACTCGGGCTCTAAAATATGTCAAAGAGCAAATTCTGCAGACAGAGTAACTACAGTCGTCTCACTCTTTCAGAAACAGATCTGTGGGGAAAGGGGGAGGATGGGGGGGGGGGAGACTTGAAGCATAACTTAGTGTGTGAAAAGAAGAAAGTCAATGGAAGCATCTCCAAACGGTGGGGAAGGATATATTTCCCTACCCTCCCCGCGATTTCCGCAGATGCTCTTTGTTGTCGAGTGACATTCCACCTTTAATCGAGTGACATTTTGGTTGCCTTAACCCACAGTGTAGGCCTATTTGAGGTAATGCGTGGCTACATTTTAAGTATCACTCCAAGCAGAGCGAAATTTACATCGATTTGCACTCTATAAAAGAGTGATACTGTAACTATTTTACAGAGTGTAAATCATGAAAACGGCGTTGAGGCAGTGGCGTAGCTAGAGGGGGAAGGGGCGCCCCCCCCCCCACAAAGTCTCCGAAGGCCTCTGTCGGAAATTTTCTAGTCCCCATCGGAAATAAATAAACAATTCATTTGAAACACTTACAACACTTCTTATGTTGTTAAGCAGAATTACACACCGAAATGGTTACTGAAGGCCTGGAAGTGTCATTTAAGGCAATCTCGGAGATATTTAAACCTATTTTTTCCGCGCGCTACCCGCCACATGATGGTGGCGCTACGCTTAGATAGTACATCATTACTTCGAGATAATAATCTGTTGGAAATTTTTTGCTTTTGCCCCCACAAGAAATATCTAGCTACGCCACTGCGTTGAGGGAAACCAAATTAAAGATAACGTTAAGAGAATACCACATCTACTATTATCCCGTCTCCCGACAAAGGAAAAATAAAGTCATTGAAGTATAGACCGAATTAAAGCAATCCCCCCCCCCCCCCCACTTTGCACTTACCAAGTACTTATAATCTGCAATATATGTGTTAATCTGCAGAGTTAACATCAGATGGCGGATGCAGCGTAATTTTGTAACATGCCAACAATGCAGTACGTTTGTGTCAGAAGCCACCTCGACACCTTTGCCATCTTGGGACTGGCGGGGTGGAATAGTTGAAGAAGCAGAAGGGAGTAAGGGAACAGTCGCAGACTTTCCAACTCTCACGGTTTCACAGTGAGTCTCACGGTTTTGGGCATTTTCTCACGGTGAAAATGCTAGATCACACGGTGAAAATCACTTAGAGGCACTGCAACGCCAGATGTTTCCTTATATAGACCAAGATTAGTGATTTCCATCCCTGGTTAAGTTATTATTGAGTCGCGGATGTATCGTTGTCAGAAAGGTGACTTTTTTCAAACAGTCGGATTTGTAGATGGCAACTTAACTTTATAAAGAGAGTGAACATAAAATCTAAAATCTTGGTTTAGAAAACACTTTCCGCACAATAAGGTATGAGACTTGTTTAAAATCTCCAAGCTTGAGATGTGATTTCTAGGTTTTCTGACGAGGACCTCAAGATTTGCCATTTTTGAGGTTGGCAAGTCTGCAGTCGACTCTACAATGTCGAGTCTTGCTGTGGCTTATAAGTGTCACCTGTTAGCTAAGTGGTCTATGCATTACCTTTCCCCTTAATCGTTTGGAGGGGGGAAGGTATAGGCCTTTTGCCCGTAGCCGAGGGGACCAGGGGTGGCGAACCCCTAGAAATTTTTCTTTTCCTAGGAAACTAAAAGTTACTATATGCATTATGTTGTTTAGCATATCTCACCCCTGAAAATATTTGCCTTTAGACAGCTATTTGCCCCCCCCCCCGCCTTCAGTACCGTGTTGCCTACCGGCCCGATAGGCCTACTAACTTTACCCCATCCTTATTCCTTCTGGAATCTACATACTGCAAAACGATGGACGTTACTGTACAATGTTTGATCCATAACACTGGCCCACCGAAAACCCGAAAATATGGTTAATGTAACGTCAGGGACGGAAACACCTTCACTTTCAGGGTGTCTTTAGACCCAAGGAAAACAGAGGGGGACTCAGCGGGGTCAACGACTCGCCATGATTTGACCTTAAGCAAACTAAAGTCAACATGGATAAGGTGAAATTTCATTTTTAAAGGAAAGGTCTTTAACACTGAGAACTTGACAGCTACAAAAAGTATGACACAATTTTGCTAGTGTAACTAGTGTAAGAAACTCTCAAAAAAATTTCCACCCCTCAAGGCGCATTTCAAAACACTTCACTTGTATTTCTGTCACCAAAATGCTTGCGCCCCTGTTTGAAGTGAAAATCGTCGACACTTGTGCAGTGGAAGTGTTACAGCCCTATAGTTCTGCCGTAAAGTGTGGCTGAAAATCTCCGTATAGTTTACTGATCAACTCCTTCAGTGATGTGAAATTACTCCTCCGAATCCCCCGTGGGTAGGCCTATATGAAACACGCCCGCTTCCTGCAAGGTCACTTTTGCTTGAGCTTGCTCGTAGATTTATTTAGTGCAAAACCCTGTTCCTTATTTCAAAGCAGGTCTTCTCTAGAAAATTCTGCCGGCTATTTATCACTACAGGTGAAGTTATGTTTAAAGCAACGTTAACATGCAAAAGGAGTAGATCCCAAGTGATCACGACTAGCTCCTTACGAGAAAGTCTGACATAACACAACCATACTTCAGACGTAGGCTACGGGGTATTTTTCCAGGAGCTGAGAAGGTTTTGCAACAGAAAAATCTTTATTACACGAGAATATTGCCCGACTTTTTACCCAGAAATCTGCCCGAGAAGTAGGTTTCTGCCAAACTCTAAGGAGAGGGGGGACTAGCAGCCCTCAGACCTCCCCCAGCTCGTACTCCTATGAGCATTGCGAGAGGTCTTCTCAAACAACCACGCACTGGTGTGGTCAGCCTTATTTCAATTGGAGTACTAACCACTCCCCTTTTCTCAAACAATCCAGTATTCAGCTCTTTCGACCTCCCTGCTCTAAAATGATCCCTAAAATACCTGAATAGCAGAAACAGTTCTGGGTTTTGCCTTCATGTTGAATAGGCGACAGCTCATCAGCCTTAAATTGTTCGCAAATGACCATAAGTACATAATCAGCTTGAGTGTTATCAAAGACTGCTCCAACACGTAATCTTTACGCCCGCGAAGGTCACGTAAGAACTACTCAAGGTGGCCTTTACCCAGCGCAGCGAAACTTTTTTCTGGAAAGGGAGCAGAGTTGCGTGTAATTTTCTAGGCAATTACACACCATATGTTGAGGAATAGGCTATGCAACATTGCTTCTCTTCCCTATGGGTACAGAGCGACTGGTATGAGACTAGACTTTGCAGAGTTTTCTCAGCGAATAAGCCAGTTCAGAGTTATCACCATGCACACGCACTGCGCATGCACAGTGGCTTCAGGTCCTAGGTCATAGGGGTACAGAATGCACGTGCTTAGGTTACTGTGCCCAAACAATAACTCTGAAATGTCTTGTATTAAAGTCTTTCGTGTTAAATCTCGTAAGTGTATCTGAAAGCACAATTAGAATAATGTAACTTAGTGTAACATATTGACATGTATAACTGCATTCTGTACCCCTACAACCTGTGACCTGAGCCACTGTGCATGCGCAGTAATAACTCTGAACTGGCTCCATGATGTCACCCTTTTTGTCTCGAGCCTTTCCTCCCTTCAATCGAATCCCACTTTGAAAATGTCCGCTAATCCCGATTCTATGGCAGGCGCGTAGCTACGGGGGTGGGGGTGGGGGTGGGGGCCTGGCCCCCAGATGTTTGCTGGCCCCCAGATGTTTGCTGGCCCCCAGATGTTTGCTGGCCCCCAAGAAATTGTGTGTGTGTGTGTGTGTGTCCTAGTAAAATTTGTGAGAATTAAGGACGCGGTTCAATGCCGTGACCCCCATTTGATACCTATGCCCCCCTAAAAATTTCGTCCCAGCTACGCCCCTGTTCTCATGGCCATCACGTAATGCGATTTACGTCTGACAAGGGGCCAAAGGAACTGAACAGTGCAAGAAGGAGCAACAATGGAATATAGCGATGTTATTAAGGCGGGAAAGTTTTCACCGAGTAAGGCTAAACCATTTCTATTCGAAAGTTCCCGCAGGGAAAATGAGATACAGTGACTCGTTCTTTTGCCACTTCGGGCAGTTATATATGGTAACTGATATCAGTCAGGTACCATCACAAAAGCTGCTATATAATGGCAAATGGCAAATTTACCTGAGCAGCTACTCTAGGGAGTCACCCACCGCCGAGAATCTCAGGGCAAATACGACGAATGGAAAACATACTGGGACTGAGCTAATAACCCAGGCGGCTGATCAATTACGTTACCTATTTAGGCCTATATATATATATATATATATATATATATATATATATATATATATATATATATATATATATATATATATATATATATATATTATATTATATATATATACCATTATAATTGAGTATATATATATATATATATATATATATATATATATATATAATATATATATATATATATATGGGGGTGAGTGCGCGCGCGTGTGTGTGTGTGTGTTTCCACTGTGACCAAGGCGACAGTTGGCTGCCGAAATATAACTTTTCTAACTGGAATTTCCGTCTATTTTGCTTTTGTGCTTTATATATATTGTGTGTCGAAATAATGGTTTTTTCTGTGTACTTCATATATATATATATATATATCTATATATATATATATATATATATATATATATATATATATATATATATATATATATATATATATATATATATATATATCATCATCAACTGGCGCCCTCTCCCCTAACTTGGGATAAAATTCCTTCTACATCACAGTGAATGATACTTCGGATTACTTCCTATGTCTGCAAAGTGGCAGAGATGAAGATGTAAATCTGCATGGCCCTTTGGAGCAGCAAAGGTCATAAAGAATTAACGTTGACTCTCATTCTTTTAGGCTATAGCAGTAGGTAGACTTCAGAAACAATGCCCATACTTGGATAATTCTCCCCTAGGGTTACAGACCCATTTGCATCTTGTAGTGGTCAAGGCGTATTAAAAATCATCTTTTAAAGGGAGAAACACCTGAGGCTCAATAAAAGCTATACTTATAACTTTAAGATTTGGAACCCTGGGTGTTTTTACTTCAAAAAGTCAAACCCAGTCAGCGTTGGCATTAGGGCACGGCTGCACAAGCTTGAGGGGACATTTAAGTTCGACCTTTCAAAAATGAAAGATAATGTTAAATGAGGGGTTAACATCTTGCATGTTCTCCAAATGATATGAAATATTTAAGATATTTAAATCTGAATTTTCTAAGAACACAATAGACACTGTAACTGTGTATGACAAAGAATGCTATGCCACCTACACACAATTGTCAATCGAAAGCTTTTGTTTTTGTTTATAATATACATTACACAAATATCTCATTACAGATCAATTCCCTTTTTGGTTGCTCGTGTCCAATAGGGGTTGTTAACTGTATATTTCCCCCGTAATATTCCTCGTGGAGCCCTTTCTCAGCTCCGTTCAGCCAGGGAGGTGGTATTCGATCTAATACCGCCTCTCTAGTTAAGCCTCTTCGCCTCCCGGTTCAGTACGCCGCCATTGCTCGCTGGCCATTCCCGGCGGGGTTGCAGGCTCCTAATTGTACAAGTATATTTTGGCCGGGACAACTGGGGCACTTCGAAGGTTTGGGACCTATTCCCCACCACGGTCTTAATTAGGCTCCATATGTACCACTCTACATGTGATTTAGAGCTATGATTTAGCGAGGGAAATGGACCGTGCACGCGAGTCTATTCAGAGTCAGCGGAACAAAAACTGCTAGTTTTTTCTTAGCTGACTCGTTGGAAAACCGAGAAAATTCCAAGGTGATCCTTTGTTACCGCTAACAACCTGTAATTATTCTAAGTCAATTCATTCTTTTCTTAATACATAAGTGTCCTAGAGAAATACCAGGTACACTTTAAATTCTTAGGTTGCCAGCATTTAATAGCGCCTTGAAAGGTTCTTCATATAGTACAATCATCACTCAGGGAACAATATTAAATCATGGAGCTACTACTTGGACAAAGTAGTAGCTCCATGATTAAATGACTCAAGTTAGTTTTTAGCTAGGCGAACCCGTGATTAGATTAAGTGGTCAGGACTAAGCAGCCATGGGAAATGACACTAGAGGCAACTCCCTTTTTAAACGCTCTATACAAACCATGAAATCATCGACCATGGAGACGCTACATTAACGGACAGAAGGATGAAGTGGCCTAAACAGGGAGTTGCCACTAGACCTAAATACCTTCAAACATCGACAACGGCTTCAAAATTTCTAGTTATTACCATTACTGTAATGGAACTTATGCAAATAATGTCACGGAACAGAAAGTGCGCGCTCCAATGGAGGAAGGCGCGTATCAATGCACTACCTTTCTCCAGCAAATGCAGACAGTTGATTTGTGAACCGATCGTATACGCACGTGGTCTTCCACACGTGCGTGCGAAGTTTTTCTCGTGCGTGCAGTGTGCGTCATTTTTTCCCTCCAAAATGACGTCGCCTGACGTCACTGCATAAGGTCTTGTGTCTCAGAGCATGGATATTACATATTCAGTAAACAGTTGAGATTTCGGTATGCCATTTCGGCATGCCAAGTTGTCACATGATCAAGAGATGAAGAACCATTCATGAATTAGTAACGGGGTATACGCATCCATGTTAGAGTGACTGTATTTGCCTTTAAAACTCTTTGCGTCATATGTGAATGTATATTAACGCATTTTCACCTAATGAATCTGTTAACTGTGACAACACTTTCTGTCAGTCTGTGAAGTTTAACAAATGAAAATTGAAAAAAAAAACAACAATGTCCTCTACGTTACAATAATTTCATACTCCAGGATAAGTGTGAACTGAACTTCGTTACGAGACATACATAACAGATTAAATCAGTTTGTATTCATTCCAGTAGTGAGTGCTTTTTGCAGAAAGTGACGCCACAGTAACTTCAACCGTGGCGCCACCAGGATCCGATGATGCCAATGGGTTGAGATCATGAAAAATATTCTGTTCTTTTCAGCCAGTCTAGAACGGGGCAGCACATGACAGACACATGATGTAGAGGCCTTAAGGTTAAGAGGTTGGTCGTTTTAAGTCTTTAAGTTGTCCCCACGGGGACGTAGCTCCTTGGGGAGCAGAACTCCTGTTGTACCGTCTGGTTTGGCCTTTTGGCTCTTCGCCAGAGAATCGAGGGGACTATGAAAAAAATGCCAGGATTCCGATGATTGGGGGGGGGGGGAGGGAGGGGAGAACGACAGAGGATGATGTAATCCCGCCCCAGGAAAACCCAGAAAGTCGGCATATGTACGGTACTTTGCACCCGGGGTGGACCCTGCCTTTGTCACTTGGTGCGGAGGTCACTTCCTGGGGGCGGGTCTATCAGGAAAGCATATTCCCTTTCAAAATGTTCGTTCGTTTAAGGTGGCTTAGATGCAAAATGACGCTATCTTTGGCAAAGTTTCGAACTGATTTTACGCTAAAAACGTTGAAAAATTCTCATAGCACTTTAGTGAATTGTTCTTATATTTGTTGGGTGTAAGGGAAGGGTCTGGTTTCTAAGTGGAGATGTTGAAACTCCTCTCCTTGACAAAGTTTTGTTTATATAACAGTATAAGCTAGGTGGCTTAAAAACAAAATGTTGCTATCTTTGGCAAAGCTTTGAACTGATTAAATGTTAAGAAATTAGCATTATTTAGTGATACTTTGACTGTGGCATGGCACACTAATGCTGGCACCATATGACCGGCATATGACATCCTGAAAGCACTGGGGTAATCACAAACTGGGTACGTTAGTTTGATGGTTGTACCTGACATCCAAATTACACTACAGAACAGCAAAAATCGTAGTTTCACTCCCTTAACTGGAGCGAAAATCAAAATAAACAGCTTCCAATTGGGAACGACAGAGAAGGAAGTAAAGGCATAACAAAAGGGGTAGATGATTATAAACATGTTTCATAATGCTTATTCTCTGCAAAAACACTTAATCACCTTTCACTAAGCTTGAATAATGAGTAAAACACTTCAGATCATGGACATCACGCTACAAATGTTTCCCACAATATGAGATTGCCACATAATTGCGTCTGGATACGAGCAGCCTTCTGTTGTACTGCAAGTTTTCGGAAAACGGTTTTCGCCAGAATAATTCCGGGCATTGTCGTCCTAATAATGGTCATCAGGCATGAAGCGTATACCGTGGCAATTGCGCACGAAGTGAGGAGAAAGTTAGAACTGGTTTTAGAACTGTCCCCGGTCGTAGGCTACCTTTGAACAAATACTTTTGGGATGATATTACAGAAAGAAAGAATCGCAAAGTTTAATAGTTTATACAGGAGTTACGAAAATTTTGATAGTTGCAAACGATTTGTGATACAAAATGATGAAATTAGATACACCACTCAGTCGAAAACACCCCTCATACTACCCCCAACAGAAATCTTTAGCTTAAACTGTTAAATGCCTAAAGTTTTGGCTTCATTTAAAGCACAATCAAAAGTTTCCGAAAATCGGTTGGGAGCACGCCCTCCACCCCATGCCCCCGTGCCGGCGCAACTGAACATCAATAGAGGGCATTCATTAAATATTGCCATGATGAGTCTTTTCCGGCACTACATAAAATTACAGGAGAGTGGAAGGCTTGTAAGAAAAGGGAACTTTGACCCTAAAGCTCCTTGATTTTGTCATTTTCTGGTATACTTTGGCCGTTCTTAGGCACAACTTACTATAACTTCTTGACGGAAAACTTCGAACTAGTATCATTGGGCCCCTGGTCCCTCTCCCGCCCCTGCTCCGGTTAATCGAGCAAATTTGCAGTTTGCAACCTTCTTGTTTAAGATCGTCCCATACAGTTATTATCATATTGAAAACTTTGGCCCCGACTTTTGCAGACAGTCCTTATCGCCATGGCGCACATACAGCGCGCGCGCAGCGGATATCGACTGACAGCCACAGGCCTACCTAACAGGTGATACGTCACTTGGATCGACACTTAAAGGGCAAAATTTTCATTAAAGTTCCCTGATTGGATGGCATTTTGCGAGATGTTCCGCTCCACCAATAGTAACCTGTCTTATATCATTGTAACGAAAACGAAACGGCCTTTCTTTCACAATGGGAGATGGCTATGCGGCAGCGCACAATGACTGTTGTTAGCCGGCACCGACAAAAGTGCGACAACCGGGTGTCAGACATTGCTCTTTGCCATTAAAAAGAGTGATTCAACGGCAAAAACAGGATATAAATTTGCGTAATTTACGAAAACTTCCCGAAAAAGAATGGAGTTGAAATCTATATCACTGGAAAGAAGTTGAATTACAATAATCAAATGCCGGGGTAGCTGGTGAATACAAATGGTTTCTGAATAAGAGGTAAAACTATGTCAAAGTACCAAAATTGTTGTAGGATTTCGCGTGCAATCAATAACGGCGAGGTGAGCAGATTCAATAAAGTTTTTCATATGGGGAGAGTATCCCTCCAACCCCTAAGTTTCTTCATTATGTTTATATTATGGGAAGGACCTTGAAGGGACCATCGCCTATTTATCCCCAGTAAGGCAGTGGTTAAGAAGGATTAAAACAATGCCGAGTTGGTAGTACAGCCGAGGGTGCACAACACTTTGGAAAAACTAGATTGTTTTTGTTTCGCCAGGGCACATTTTGAATTTTTGAGCTTTAAGGATATTTCCATAGTATAAATTAATTAAGTAATAATGCACTTCACTTTTACAAGACGGTGGAGAAGGACTGAAGACGCAGGCATTTACGAGCAGCCCCTTTTTTGGAAAAGCAGGCTCCTAGAATGACTACACATTGTGAAAAGCCACACTGCTTAAAACACACATTTTGAAAAATAAGGGCCTTTCGATAGACAACCTTTTGGGAAGAGTTCGAAGCCCACCCATGGGCCCTCCCTGGATGCCCGTCACTATTATCCACTTGCATTGAAGTTATTCACTGACATATTCATTGAACACATGGACCAAGAGCGGCGATTTGGTCTCAATATTGGGGGTGGGGGGCATGACCAGATTTTCCAACAATTTACTGTGTGAAAAATCAAAGTCAATGGGCGATTTCTCAAACAGTGGGGGCCGTGTCCCCCTGTCCCCCCGGGAACTCCGCCCATGACATGGACATTGCCGATGGCCAGATAGCAGATCCAAACCAAACTGGAACTAACTTACGATGCACTAGACTGTGCGACCGCCGACTGCATAGGTGTTAGAAGCCGGGGGTGAAAGCCAGTCAAATGTGTCGGGCGGAAGTATGCCACCCCACTTTGCAAGGACGGAAACTCCTCATTTATCTTCTCTGTAAAAAATGTCAACATTTCCCTAAAATTTGTACGATATGTCGCCCATATTTCGTCTACGGACCCTCACGTATTCAAATATTGAAAACTCTTGCCCTCATTCTGGCAGAAAGTCCTTATCACTACGGCACACACACAGCGCAGCGGATATAGACTAGATTATTTACTTTGATATGCATCAGTGAACACCCACAGCGTGTGTGTTCGAGCACAGCTTTCCTATTACGTAACAGGTGTACGTCACTGGGATCGATACTCAAGAGGGCAAGATTTCAGAAAAAGTCCCTTGATTGGAAGACATTTTACGAGATGTTCCCTTCACAAATAGTAAACTGTCTTATATCATCGGAAAGAGAACATGACGATCTTTGTTTCACTGTGCGAGATGGCTATGTAGCGCACACTTACTGTAAGTGATAACACTGACAATTAAGAGCGACAACCCCGTGTCTGACACTGCTCTCTTTGCCATTGAAAAGAGGTGATTATTGACAAAAACATGGCATAAATTTTCTTGATTTACGAGAACTTCCTGAAGAAAAAGATAAGAGTTGAACCCTACATCACCGGAAAGAAGACGAATTATTTAATCAAATGCCGGGCGAGCTGGTTGAATACAAAAATTGTTTCTGAGTAAGAGCAGGGAGTTGCTATTTGACAACTCCCTGGTAAAAGGCAAAACTTTGTCAAAATACCATATTTACTGTAGGATTTCACGTGCTTAAGGTAATCAATAGCAGCCAAGTGAGCAGATGCAATATAGTCTCCCATATGGGACCCCCTTCCCTCTCCTTACAACCCTCCCTCAGGACGACCGGTGGTGCGAAACAACGTTTACACCCAGCTATAGCTTCCTACGTCTATGTCCGGGTGTGAGATCGACGGCTCTCAGAAAGCGGGATACGTCCTACCGTAGATGTAAACAGCAGCCGAAAACGTTTGCCATATTGTGGTACATACGAAATAATGACGGTAGTTATATCATTGTCATTTGTCACTATACAAAACAGTACAATACTGACACTCATGTAATAAGGGTAATTAAACACTCCAATCGTTTGCAATCTACTAGCACCACGGTTAGTACTGTCTTGTGATTACGTAACTCACCTGCCTTGTCTGCATTTCGTAGCAAATGTGTGGAGACAAAATGGTCGAGAGTTTCGACATATTTTCCTAGATGTCTCCAGCCATCGAAGAAAGTCTTATGTTGTGGTGGGGGTGTGATGGTCTCGTAAAAGTTAACTACAACTTTGTAAACCTCAGCTTCGTTGTCCATCTCGACACTGATATCCCTTCTCACGGCCTAAGACATCGAAGCAACGTGCACCAGTAGTCCAAACAAGTTTCTAGTAATTCACGTTCTGTGAATCCTCACCTATAATAAGTTCATGACGTCATACAGAGTAACTACAGAAACAACCCAGGCATGAAGTCCTGATTTCAAATGGCCGTTGCAGGTCTTCGGATTTGCAAGTATCCAGGGTTTACTGAAGGAGACCATACAACCAAAGTAAACAGAAGTAATCAAAAAACGTTTTGTCAGCTTCAGTGAAATCTTTCTTGGGGTACTTAATCCATTCTGTTGCTACTTTCTGGTACGCTCGCGATTTTTATTTGCCAGTGACGCATGTCGTTCCATTAAAATGACTACTTAACCACCTGCGCTGTGGTATTTAAAAGAAATTTCACCCACCGGCCCTGTTATTGTAGTGGGTTCCCATTCAGCAGGCTACTATCACTACTTGTGTTCAGCTATCATGAAAAAGCTGTGTTCAGCTATCATGAAAAAACAAATATTTTGTCTCCGTATGCCTCCTTTATCGTGCTCTGTAAATCCGACATCTCTGTTTTAGTGCATCATATACAGTGCAAGTCTTTTTCTCAGATTTCTCCGGAAGCAAAATAACCATCGTTACTTGGGTACATTGGAACTGAGCAATCTTTTCCAGTGTAAATAACAAGAAAATAGTTAAAGCAGATCGGAATGAACTTGTCCCACTTCTAAAAATTACGCTTGCTTATTTATGCGATTCATTGGGGAACTTTGTACAAGATGGGCAAATGTAACAGGGCCCTGTGGAAGACCAGCTTCCCTGCTGAACAGGCCACCCTGGATAAAGATTAGAAATAAATAAAAAAAAAATGTACCAGTTTCAGGAAGAATACAAAACAATGTTTTCAAGAAGACCTAGGCTATGCACAAGGCTGAGGGCATCACCAAAATTTTGCACTTGGATTTTTTCCTCCAAAATTATTTTAACCAATATTCAAAAAACGGTATCCTTCCTAAATGCAAAAATCCAGGACCAATTAAAAGATGCATCCACCCAAGCGCGTAGCCAAGGGAGGCAAATGGGACAGCCCCCCCCCCCCCCTTGAGCACATTTTTGGCATTTTAATGTTTATTTTACAATATTGCTGGTGTTTCCCCAATTTATATGCGATACATAGGCCTGGGAAGTGCCATTTCCAGCGATCTGGAAGGCATTTTGGGCTAAACATTTTCTTGCGCTTTGCGCCACCTCATGGTGGCCTGGAGCGCTGAGAGTCTGTCTATGGGCTTCGCCCCCCCCCCCCTTGACAAATTCCTGGCTACCCCCTGCATCCACCCATCTGAGAAACCTTCCGTTGACCTTCATACCTGCAACAAATATAGTAATCTAGCTGAAAAGCCAGGGTAAAATGAAAACTTCCGAATAGCCCCAGCTTAAGTTCAATAAACACTGATGTACCTATAGATGCTCTGTATAGAGGATATGGTACTAGATACACCGAGTCTAAAGCTTGAGGAAAATCCAGCATCTTACAAGAAAGCTAATATTTTTAAAACATTAAACGGAAATGACAAACATCTTTCTTTCTTTAAAGTGATTTTTAGGTGGCATGAGGAATATGTTTGACTCATAGAATTTAAATAAAAATTGGCATGTGTGCGTGGTATAATTTTACATTGCACATGACAAGAACCATTAACAAGTTGGGCATATGTGCCTCTATGTCCGTGGGTGTATAACATGTGAAAGAAAGGGTTTGTAAAACGTTTCTTACT
Source organism: Holothuria leucospilota (assembly GCA_029531755.1). Taxonomy (NCBI): domain Eukaryota; kingdom Metazoa; phylum Echinodermata; class Holothuroidea; order Aspidochirotida; family Holothuriidae; genus Holothuria; species Holothuria leucospilota. The sequence continues at coordinate 14,130,835 of CM055972.1, forward strand.
CTATACTTATGACATTAAGTAGACAAAACATGATCCATGCGTAACAGGGATGGTGCCAGGATTTGCAATGGGGGGGGGGGCAAATTCCTCGATCCCCGAAGTCTCCACAAAGACGATGGGTTGCAGGGGAATTGGCGACGGCAAAATATGGGGTTTTCATTGAAGAAAATTTTAAAATTTGGGGTATTTTAATTGAAGAAAATTTGAAGTTTTGGGTTGTTATTGTATTAGCATACCTTCGTTCAGAACAAAATCAAGTCATCTGTTGAGACGACTGATCACGGTCGGGGTTTACATGCTTTATCCTGCCCATTAAAGTTCCCGACGAAATTCGAAAATTTCCGTGACGGTGGAGTCTTCCTCGACGGGGGTATGCCCCCATCTCTGCCTCTATACCTGGCGCCACACCTGGTACATAAAATTTACTTTGTCTGCCTGTCTGTGAGATTATTGTCTGTAAAGCTACAGATAATAGTGTGATCTGTTGAATCTTTTAAAATACATTCCGAACAGGGAGCTGGAGAAGTAAGTCTTACAGTAGGTGGTGTTTCGTTATACCTACAAGGAAAAGATAAATTTGACTCATAATCGTCATCGTCATTTCGCTGTCGTCAACGTCATTTACGTCGTCACCATTGCTGTCGTCGTCATCGCTATAGTCATCATCAGTGTCATATTAATACCACTTTCACTATGAAAGTATCATCACAATTAGCCTGTCAGTCGCCAAACGTCAGTCGCCAAACTTATGGAAACTGCTTGTTTGGTGAACTCTAAACTAAACTGAGAAATATGGTGATCAAGGTCTGATACCCTCCTTGTGCACTGGCGTAACCAGGAGCTTAAGATTGGGCCAAATGCACGAACATGTTAGTATAGACCTATGTACTGACTTCACACGACGTCATATTGGAGGGTAAACAACGAAGCACACTGCACGCAAGTTTCCCTTCTCACGAGCTCTTAGTAGGCTAAAGCGGCGTACCAGACCGGTAAACATATCAGCTGTCTGCATTTGTTGGTGTCAGTTGCAAAAATAGGCGCTTACCTTTCAGGGGGCGCACTTCGAGTTCCGTAACGTCATATTCATAAGGTCTATACATTTCACTGTTCAACAGAATGCAGTCCAAGACAGCGAACCTGTCATAAACTTGCGAACGGAAGGTCAGTAGTCACTGGAACGGTTCTGCATTTGGGTAATGTTTCCTCAACTTTCAGTTTATCTTTTTATTATCCATGTCATCTCATTGGGAGTGGCTTAGGGACCCCTGAACACCTGACCCTCTGGCTACGCCAATGTTTGTGTGGTACTCAGACCAGCGAGCAGGAAGACGTCTACCAGCTCCCTGCTAACACTACTTAGCTCTTTTGTGTAGCCGTACAAGCATTTCAACATCTGACTTTCACATAGTTGTTAGCCCATTAAAATGATTTAATCATTTAACTATCACCAAGGAATAACATCTTTCGAAATTGAAATGGAAATCACTGCCCATCATCGTCTCAAAAACATGATACACTTCAAAGCACATCAAGCGCTCTTTGCAAAACATTCAGCCTAAAGGCTGACAGGAGAAACGCAGTCACCCTGATTCGAATTCAGGGGCTACCCGGGCAAGCCAAGTTTAGAGTGGGCATAACTTTGGGCACGTAATAAGTTTTCTTTCGTTAATCAATTACAAAAATTTGAACTGCTGTATTTCATTCCAGAAATTTAATTTCAATTCATTTTACACTTGGAGCCTCTCTATCGAGTTCAAACTTTGCCCGCTTGGCGGACGTGTAATGTCCTGCACCTACCATATCCGCTGCACGGTAATACCAGAGTATGTTCGTCAATAGAGGATACATATTCGAAACCTACTATGGAGGTTAGTTCAAACCTCATGTTACTTAAGAATTGGTTCTGCTTAATTCGAATTCAACATTTATGTCTCAAATCCAAATAAATGCATTGAAATTAGCCTAATTTCAATTCATTCCAGATCATTAATTTCGGTCACAATTCCATTCACTCGGATTCTTGAAATGGTTGCTATAGAGCGCCATCTCTCACGCTACAAGTTATGGCTTTTAATAAAGCTTACAATGCAAAAAGAGCATTGACTGGAATGGTCGAAATCACAAACCACGAAGCGGTTTCGCCTCCAGGATTGAAACGATAAAATTGAAATCGTTTCATGTATTATATACAGTAATTCAAGTCCAATTCAATTCTTCATCACCCACAATATTGTCAATTAAAATCTTATTCGACGTACAAACAATCCAAACTGATTTCAATTAAATGTCAGTGAATGAACATTATACATGTAACATGTATATACTATATGAGATAGGCCTATCATGCAATAGTAGGCCAATAAGGTACTTATGTAACAGTAAGAATGAAACGACTACACGTTTATGTCATTTAAAGGAATAAGTTCGCGCTGCCCGAAAGTACTTTTATACATTCAGCTATGTTGTACAAATCTCCAGTTTTATTTCGCTCAGAGTATCTTTCATGACTGGGCGGCTGAGGCCGGGGAGGAGGGTAGCCCCGGGGCAGTATGCCCCCCCCCTAAATGAGGGCAGAATGTGTAGACATTTGGAAAAATTCTTCTCATAATGCTCAGAGACTCTGGCGGAATATAGCACCCTTCACATACATGGTGCACTACGCCTATGCTTTCATGATGGTTTTCATAGAACATAACTATTGTATACCAAAAGTAAACCAAGCAGTTGTTTTGCATTCAGTAACAAAATATATTGCCACAACTGAGTTGAAAAAGAACCATACATGAATGGGTAGGTCTATCTGCCTATACTAATTCAAATTGCACGGGGTGACTGCATGTAAAATAAAGTTGGCCAATTCACGTAAGGCTGCCATAACCCGCATATATTCCATCCGATATTACCTTTTCTCTGCAGATATCTGTAGGGCCTAGTACTGTATGAGGACTGTCAGTCACTCACGCTACGACTAGTTTAATATGAGAGACCTGCAGTACGTAAACATACCTGCAAATACTCAGTGATTATGAGTTTCAACTGTCTATGCTTTGGACGAAGTGTGTGCCTTGGGACTGTGTTATATTACATAAGCCTACATAATACATACATATGGACAAGATTTGATAGTCTTGTATCAGGCGCGGATCCAAGGGAGGGGGGTTTTCCCGGCCTCAGCTCCCCCTTTTTGCCACATCAACAATAACAAATACGCGAAAATTAGCATACTTTGCATAATATTAATCTAGGAGAATATTCAAGGAACTTTCAGCCCCCCCCCCCTTTCTAAATGTCTGGATCCGCGCCTGTATATAGTGCTTTCTTCTCAAATGTGATCGCATCTTACCACGTAGGGAGTGGAAATAAAACTTTTAGATCAATAGACCTTTTTCCAAATAGCAGTCCAAAAGATTGTGATTTTCATATTCATGCTAAGTGGGAACAACCGAACCATCACTTAAGATACTTTAATTTGCAATATGCCCCATTTCCAAACACTGCATAACAAAACTGCCATCAATCTTTCTAAAACGAAATAAAACTATTTTAAATTAAAAGTATGATCTGCTGGATTGTTAGAACTTGAAGAGATACTCCAACAATACATTCAACTGGTTGTATTGAAGAAAGTCATTACACTTTTAGTTGACAATGCTTTCCACATCAGGGTGTTCATTATGTTTTTATACTGTTTAACTCAGCGTTCAAATTTGTCAAGAAAAGCTCATGCATTTGCTCATAATTTCATGATTTATTTTTTCCATTATATAAATTTGCGTTTACCGAATCAAATTCAAGATTTGCAGTTCTCGCTCTTTTCCAAATTTAAAATCTGCTACTTCGAAGAACTTCTGCTCCCCCAAAGGAGCTGATTCCCCGACGGGGACAAGAAACGTAATTCTTTATTATACAAAAAAGCCATGAAACTTGGGTCTCATATTAGACCACAAGTGGGGATAAAAACTTCGCAATGAACTTTGCGGATACTAACAAACTTAATTCTTTATTGTACAGAGAAAGGATTTTCTAACAAGCCACCTTCAGCGCGGGGGGGGGGGGGGGGTTACTAATATATTAATTGCCCCTCAGCTGAAGGTGGCTTGTGAGAAAATCATTTCTAAAAACGTCCTCTTTAAATGGACACTGAAGAAATATCTGTTCAAATATTTGAATAGTTTCGGTTCAAAACTAAACAGTTTCTGTTCAAAAATGACCCAAATCTAATCAAATATTTGAATGGATTTCGTTTCAGTGCCAGGTTGAATAGATTCAACCGATTTTCATAGCCTGTACAGAGATACTACAATAGGGTCTCATATTAGACCACAAATGGTGGTAAAAACGTTGCAATAAACTGCGGATACCACACATGATCTTAGCCAAAAGGCCGAGAAGCGACCAACTAACAGATACCACACACAGACTCCTGCGCCAGTTACTTTTTCCAAAGTCCCCTCGACTCTCAGGCGAAGAAGCAAGGGACGAAATCAAACGTTACCCTCGAAAAGGAGCTACGTCCACGAGGGGACAACAAACTTAACTGACCAACCTCTTGAACTTCAGACATCTACATCATAGGTCTGTGATGCGTGGTCCCGTCAGGTTCTAGACTTGCCTACGTAGCAGGCTGTACGGCATATTCCTTGGTCAGTCATATGGGAAGCTGGGGAGCTGAGCAAATAGAGGGCCCTCCGCGGGGTAGTTCTAGACTGGCTGAAAGAACATATACTACACCTGATCTAAGCCAAAGGCCGAGAAGCGCCATGTAAATGTTTTTTTTTATACTTTTTCAAAAGTCACCTCGACTCTCTGGCGAAGAGCCAAGGTGCGAAACAAAGCATTACTCCCGAAGGAGTTCTGCTCCCCAAAGGAGCTACGTCGGCAAGGAACAACAGACCTAACTGACCAACCTCTGGATCATGGGTGCCTCTCTGTGATGACAGACACGTTTCCGGAAAAGTTTGTCAGATTATGTTTTCTTTTTTATCACCTATTATTTTTTCTTATCACCTGACGATATTTTTGTTACTCAATTGTTAAAGTCATGAAGGCCAACTCTTTGCTTTACCGTTTATTTGCAATATTCATGTTCAACATATCTTCAGAGATACTTGTAAGGCAAATGACACGAGATTTGCAAAATATTACTGTTTTTTTTTTCAAAATAAATTTGAGGCAACTGATTATTCTTTTAAATGGATTTGATGTCTCGATAAGCAGAAGATTTAAAGAAAAAGATGACTGTATGTTGTTTTGGTTCAAGAGCTTGTTTCCATCCACGTATGTCATTCGTTTGAAATTTACGTTATGAATATGCATAAACTTGACGGTTCTTATACCTGAATAACCAACTCATGTTTTCTGGTTGGGAGGTGTCTTTTTTCATTCTTTGCCCTCTGGCGGCGACAGGTCGAGGGGTAAGTGAAAAGACCAAAATATAGCATTCGCTCATGACTGAGGTACCATGACAAACTAATGAATGTGATGACCTGACGTGCGTAACTGAATGTTGCTAGCACTACATATATGACAACTGCTTGTGAGTACTGGAGACCGTGACTTGTATTTCAGGTTTGGAGAGCCAGAGAGTTTATGTGGAGAGTAAGGATTTTTGTTTGGGGGCGTTTGCATGGATCCATCCCAAGGGGTCCTTCATCGGTACCAAAAATTTTACAAGAGGGGGAGAGAGCATCGTGGTAACCAATACGTGAGGGTACTTTCTCAGAATGGCGACCCCTGACCCTTCTCAAAATGGCCACCCTGATCCTGAGGGGTCAGTTATTGCTACTGCAAGCACGTGTAGGACTTTTTTACACATGAAGTCCTAGAAAGGACATACCTAAAGGGACCATCAAGACTGTCAGAGGGAATGCCATCATCAGTTGGCGCGTAGCGTACTAAGAAAACTGTTTGCCAGTAATGTTGCAGTGTTGCCGAAAGCAGCACTTGCCGAGCCTTCAGTTGCAAGTTGCATCCAGTCACTATTTATGTGAGATTAGAAATTTATACTTCGAAAATAGGAAAGAGGCAAATAGATTAAGAAGAAAAAAATTAATCCGAAAGATCACTTTGTAAAAGAAAAATAAGGTTTAGCCCACAGTTGCGTTACAAGCTCCGCTATTCCTTGTTTTCAGAAAGTAAAGTAATAATTGAATTTATTGATTTTGATAAGAACGTTAAGGATCCTGGGTTCGATGAAACTGTGTGTTTGTGTGTCTGTGTGTGTGTGTGTGGATAGGGGCTCATTTGTCAGAGCAAAGCCGTCCAATAGCAGCACTGAAGGTCGAAGGCGAGGGTCCGGATCTCTCCTAGAAGATTTGCTTCGTGTAAAGCCCTCATATGTAATTCCTGAGGTTCTGAGGACCTTACACGTTACCCAGAACAATGGCGATTTTCAGCATTTTTTATCAGCAATAACTGTAAAGATGGAGTCAACATTTGTTTGACAGGGCCAACGTTTGTTTGACAGGACCAGCATTTGTTTGACAGGGCCCGGGGGTTAAGCTAGATCAGATGGAGGTCCACCAACCCGAAGCCCAGTTAAGGGCGACGTGAAGTATGACGATGTCGGCGGTGAGTAGGCGATAAGAAAACCTTTAAACAGCTCCAACCTACGACATACAACAAACTTATATAATTGATATGCCGAGTTAAGTGTTGATTTATAGTGTTTTACCGGATAATATGAAGATAGTCGATCTTAAAATTGATCTACACTCTCTTAGAAAAGTTAAAGGCCAATGTAAGCCCGTTCATGTTTGTTTTCGTTGACTGCAAAGTAAAACGCGTCAGCTAAAGGTCATGTAGAAGAATACACTATAGCCTGCTCACATTTGGTCTGGTTCAACAGAAGGGGAGACAGAACGAGGATTTATTGCATGAACTTTGATAAAAACTTATTTCCTGAAGGACGTGATATTTCTTCTTCTCAACAGAACTTGAAATCATTACCAGAGTCCATGTTATAGACGCTGTGCACTGACGTCATCATCTACTTGACAAACGACCTCTACATCATGTTGGAGGACAAACAATGGATGTACTGTATAGGCCTACTATACGTAGTTACGGGCCTGCCGGGCGTACTTCGATTTTAATAGTCCTGTGACGTCATATGCATACGATTTATTCTGTTTGTTTATCTATACCTCTAGTGACCAAAATCATCTACTGTAGGTCCACCTTAAAGCACCTAACAGGAAAGCAAAATAACCGGACAATAATCCTCTTTATGTAAAGTATCATCAATCGGATAAGGTAATCAGGCTCACTGGTGAAGGGTAGAGAAAACGATAAATTCATGGCAAGTTCTTAGAAAGTATCGTTATAAGATGACGTAAGGGTGTGTTTTTAAAGATTGTTATTTTTGTGTAGGAAGCTATGAACTGAGCCGCATTTATACAATACATGCAGTTTAAATACCAGCCAATGGACAAAAAGAACAAACTGATATCATTTGACAATGCAGGAATTAGAGGACATGGCATGCTGGTCTCAGTAGAAGTATTAATGAGACCACCAACATACACACACAACACACACAAATTTTCTTGGATCCTTAGATATTATTCAAACTTAGTCATTTTGTAGGGCATCGAGAACAAGTTTTCTCGCCAAAATAGAACAGGTTTGATAAGCGTGTGTCATGACCATAAAAGCCGAGTCCGGACTCTAACTCAATTTCGGATTCAAGTTCGTTTTATTCGCTGGAAATAAGAGGTCACGGAATCGGAATTGTTCACCAATAATTAAGCCCAATTCATACTTACTCGGCGAGCGCAATGCGGAACTGAAATTTTGTCCGCAGCGGTTGCAGCGAGTAGGGTCAACAAACTTTTTCCGTGAGCTTGTGATCCGCATTGAGTGCGAAAGCCCGTTATACTCGTTCCACTGTACGCGGGTACAATCCGTTCCCGATCCGTTCGAGATAAACCAGTTTTATCTTTTTCCGCTTTGCACCTCCCATGCGGAACGAGTTGACAAGTGTTTCTACATTGCAGTAAACAGCAGACTACAGTTATACCCAATACACTGGTTCAAGAGACAATTGCGTCTGCTAAGATGAAGGCATTTTCTCATACGAAGATGAGCAATTGATCGAAGAAATGAAAAAGTAGGAGAATTTGTACATACAACCTTAGTCATAAGAGACCCAAAATGGAGCGAACAGTCGTGGCTTGCCATAGGCCACTTGTACACCGTGACTGCATGACCGCATAGACTGTTCTCGACTGGGAGGGAGCTAAACGTTTTAGACGTCCGTCCTTGGGATATGTCTTCAAGGGAAAGGAGTTTTTTACCATTAATCAGTGGCGGATGCAAGGGAGAGCAACAGGCGAGCTCCCTACTGGCCGTCATTGGGGAAAAAAGTTGAGGCGCAAAAAACAAACAAACAAACACACAAACAAGCAAACAACGAAATTTGCAGATCCAGCGAGGAGTCAGCCCTTCCCCTTACCCTCAATTAGCCGCTATAAAAAGAATCATAAAGAAGCTTCAAAGTGTGTCAGATATAGCACCATTTTGCATCTCAGCCTTCTTCCAAATTAAAAGTGTTCTAAAGGGGAGGGGAACCCCTACCCTTCGGCCCCTCCCCTAGGACAGCAATTAATCAACCCTTGCGGCCCCCTATTTAAAATTCCTGGATACTAATGCCCCGCATTTGGGGGTTCTTAGACGCATTTTTATGCTAAGTGTGGCAGAAATACCCTAAAGCCCCCACGTGTGTGATTGGGGCTTCCCCCACCCCCTACTGCGTTTCCTTCGCCTTTGATTGACCGGCGTGAAGGAAGGGCAAACATTGGTGGGACTACTTGAGAGATCTATTCACACAACTGAAATACGACATTGCGACGCCCTTTAACCATCATGAGGGAGTTGGTGTAAGGGCGCAAATCTTCCAATGTTTTTTTCAATCACTGGAGTATAAAACACATGCATGGCGAAATGAATACCAGTACAGGGCAAAATGGTGGAAAATATTGCACAATTTTGCCACTTAAGTAAAGACCGACAAATGAGCAATTCAAAACCCTCCTTCGAATCTCCCTCCAGGATGGTGATCCTCCTGCGTAAATGTGTCCCCCTTCCAATTATTTGATTCAGGTCCGTAGCCAGACAAGACACTGAAGCTACCAGGGCAAATTTCCTTCGGGAGAGACAAACTAAAATGCAGTAAGGGAATGGTAAGTATGAATTTTTAGGTCCTATAACTCCTACCCTTCACCTTTGGCTACGGACGTGTTTTGATGATTGGCCAATGGAGAGATGCTGGTAAAACTGGCCAAATCCGGTTGAGGTCATTAGAATTATCTGAAGTGAATTGAGTCACTATGACGCCTCGGCGTATCAGCCAAGGTAGAGTGAAATTCGCCTCCGTGTACGTCCGGGAAATATTTAATGACATTACGTTCCGCCGCCTTGTCGTTTTTCTTTTCCCCTGCGAATCTTCCAACTTAGGGTACTGAGAAACATTCTCGTCGTATCCATTTTGGATCTATTTGTGCAGAACGGTTTTACGCGACTAGCCCGGAAAGTATTGTCTGAATCGTGGGTGTGCGGGTGTGAAAAGTGTCCGTTTCACTCTCGGCCTCTAGAACGTTCAAAGCGGGTAGGTATGAACGATTGACAAACTCTGCGCCGACTACACTCGGCGGGTGTGCGGCGAGTGTGCGGCGAGTGTGCGGCGAGTGTGCGGCGAGTGTGCGGCGAGTGTGCGGCGAGTGAGGTCGTCGGAGAAGTATGAACCTAGCTTAAGATGCAACACTGAACGTTGACTCGGGTTCGATTAAAACTGAGCCGCAAGAGCTAAATGGAGTTTAAACGATGATTGTCAAAGCCCCATAGTTATGGTGCAAGTTACGCATGGATGTTCACACAGTCCATGATGAAATACAGGCCTACTTGGTAGGCCAGACTATGTACTATCCTCCCTTAATTCACTGCAGGAATCGGAACTGACTCGGAATCGTCGAATAGGCGAACTTAGAATATTCTTCAATCGTGATTAAAAAGGGCATGTGCCCTTTAAATTCTAGCTTGAAAAAGAGCTATCTTACTCCCATTTTATTTTAAAACAAAACATACCGTTAGGGTCCAGGTTTTTGTGGAGTTGTGAGCCAATATAATGGTCCAGGGTCTCAATGTAATTCCCAAGATGTCGCCATCCTTCACTGAACGTAGCAAACTTCGGTGGCGGTGTGATGTTTTCGTAAAAGTTGAAAACAACTTTTATCTCATTCTCTCCCATTATGGTGCGCCCTCACTTCGTCGGAATATTGCGCTGGCGTATCTGCGAAAGAAAATGATACGAGTGGATGACTTAAAAGAAGGGTTTGGCCTGAATCGATTTTTCAAATTATAGAGGTGTACTTTTCCTAAGCATTATGATGATATTTCCATTGAAATCCGATGTGTGGTTCTAGAGTTAGTTAGATAAGATTTAACGACACACCAACACAAATGTGTTATATAGTGTCAACTAGATAAAAAGGTAAAATTTAAATACGGTTTCAAATACGGTTCAAGTTCAAGTTCGGTTTTAAATACAGTCCAGACACGGTGCAAGTCCTTCCCTTTAGTCGCCTGTTACGACAGGTGGGAAATGCCGTGGGCATATTCTACAATCCCCAGCCCACAGGGGGCGTGTGGTTCTAGAGATAAGATGAAGTTGTCAGATTTTCAATCACAGGTGAACTTGAAGTAAGCGCATGTGACACCATAACCTCACATTTATGAGCTCTTCTTTGTTTTTGTTTAAACTTTGCAACCAGTTCTTTATTCGGGCAAGTAAGGCAGCCAAGAAAATAAATTACTGTATGCCCTTTTGCAACTGACACAGCGGTATCAAAATTTAGGAAACTTGGTCCAAAATTCTAAATTAGGGCAAAAATTATCCCTGACCCCTAGAAATATTGACTCCCCTATGGTTCTTCTCTCATAATCTCATGTTATCGAAATGTGAATGCATGAGAGGCATACGAATTTACAAACTTCTAATTCCCATGGGAAGCTCATATCCCTATTGAACTGTAAGGTCAAAACAACAAAATTGAAAAACAGAAAACAACGCATTGTTCATCGATGTGAGGAGATGATATAACCCCTGCTTGCATCAAGCTCACTTCAAGTTACAAATGTAGTAAATTTAACTTGTTGATATCTCTAGAAATACACATCCAAACTGAATGAATATTTCACCAGAATGATAACATTTAGTTCCTCTTTCACATATCAAAAGGTATTATTTTACTTCAGCCCTTCCTTTATTGTAAAAATAGTAAAGAAATCGTTTAGACCTGTACATACTTCGACAATTATTGCCTTTGTAAAATATAAACGAACGATACACATGATGTGTACAGTAGTAATTATTGTGGTATCATGAACATAATACACATGGGGCACACACTGATGATGGAATTGTACTCACAGATCACAATTACGTTATTAGAACCTCTACATTTCTCTATGTAAATTAAAGGTGCTGAATAGTGGCGTACTTCCAAAATAAATACATCATACCAAACGAGATGATTACCCTCCGTGCTGGGCGAGCAATTTTTTTCCCACGAGTTTATGGGCAAATCATGCCAATGGACCAATCAGCTTCTTGGAAATAGGCCACACCCCTAATTCCAAAATGACAGCTTTTCCACCCTTTTATTGTAATTCTGACACCGGATTATGAAAGAACAGGCCAAATAACCCCTGGCCACGCAACCCTAACCTTAAAATAACCCTAACCATGATTTTGAAACAAATTTGAAAAATTTTGAAAATCAAATTTGCCCATAAACTCGTGGGAAAAAAATTAGGCGTGCGGGGCTAATTTTAAAAATACTAATCCTAATGCGTTTTATATTTTCATTTAAAATATTCTGGCAAAGTAATTTTGCAATAATGTTCCTATACTATTTCTTGGGTTACTTGATTTTACACTTGCAAGATATTTCACAATTTGTTTTTTGAATTTCTAGTTCGTTACTTTTTCTTCTGGCACCGGCAATTTTGAGTCTTTTCCACTTGTATCGGTTCTGATCGATGCATCTACCCAGGCCATGTAGTACACATAAATCACAACGTACGTACGTATGTAGTATATTAGCGTTGCAAGTGGCAAGGCACACGCCTATTTCGCGCATCATCTGCAGGAGATTCATGAACAACATTCAGTGTGGATTTTGCAGGTATTGAAACTGTTTTTTCGATCAATGAGCTTGTTTTTCGTGGTAGACCTAGGCCCTTATATCGCTAGCCTAAGTAAGGCTAACGTTAGTACTGTTAACGACAGTAACAAGTGTACTGTTACACCAGACACACTGCATGCATGGCTTTGATAACTATCGGCATCGGATCGAATCGATAAACCAAGAAGCATAACCGGATGTGACGTAACGAAGTCGGCGGGTCCGAGAATTTATTCTACTTTGGCGGCTACTCAGCTGCTTTAAGGTTAGTCCTCTAGACACCGCGTTCTATTCCGGTTTTCATTAAACAAAGTGCCATTATAGTTGACAAATGTGAATTCTCGGGAGATGGATGTTTTTCAAAGCAACGTTCCTCCTTTTCACACAAGTAATTGCTTACTATTGTGTACGCCTTAAAGTTCTGGTGACATGCCGCCAAAAAGAGCTGTTTCACATGTCAGTTAAAGAATAAAATCCCCCAATGAAAGATCCGTTGGAATTATTAAGTATTAAGTATTAAGATTTCTTTTGAAAACCCTTTATAAATTTTCTCTTAATTACTGATCAGATAGTTTACGATTTGGTGAGGTGATATCAATATTTCCCAAGGAAACTATTTTAACTTTCATAATAAACCCTATAAGGGATAACAATGCTACCAGTGTTCTTGAAATTAAGGTTGAAAAAACAAAGGTTAACATTAGCCATATATGGTATGTCTCTCTCTTTCGATGTCACATATTTGAATATTTAGCTCATGTTTATTCATGATACAGTGTGAAACAGGAATTATCCTGTAAAATGGTCAGTATTTGATGAATTTTATTGGAAATTGCGGCTGTTTTCTGGCTTTTTAGTGCTTTTCACATCAAATATCCAACTAAGTTATTTCATGTCACCAGACCCTTAAGAAAGCCGTATATGTGTTTACTTCCGTTCTGTTTAAGATTGAGAAAAGGAGTACTGTCAAGAAGTGGCAGTATGTTTTCTTTTTTTTTTTCATTTCAACCCACTATCTGGCATAACTTGACTTATATGTTAATTAAACTTCACAGAATTCAATTAAGTCTAAAGTTATCATATTTAATGTAAACCAATCCCTTACGCGTGCATCAAAATGTTGTGCTTACGACGCAGTCAAGGCGAATGAACTTTTACGTGATTGATCGCATTGCCAGCATCACACGCTTCATTGAACCCCAATCTAATTTGGAGATACACACTTGGGGTTAATGTAGCATTTATTACACGTAAAATGAAGCTTAAGTCTATACAATAGTTGAAGATATTGCAACTTCTAGGTTAACACAGAAAAGAGCCTATACCAAATTAGTCTAGCGGATTTATGAGGACTTGCACATTTCAAGCATTATTCGGTGAAGGTCACACTGGATGATGGAGCTACCAGCTCGGAGGTGGTAGCTCCATGACTGGATGATCATTTGCTTCTAGATATTAAAGCTGTTCCAGTGAATTGTAGAATCAAAACCACAGTTATGTATGTTTCTCGAAAGGATACTTTTGGGAGATGACCTTTTGTCCTAAAAATGTTGAAAGATGTGGATGTTTATTCGACTAATACGAGGAAAATGACTGATCAATTCCCCAACTAGAATAACAGTAACGACTACCTTTGATATAATCGTAAAGCAGAATGAATTCCTCCATCTTCGACTTACATGCTAATTGCTTCAGTTGAGTCAAAGACAAGCACACACAACATCCTTACAATTGCAGTCAATTACGACTTTGTACGTTATTAAACATCTGGTGACCCCAAGATTTACGTACCAAAAACGGCGTTCGCTCTCTTTGTAAAGACAATGCATCAAGTAAAAGTGACTGCTCATTCGTACAAGTTTGTGATAGTCAATTTTGACTTGACAATTCCCAGTCCCTCTCAAGTTTTTGCAGGTCGAGGAGAGTGACTCCAAAGATTTCCCTTTCGGGAAACCAAAAAGGAGGGAATTTTCAACTCATAAAGAGATCCAGGAGTGTTTGTGCATCATAGGTGTACCACGAGCACTGCGGTTATACGTATAAAATGACTGGATGCCAGTATAGGGAATGCTGGGTTTCTCAAATCCCCAACATTGCAGGATATCGTACTCAGAAAACAGATTTGTCACTTCAGGTCTGTACTTCCTTTGTCAATAAGTTCCTACCCTTTGTAAATATTTTCCTTTCTTATTAAAGCTTTTTGCTGTATTAGCAATCAGGCGTACCAGCTGGTTAGTTGACCATTGCCACTTTTCAAATTGTTCTCTTGGAAATGATCGTGACATTATTTAGGTCCTTTTCCCAACCCCAGCACACCCATCGATACATTGCCTCAGAAGCAGAGAATTCTGTGAAAAAGTGTGGGGGCGGGGGATATTGGGCCCTTGAGGCAAAAGTTACAATGTAAAAAAGGTCAATGGTAGCAATCCCAAAAGTGAGGGGATGTACCCCCCCCCCGAGATTCCCGCGTATGTAAGATTGTAAGATTGTAACAATCGAGTCTCTTCCAGGCCCGGATCCAAGGGGGGAGGGGGCTTCCTCGGGCTCAGCCCCCCCCTTTTTCGCAACATCAACAATAACAAATACGCGTAAATTAGCATAATGCCAATCTAGGAGAATATTCAAGGGAGCTTTCACTCCCCGCCCCCCTTTTCGAAATGTCTGGATACAGGCGCGGATCCAGGGGGGGGCCTGGGGGGCCCGGGCCCCCCCCCCCTCGCCACGAAAAAAAAAACGAAAGGAGAAAAAAGAAGAAAAAGAAAAAAAGAAAAGAAGAAAGAAAAATGAAGAGCAAAAAAAAATAAAAGTGTCTAAGAATGTATTCAAAGTATATGTTTCTTTAGGGGTTGGGTGGAGCTATCGCTGGATTATCTCTTTATATATCTTTCAAAGTGGTTGGCGACGAAAGGAGCGCTACAGGTGAATAGCTGAGTAATGATCCTTGACTTAAGATCTAAATAAGTAAACATCGTGACATATGTAGTAAGGGCTCGGCTGGCTGCACTGAAATTTAGTAACAATTTTGTGTTAAAGAGTGAAATTTTTTGTAATCTAGAGGGATTGAGACGCAAAGTTTTCGCCATACAGACCTTGCAGAATGAATACAGAAGACAAGCTGTCAGGTGACGTACTATTGTGCACAGTAGCACCAGCTGTTGCAGGCAAAGTAGCGGCGTGTGTACCCTATTCGATTTCGATCGAACTGTCTGAAAAGTTTTAAAATGAACTCAAATGGCTTTTAAGCTACAGACAGTGGCGTCGGCACAGTGGGCAATGGGTGACGTGTGTCCCCCTCCCCCATCGATTCTTGAAAAATTTTAAAATGGTCCCAAAAGTCGTTTAAGCTTCAGATTTCTGTGGAGGGTGTAGGGTGAGATGTATTATTGATGACTGGTTTATTAATTCTAACCATTTTCTTTCACAAACTGTTCTCAAACTATGATAAGTTTTGGAAATTCTTGACAAATTCCAAATTTTCGCACGCTCCGCTAGCGTCAAGCCTTGTGTCAGAGTTGTCCTTATCATTAATAGCTTTCGGTAACTACTCACGGGGGAACAAAGGAGCAAAAGTGCTTTTTAAGAATTCTCAGTCAGAAGATTCGTTTCTGAATAGCATAGGTTGGTGGGAAAGTGACAGTGACCGATGCAGGTTCTGAAATGCAGGTTTTGTCATGGACTAATATTTTATTCAAAATTTCGGCGCGCTTCGCGCGCATACGACAGGGTTTACTCTCGATTTTATATACCATTGACAAAGCTATGACGCAAGAAATTATTCCAGTGCAACATTTTTCTAAAAACTACATCTCCTTCTCTGTAAGGCTCTCATCATTATAGGATCTTTGACTAATCTAGTCTAGCACATGATTCGAAAGATTGTAAGTACGTAATTGCCGTTGCTTATTTTTGAAACATTTTACCGCGACGTTCAATAATGACGAAAATCTTTTTTGAAACGAATTTTGCCTGTCCACCATCCCTCTTGCTTTACCTAAAAAGAAGGTGATTTATCATATCTCCTCCCATATGGATGTCGGGTAGTGAGAATCCCGTTGGTCCCTCTTTTGTGTACTGTAACTAATTTAGAGCTCCCGGGAGGCTCTATACTGTTCTCTGTCAACCTTGGATATCCTTTTAAAATGTAAAAGAAAAATTTTATTATAGTCCAAGAATGTTTCTGTGGACTACAAGCAGGTATACTTGCGTGTACAATTTTCCCATGGGCGTGGATCATGCGGGACGGGGGGGACGCGTCCCCCTCACTTTTTTGGAAGGGGGGGACATCGTCAAAAAGTCCCCCTCACTTTTTCAAAAATGATGGAACAGACTGCAATTATGCTTAGGAAAACGAGATTTTTAGAAGAAAAATAACCTAAAATCGTACACTTTTGTTGCACCAAATCGCATCTGAGGGCATTCAGTTCTAGAAAAATTTCCCTTAGATCCCTCCCCCATGCCGAAAATCACAAAACTTATTGCCTCCCCGTGACGCAAATTCTGGCTACCACCAACTGCTTCTTCCACGCCACCAGGACGGCGGTTCACAAATGTGAAAAAGCCCCCCCCCCCACACACACACACTTTTGGAGATGGATCCACGCCGATGATTTTTCCTGGGACTTTAGGAGGTTTGAAGACAATATGTTAACCGTCTCTTACTCCCCTTTTTCACCCGAACAAAAGTTAGAATTCACTAAGTTGTGGACATTTTCTAAACATACAAACACTTTAGAATGACCCAAAGATACCACCATTTTGCATATACCCCCCCCCTAAAATTAACAAAAATTTCTCAAAGGGGAGGGTAAACCCCTTCCTGGGATTGCACTCTCATGTACTAATAAGAAAAGGCTCTCCCACTCTTGTATATAGAGTATACAAAATCCCACTGCCTAAAAAGGCACGGTTTAGCAGTTATCTGCGGTTCCTCCAATCACCAACTCCCGCCGGCACCATCGGTCATAGATTTCTGAAGGGTATACTCTTCACAAGTCCATAAAGAAAGTGATATATCATCTCTCCTCCCATATGGAGGTAAGGTTGTGAGAGTCCTGTTGGTCCCCCTTTTCAGTGTACAATTAATGCAGAGCTCCCGGGAGTCTCTATACCGAAAATTTTCGGCGCGCTTCGCGCGCAATTGTTTACGCGTATGGAGAGAGGTACGTTTTTATTAAGTGATGGATTATTTTCATCACTTTTTAACAAAAGTCGTTTGAAATCTTTCACGATTTTTGCAAAGTCTTCTCAATATTTCTTGATTTTCGCTTGATCTGCGCACTTTTAGCCTTGAATAAGGTGCCAAACGTATTCGCATTACTCATCATTACTTATTCGTGTGCATAAACGTGATTTCAGAGAGGCCAGCATTGTAAGGATGTGAAGCAATTGATATTCATTTTTTCACCCTCCTCTTCTTATGAGAACTGAAAACTTAGTATCGAACCCACCTTCTAATTGATCACAAAAGGGAATTGACACCTTTAGTCATAGCAATGGTTTTAAATGTAAATTCAAATTTTCGGCGCGCTTCGCGCGCAATTGTTTTATCTGACTTCCTAAACCCGAATACCGTATAACGAAAATAAAACACTCATTATGGCAAAAATCATTTCAAGGTACCTGCACGGGCTCATAATGTTGGCGTGTAAGTTTTAAGATAACTTAGATTCTCCGGAACTTCTGCAGGTACATATAATAACTTATACTGAACCATACACATCAAATTCCATGCAACATGAAAAGGTATAAAATCTCACTGTCATAAGAACTGGAGCGATTTCTGTGCTCTTAAAATTGCAATATTGCGAGAGCTTCCGGGGGCTTCGCCCCCTGGACCCCCACCGGGGCTCCGCCCCTGGACCCCGCCAGGGGCCCTAACGCGGGCCCCTGGACCCCACGCGTAAGGACTCGCGCTTCGCGCTCGTGGTGCACCTTCGGTGCACATGAGATTTTCCATCTTGGCCCCCCCCCCCTCGAAATTTCTGGATCCGCGCCTGTCTGGATACGCGCCTGCCCTCCCGAATTACGATTTTGGCATGAAATTCTAGGCAGTGTCCAAACCGATTCAATGAGATTTTTCTAGATAATATAGTAGACTAGCGGTAGAAAACGAAAATGAGTGACATATCTTATCACTTTCACAGCCTAACAAAATATACCGTATGTTGGGGGGGGGGGGTCAAGAACTAGGCTTTTAAGAATTATATGAAATGGCGATTTCTAGCCGAAGCATGATTTTTCACATTTCTGAACGTACGCTTTGGAAGGGGGAAGCGGGGGCGATCCAAAAATCGAGTACGGTTTGTACGCTAGTAAAATGATGAAATAGATGGATGACCCGTTAACGCCCAGCGATCTTTACAAGTTAAGTCTCTAAAATAAGTGCAGGGCAGGCATAATCACTGCAGGGCAGACAAAAGTTACTTTGCGCACATCTGTCAGGCTTGACAAATCAAATCAACAGATAGTAGTCCTTTAGAGGAAGATCGCTATAGGGTTAGATTAGAGTACTTGCAGTTTGAGTTTAAAAATTTTACAATAATAATGCAATCGTTCTGTAATTCGAAGCAATTGACTGCCGCCAGATCTAACGAAACTTTAGATTAAACCGTTACGGTCTGTAACAGGAAGGAAAATGTCATTAGAAGGGTACAAAGATACAGCTTATAGGGTCAATGGTGTGTAGTAAAACTGAATGAAATTCATAGCAATAGCGGTATCTATACTTCCTATAGAATGCAATGAATGTATTCGAGGCCATAGAGTGTTTTGGGGACCATAAAGCTATATGTAAATCTTCAAAATGTCCAATCCATTAAGTCTATTTGATAACACTCGAGCGGGATGAGATGTAGGCACATTTCATGAATTTATCACTGGTTGGGAGATGGAATATCTTTCAGCCTTCAATGTTTAGTCAACGGAACAATTATATATGCGCAGAAGTACTAGAGCGTCCTTTGCCATCAGTTAAGACAAGCTTCCACTTCACCACTGAATGCGTTACGACTGTACTGCAGACAGGTGGTTCGCGGAAAACTCACTAGAGGAGTTGTCCTGTCGGGAATTGTCTGTGGACTCCCCAGACAATTCCTGCCAGGACAATCCCCCTTGGGACAATTAAAAAAATAAATAAAAAATTCTCACCAGAACAATAGAAATGGAAGCATTTCCCAATAGTCCCCCAAACCAAATACAGTACTGTAATCTTTGAAAATATTTCGCAATCGAAAGCTCTCAATTCTTTTTAGAAAATTGTACTGTGGCCTATATCCAGTAGACGTATAGGCCTATTCTTTGCCTTTGCACTTTCATGGGATCCAACGGTGTGTGATGTAGTAGCTGAGGTCCAACCACACCTCATGTGCTCCCATTTCTGGGACGAGGAGGTACTACTAGCAAAACGGTGCCTGTGATTATTGACATGAGGGGATGCATCTTAGCTTAATTACAGGCCCCACACCAGGTATATACATAATTACTAGCATTCTCGCCCTTCCCCCCTTCTCAAACAGAGATTTGCGCCCCCTGTTCTGTGGTGTCTTCCCCCCCCCCCTCACATCAAACCCTTGAGGAGTCACTTTACATTAGGCCTATAGAATTGCGGCACGTACTGTAATCTCTTGTTACTTCGGCACCAGCACTGGCAGGTGACCCACGCAAGTATAGGCCTAATAATGTATATTTATATATATATATATATATATATATATATATATATATATATATATATATATATATATATATATATATATATATAGGTTTAAATCAAGTCAAACCTACATTTTAAACCCACCGATTCCCATAACTACCTTTTGTACCCATCCAACCATCCCAAATCCTGTACCAAATCCATCCCGTACTCACAACTTTTAAGGGCCAGAAGGATTTGCTCAGAAGATTCTGATTTTTCAGCCGCTTCAAAAAGTATACTATCATTCTTTGAGAAGCGTCAGTATCCCACCAAAATCCTTACCGGTGCTCTACATAGAATCCAAGGAATCGACAGAGCGGAGGCTTTGAGTAAGAAGTCTAACACGTCTACTAATCTACGAATTCCTTTGGTAATTTCCCATCACCCATCGGTACGCCCCATCATTCGTGCCATTTACAGGAATATAGAGACTCTTCGAAAAGACCCTTCAACCCGTGACCTTTTCCCTGAACCCCCCATTACGGCCTTCAGAGTTGAAAAGAACATTTCCATGCACTTAGTTCGGGCTTCCCACCCACAACAACCAACTGACAACACCCCAGGTACATTTCCCTGTGGTCGTAGTAGGTGCAACACATGCCCAGTGGTTGGCAAGAACACACTTATCAATATTTTGGGTTCTAACGGCAACAGATTTAGTGTGAACCAACACTTCACCTGCACTTCCACAAACTTGGTTTACATTTTAGTTTGTGGACGTTGCAATTGCCTGTATGTGGGAGAAACCAAACGCCGCCTGGCTGACCGAATCACTGAACACCTCAGGTCCATCAAACAAAACCTTCAAGGTTATCCGGTCGCCACTCATTTCAACCCCCCCATCACCGTGCTCAATTAAAGATTTGGCCGTTACTGCAGCCTTAATGTGCAGAGGTTCTGACCGTGATCGTCACACCGCCGAAAACCGGCTTATCATGAAACTCGGGACCCTCTCCCCACACGGTCTAAACATTAGAATGGACCTTTTTTAACCTGTTCCCCTTTTCATTACTTTTTACCAGTTTTTTTAGCCTTCTTTCGCTTTTCTACACCGTGTTCGTTCTGTGCGACCGGTTTGTTCGTGCCTTTCTTCAATGTGTTTCTTCTCTATTTCTACTTCTTTGTTATTCAGTTGCATTTCTTTGCCACCTGATGAAGAGTCTATACTCGAAACGTCGTGGAATTTTCCGCAAACTTTAAGCACTTTTTACAACCTTTATCGACCTACATACTACTCTAGTGCTCCGCAGTATTTCGACCTTATATATATATATATATATATATATATATATATATATATATATATATATATATATATATATATATATATATATATATATATATATATATATATATATATATATATATACTGATGTATAACTCTCACATCCCAGGGGCGGCGATCTGTAAAAATTATTGGGGGGGCGTCACCTGCCTGAGTAAACACTTTGCACCTCCTGCCAGGGGTGCAGGGGACCGCCATTGATGCCCTGGAAGCCAAGCGATTTGGTGCATTCTAGAGGTCGGACACATATAGGCCTATCACATATTTCTGGTCTAAAGTTCTCTCCGGCTGCCATTAATAGGCTAATATCACAATTATTCATATTGAAAATGTGTGTAAGAACATTTCATTTTTCTGCATACCTCTAAATATTTGGGGGACATTTGATATTATGTCCCCATGCATGCCCCCCCCCCTACCGTGATAGCCGCCCATGCACTCGCGTAAGCCTATAGGCTACGTACAGTACAAGAACTAAATTTTCTTCTAATGCGCAATGTTTAGTAATAGATTCTTAACTTTTCACATATTCCCACAATGTCTGTAAAACATACGACTACCACGATACTGCAAGGTTTGTTTCATACACCAAACCACCTCAACTTCAGTTGCTGGTCAGCACAAATATGATTCAACCAGGAAGTCTGTTACATTGTACTCCCCTGTTCCACAAAGGCCTATACCGACCAAGTGAGAAAAACCCGCAGAACAAAGGTGGGCTCCTTGAATGGTTGAAACTCATGGACGTACACACACACAACAAAGGGAAAGCATGATGTCCCTTACATTGTGACAGTTTGGTGAGAGACGTAGTGCTCGTGCACAAGTAGAAATTATCCGAACAAAGGTAATACAAGAAAATGAACTGTGTAACTTACCGAATATAGAGATGATATAAGGACCTATTTAGATTAATTCCAATTTCTTGTTGTCCGAGTCCCCGGGCGAGCTGGTGGACATGCTATATACAGACTGTCGAGCAGGCAGGAAATGCGTTCAGTGTAAACAACGATACATATGGCATCTGCTCATATGACCAACTCGGCTGCAAAATTCCGTCGGCCTTCAAGTTTGCTCTAGGATATATCAAGATTAAGTTCCTAGCATAAAGCTAGGTTGTTGTTTGTTTATTTACAATGCATGATTAAAAAAACAACATTAAAGTATCATTTACAAGAAAGCTACATAAAAATTGCAAAGCCTAGAACAGAATTACAGACTCCAAAATTTGGCAGGGTAAGATCATATTTCTTTTGAAAGGTATATGTGGATATTTAGGAAAACACTAGCTATTTTGCTAAAAAATGATAGCCTAGATTAAGATCCTTTGGATGAAAAATCTCAGTGTTGGACTTTCTTATATATCTTTCACTGTTCTCAAGACAGTGGCAGATGCAGGAGTTTACAAAGATGGGGGGGGGGGGGGGGTCCACCGAGTGCCGAAGCACAGTGAGCAGCTATCGTGGCGGTGGCGGGGGTTGGGAGGGGCTTCCCCCTTCCCGCTTGGAGGCTTTGAAAATTTCACATGAAAGTGTGCAGTTTGGCAGTATACTATCACAACGTAAATCACAAACATTAAAATGGTAATTACGTCCGGTCCCATTCAGAAACAGAACCAGTGAAGGCCTAGCCTTTAGTTAAAGCCGCAGTGGTGCTTCTCTACTAGGATTTGATGACAGGGGTGACCACACAAGAAAATGTCGTAATCCCAGCCAAGATAAACCCCAAAAGTCAGAGTAACTGTACGATACGATACTTTGCACCCGAGGTGGACCCTTCCTTTGTCGGGGCCAAGTGTAAATATGCCGTAGGAGCATCGGAAGGGGGCCCTGTGAAAATTTTTGTTCATCAAAGGTAGCTTAGATGGAAAATGGTGCTATTTTTGGCAAAGTTCTAAACTAATCATATGTAAATGAATTACCATTTTTAGTGATAGTTTGGCTGTGGTATGACACCCCTACCATGACACTGGTATATAGGGCCTCCTGGAATCTTTGGGTTAATTTCGAAACGGGGACGTTAGTATGATGCGTGTAACTGAAATTTATATGACACTACTGGATAGCTAACCAGACAATTCACAAAAACTAGTAAGCTTTTACTAATTTTTAACTGACGACTGAGATTTCAAATGAACAGCTTCCGATTGGGAATGACCGAAAGACGAGTAAAGGTATACAAAAGGGGTCGTAGAGGATTAATAGTCATTTTTCATAATGCATATCCTCTGTTAATGAACATAATGAACTTTGAATAACTTGGAAAATGACTAAGATACTGGAAATCATGTAGGCCTACATCACGCTTCAAATGTTGCTCATAATGTAAGATAGCCTAACATAATCTCCTCTTGACAGATGCAAACCTGAAGCTGAAAATGATCTGCCTTTTGTTTCAGAAAAAGTTCTCCCTAGAATAAGTTCATGCATTATCGACCTAATAATGGCCATCAGACAAGAAGTGTAAAGAGCACTAAGTCGTGTGTTCCTTTTTGTTAAGCCTTCACAAATTATCCGTTACTTAGACCTACTTACTAGCTAGTTTCTAATTTTGTGTGCAATGTTGACATTTTCCAGTCAAAAGTAGAGTAGCTAGAGTAGAGTAGTCAAGAGTAGAGTAGAGTAGTCAAGAGTAGGGTGGAGTAGAGTCAGTGACGGATCCAGGCGGGCGCAACAGGCGCGCGCCTCCCCTATTGGCCATCAGGGGAAAAAAGAAACGTTGAGGCAAAACAAAGAAAATGCTTCAAAATGTGTCAAATATAGCACCATTTTGCATCTCATCCCTCTTCCAAAGCAAAAATTTTCCTAAGGAGATGGGTTCACCCCCTCCCTTTATACCCCCACCCCAGGAGAGCGATCAATCAAACTTTGGCCCCCTATTGAAAATTCCTGGATAAGCCCCTGGTAGAGTAGTCAAGAGTAGAATATTGAATCCCATAAATGAAATTACAATTCTTCGGCAAAAGGAGTAAGAGTATAAAATTAAAGGACAATGTACGAGAAGAGCAAAGACAAAAGGTGCAAAACATTAGGTGCGAAAAGAAACAAAGGCAACAAATAATATAAACAACAGAAAAACATTAAAGTTATGAAAGCGTAAATATGACAAAGAACCACACAAGCCAGTAAACACTGGACTATAGTAAAAGGAATGAAAGCAAGAAGGGTAAAAACCATGAAATTAAGTCAAAAAGAGATTATGTAGTAAAATCCCTATTGTGAATATGTATGGTCGTATCTATAAAAGAACCGATTTGAATAAGCCACTGTTGGTCTTAGTCTATACCACTTCAAGAAATTAAACGATTGCTCAGTAAAATGTGTAGAGGGTGGGTATAGTATCCTTCAACAAAGAATGTTATTTACATCTTGCGTGATTGTGATAGACCATGTTTACCAGAAGCAAATTCTCCCCTATAACCCGACCCATCCGCGTTATGATGTCATCTCAATAGAATAGG
Source organism: Holothuria leucospilota (assembly GCA_029531755.1). NCBI lineage: Eukaryota > Metazoa > Echinodermata > Holothuroidea > Aspidochirotida > Holothuriidae > Holothuria > Holothuria leucospilota. Next base: position 14,155,461 of record CM055972.1, read on the forward strand.
AAAATGCAGTCACCCGTTATTTTAATAAGTGTGCACTGCTATCCTAATTCATTTGTCACTCTTTAAACCATATGACAATATTCTCGGCGTAAGTGATGTTCATATAACTATTGACACTGTATATATGCAATATCTATAATTTGTTCCGAAATGTTCCGAAAGATTTTTAAGGGGCATGAGTGTAGATTTCTTAGAATTAGCCTATGTTTGAAAACATGTTTGTGTCGACTGCTTATTCCATTTACACATGCACGTCTTAAACAATTTTAAGTATAAAACATATCAGAATTTTTTAGAGTCAGTATAACGGCTTACGTCATGTATGTCCACCGACCTATGACCGTCCCCTTCACTAGATCATTGACCCGCGTAAGAGTTCTTGGCAACTACTACTGCATATAGCCACTGGGAACCTGTCCGTGGATAGTTTCGAAATAGCAGGAGGCTTTTAAGATGAGAAGGGGGGCGAACCTCCGTGATGTTTCTTTTTGTAGATATGTTGTCTGGGGGAACAGGAGTATGGCACGCATTTTACACCAGTTTATGTTGGTGTACCCAAATGATTTGATGGTGTCCATTAATGCGGCCGTTAAAGTTATATCGTTATTTTTGTGTGAAAATCTATGCCGCGATGTCAATATTTATTCGATCTTGCTTTATATTTGAGCTTGTTTAATAGGCTTTAGGGCCCCTGGTGGGTCCAGGGGACGAAGCAGCCAAATAGTTTTTACACAATATTCGCGTTTACACAGCAGAATATTTTGGCACTCAATATTCGCGTTGATACGGCCAAATTGAAAGTAACTCACCAAAAGACAAGCCAGACCAAATATTTTGGCAGACTGTATTCTCGTTAATACGGCCAAATATTTTGCATTCGAAATCGCATTGAACAGCCAAATATAGCTTAACCCTATATTCAGGTTGACACTGCCAAATACTTGATCCCTCCATATTCGCTTGTGTGCGGACAAATATAACGCAAGATCGAATAAATATTGACATCACAGCATAGATTTCCACACGAAATATGTCTAAACTCTACGATGTAACTTTTACGGCCGTGCAAATTGACACCATGAAATCATTTGGGTACACCAACATAAACTGATGTAAAATGCGTGCCATACAGGAGAAGGATATATGAGGGGAGGGGCATCCGGTCCTCTTCTTACAGTTTTTGTCTTAGTTTCTGATGATTGCAACATGTAAAATGGTGATATTTGTCTAGTATATTCAAAGTGAATCTCAGAAGTGGCTAAAATGTTATGTTGTTTTAAATATGCTTCATGGAATTTGACTAAAATACGAGGTGTTTTATTTTTTGATGGATTTTTCACGGCACAAATATGTCAGCTGATCATTTAAGCATACATGGCCATTTTTTGCGCCATTTAAGATATTCAAAGAGAGAAAAATTTCACAATTCACGCCGGACGTACCAAAATCTATCAATCGTCGTCAGTGGTGGCTCACTGACACTTGAAGAACAAAGCGTGAACAAATTTTAAAATTAAGAATAAGAATACAGTGTTGTTACTTGTTTCGTCTTCAATCATCTGCAGAACGTTCAGTCAAGCCCGTACCCAAAGGGTGAGGGGGGCTGGGATTGGCGCCTCCTTGAAATTATTTCGCCTGCATTCAGTGGAAAATCGAAAATTATCATTCAGTAAATCTGGCCTCCTGAACAATATTCCGCACCCTTGAACCTGTTTCAGCACATTCAGGAACCTTGTCTGGCTACGGGCACACCGTCACGTCACAAAATCGCCTTCCATGGGGGTAACATTATTTAACCAAACAATCTCAATCGAAGTCGCGAATTGTCACCAGCTGTGACCTGTGCCGACAACTTTAACTGCTTATACCTTGAGTACCCATCGCATTTCAATGCAAATTTCACAAGAATGAATAGGCCTATATATAATAAGTACCCCTCCAACGTATCAAAAGTTGATGTAAGCTTAGACCCTTCTATCACTACATTCCGCCAGCATCCTGATGTCCCGACCATGGCGGCAGGTTGCCGGGAGACGGCGAATGAGAATTTTGTGGCTTTTGGAAAAACTTTGGTTTTGAAAAAAATTGGATTTTTAAGGTAAGGAAAGTTGGGTAAATCTTGGATTCTTATTTAGGTTTCTATATCTACCTGCGTTAAGATCACAATGAAGAAATCTGTCAGGGATTAAATACCCATAAGGCTCCTCGACGAAATTTGAAAATTTCTCAGAGACAACCGGAGGGGGGAGGTCATTTTTCCCCAACGGAAATGGTCCTTGCACTACCTGGAGCCACCTGCCTTTGTTTGGAATTAGTGGCGTGTTCCCCCGTGTTACGAAACTTGCCCCCCCCCCGTCGGGTAAATCCCCCCGTGACGAAGGGTCCAGGAGTGTACATATAGCCTTCAACTCCTACTAAATGAACAGGCCGCATGAGAAAAGCGGCTACGCCACCACGACACCCGGAAGTTGGGTAAACTCTCGGGCAGATATTTTGAAATAATCGGGCAATGACCTCGGGTAGTGCTAAAATGGCTCAGTTCCACAAGGAATAATTCTCGTTTGCCCATGAATATGCGGAAAGTTATGAAGACAAAGATCACGTGAAGGCATACAATATGTGTCCCGTTTTCTTTAATTCAAGGCGGTTTTTAAAATATGCAAATGCGTCATACATATGAAAGCACTTGGCAAGGGCAAAGTCAAAACGCTTTTATTGATACAATACTTTCGTTTCAGAGACTCATTAATAAGTAGTTTGATTATGCTTTAAAGAGTGACGTACATACATAAACAAAAATAAAATTTGGGTTTAAGTAATCAACCGATCTGGGTAGACCAATTTGTATGCTTCACAGAAATCCCCGCCAGGAGAGCTAATGAAGCGACGCTTTCATGTCAGAATATTTGAAGTTGGTTTAAATAACTAGTTGAAGTCTACGATGTTTTATTTCTAAAGAAAGGCACTATATCTTTCCAACTGATAGAAAAACATGGGACTTTATGCAGAGGGCGTCATTCCAGTTAGGTCATCCACTGTGCTAGCAACTTTGCCAGACAGTTATCACAACTTGAAACAATTAGGAAAATGTATGTGTGTGTGGGGGGGGGGGGGTTGTATGTGTGTATGTGTGTGTGGGGGGAAAGACAAGCAAAACTGGCTTATGTTAAAAATGTCTTGAAACTTATACATTGCTGTCACTATTGACCCCTTTTCTCACCCCCTCCCCTCCCCTTTTCCCAATCCCCCACCAATATGCCCCCACATAACATGTCCATGGTGGCGATGACATGCATTCACATCAAACGATGTCATTTTATAGGACAAACAATGAAGCTCGTTAGATAAGGTAAATTAATGTCGTACCACATACTGTACACACATGTACACAACATACCCTCTTCGTAGACGCAAAAATTAGTGGTCTTCATTTGTTGGTGTAAGTTGCAATAATACGCGTTTACCACTGCCGAGGGAGCGATTTCTGTTCTATGACATAATATGGGTAAGGTCAAGTACACTTCTATCCTCCCTTTGGAAAGTTTTTGTACCGCCTGAAGTCTAAAACTACAAGAAAACATACATAACAGAAATCAGATAATGGATCATACTAGTCCAGTTTCCATCTTCACAGCTTTCAGCTGCTGAAATGCAGAAGGTTGGAGTTTATTCCACTAATTTGAAAAAGTCGATTGTACACTAGTAGTCTGTGGTGTCGGCGTTGTAAAAATCACACTGGATGTTTTTATTCCCTCTAGCATTGAAAATGTTTTAATGACCTTCAACGAATTACTCTCTATTGCAGAGAAAATTATAAGGATAGGACTTGTATGGTCAAGTCACACTGTAGCAATGAAAAGGTGATCAAATTTTGATTCAAGATGCGGTAGTTTTAGGAAAAGTAACAATTTTTTTTTAATTTGAATAGAACAAGAGAGATAATAATTACTAAACTATGATTTTCAATTGCGTGAACAGACTTTATACACTAACGTCACACAACGTCAGTTTGGAGGCAAAACAATGAAGCACACTGCACGCAAACCATGGACTCCGCACACGGTCGTCGTAGACTTACGCGCATATTCCAAGGTCCAGCTGTCTGCATTTACTCGCGCAATTTGCAATGATACGCTCCTGCCTCCATTGGAGGGTGTATACTTTCAGTTCTGTGACGTCATATGCATAAGATCTATAATCTTTGACAATTTATATCTCGTCACAGGCACACCCTGTGAAAAATGGTAGACGGACGTATGGCACTATTCTGCAATCTTGTGACACATATTTTTGTAAATTTTGACCTGAGGTCCACTTAAAGAAATAGTTAAGATATTCTTGGTTGTAGCAAGCATAAGACACACAAATGTTGCAATATCCTGCATACTTGTCCAATACACACTTATTACCAACATATAAAAACGTAAAAAAATTCAACGATGGGTTAAAAGTGTGACCTTAAACAACATGACCACCTCGAAAAAAAAGGGACAAACATTTGCCTACATATAGTTTTCTCATTTCTTAAAAAAAGCCCACCCTATCAGATATAATTACGTAATAGTCATGTATTCAACATCTGACGGTGACCTTTGAGAGTGGCACAACTGGGAGGAGGACTTTGGAGTCCCCCAGGAGCCACCACACTGGAAAATTAAACATACACTAATTCTGACATTTGAAAAACCCTCCCCTCATTTAGATGGTAGAGCAAGCACCAAGGATCCCCCATAACAAATTTTCTGACCACACTACTGCCTTTGAGAACATTCTATGTAATAATCTACTACAGTCTGGATGTACATCAGTGAATCCAATATAGGCTATGGGGAAACCCCAATTTGAACAATCATATCTCCTCTGAAAATTATACTTCAATGGCTCTTTCCTTAAATGTGATCGACACTGTGTCCACTTACTGAATTTTTTATTAAATTTGTGCAGGACAAGTCCTTGGTTTATCTTCAAAGGCTCTTCAGTCTTGCCCCAAACAGTAAAAATTCTTCCAACCATGTTTACTCCTAGCCCCTCATCCAATTTAAATGAAAAACACATATCTAGTACACTTCCATGTCAAAACTATGTTAGCAGGCACTGAGTTTAAACTGCTCAAGGCCGTATCTGTGCAATGCTATGTGTGAACTTACTCAGCAACACAACTGCCTGCACAAGTAATCTGACCAGCCAGAGTGAAGCTACTCTTTGAGTTAATGTCAATCAAAGTGCTGTCACCAATTGTATTTAAAGATATGATCATATTCCTTAATACATTTGGGGTGATGCTATAGCTACTTTAACATGCAAAATGTATCTCCTGAAACATGTTGAAAGATAACTCTTAATGAAAACATGACAAACTTTTGTAAGATTTGACTTAGGCCCTAATGTTACATTTCAAATCAACTGCTTATCCTCTTTTACAGTAAAAAGATTTATAACAAATAATTGGGATAAAAAACAAGGTTATAAGAAACACAAAATAGATGCATCATTACCATAATATCATCAGATGTATACCACAAAAAATATGTAGAAGGAAAATGTAAAATTGAGTTTGAAGTATTGAAAGATGGTACTTTACGTAACTACTATGATGACAGGTAAGGAAGGTGTCTAGTTGACAAATCTGCTATTATAAAAATAACTACAAATACATTTGACACAAAAATCTTAAAACTACAGGAAGTTTACCCTTACCTTTTTGTCTGGCTATGGGCCTGCCAGCACGGAACCACATAAAAAGGTAACAATTCCACAAAGCTGCTTAAAGAATTGCAGGCACTCTTTTTCAATTCTTTGAGAATTTCGTCATCTTTGTTTTTTAAATGTTTGTTCTTATTTTATTCTTTTTTTATTTATTTCTTGCTAGCATATCACTTTTAATATGTTATGCTACATACATATATTTTATTATTACATTTAATACAATTTTATTATTACTTTTTATATTGTTATGACTGTAACATCAAAACACTGTTTGACTTGTGGAAAGCCTTCCCAGCAAGTACTTCCCATGACAACAACTAAAAGAAAGTATACACTTAACTACAGTACTGCAGTATACAGCAGTATGAAAGTACAGTAATGACAACAGCCCTTAAGTCCTACAGCCCCTCTTATTCCACAGCCCACTGGTCCAACAACCCATCAGGACTACATTGCAAACGTAGTCCTATAACTCATTGGCCCTTCAGCCCACTGGTCCAACAGTCAATAAGAGTACAAACACAAGTACAAACTATGTAACTAATGGGCTGCATGACCAGCGGACTGCAGTACCAATGGGATATTTTTCTGCAGGACTACTGGGCTGAACAAATAATAGGCTGCAGGACCAACTGGTTATTTCAATGTTACCTGTGGGACCAATGGGCTGCAGGACCATTTTGACAGTTCCCCAGATAATAGGGGGTCATCCTTTTTCCACATATTTTTTGATACTGTTTGCAAACTTCTTTGGGAGGTTAAGAAATATGACCAGTTTGGCAAAACCATATTGAAGAACTTGAAAGCAGCACTAAATGTGACCTTTACAACAAGGTAGTCTTCATAAAGAAGTATGCAAGACAACAGCACCGTGAAGAGGAAAATGAAGGCCATCTGAGAAATGTATCCAAAGTCTCCATTATTTCCCCTACCCGACGTTCCTATTTCATTTTTATAGTTTTACTGTAACCCCAGGCCCTCATGATTGAAGCACAAATGTGCCTCTGGGCACAATCCCTGACACCATTTCCCCTCCTCTTACAATCTTGGCATTAGCCACAGACAAAGTTCTATTGAGTGAGAACTGCACAATATGTGTTAAGTGCATTCACTTCAATATGTGAACAAATAACATACAATTTTGTTTACTGAACCTATAAAACAGTTGTCCTGACACTGTGCTAACTAGTTATGGAATATCTGCATGCTCAGCACACTTATGAATAAGACTCACAGCTGGGGGCCCCACTCAACAGAAAACTAGACACTGACAGTATAGGTAAAAGGAGGCAGTGGGAGGGGATGTCTGGTAAGGGAGGAAAAGGTGATGGCTAGTCTGTCACTATCCACCGCCGGAATTCCCTTCCTTGGACAATACATGCCAACTGTACTGCAGAAGGGAGTGTCAGATGATGTGGTTCATTTTAATATTAAAGAAGAAACAATCAGGTAATTTGAATTGTACCAGAAAAGTACAGTACCTGTGTAACACCACCAATTATTGCACAATAAGCCTTTCACAAAGATGTACCAATATATCAATATACTGCAACTCTAAAGCCAACCGTCAATATGAGATTCAAAAACAAAGAGGAATTAAATTTTGGCATGACACATAGCAACATGACAAAAGGCTTCCAAACAATTAAGCAACATCTACAGACTTAGCTTTATGCAATAGCAAAATTGCATTGTGAGTTTCTTGTATACTGAAACACTAAAGTAATGAGCAGAAAACAGGAACTGTTGTATTACTGTCTCAACACTAATTACAAGGAAAATGCAGTCACCCAAATTTGAATTTATAGTCTACTCTGTTTTAATTCATGTTTACTGCATGGCTCCTTTAATCATGTGGCTAACTGGCAACATATAATATTTAAATGGATACTGTCATGTCATGAAGAACTTCCAATGCAATATTTAAGTTCCAAAACTCCATAAAAAATACTTGCGCGGGAAAAAAATATTTGAAAGATAGCTTATATTTCAAATTAAGCTTGGTTTGACTGTTGTTGTGTGTGGGTGTGTGTGTGTGTGTGTGTGTATATACCAATATCATTAACAACTGATATAACCAATATCACTAACAGTGAATATTACCAATATCAGCAATGACCAATATTACTTACATCACTAACAAGAAATGTTACCGATATCACTAACAAACCCATGCAATACCACCAACAACCTATGCTACCAAATTCACTAACAATAGATATTACCAATGTGACCAGTGTTACCAATATCCCTAGCAACCCATGTTAAAGGCATTTTCCAGTGGCTTTTCACAAGGGTCCCATGTGAAAGAGAAAAAATTCAGTTCAAATCCTCTACACCCCGTAGCAATGCTCTTTTTCTAACTGGAGATATATTAAAAACTACTTGTTTTTGTCAAAAAGTACTTCCAGTTCTGATCAAGGTCACAAAATGTTATGAAAAGTGGGCACACTGCCTCAGATTTCTTTTGTTTTTCTTTATAATTGAATGTCCTGTTGTCCTTAAACTTTGACACTGTTGGAATGTTTGAATATCTCTCCATGTAGGTTTAGCATAAATCTACCCCATATGTACGGCATAACAAACAAAGTTGCTAAATATTCCCTACAACAGTGTCAATACCATAAAGAAATTCAATGCTCTGTCAAATTAATGTGCTGCGATGACATCACAGATTTCCCATAATGCACTTCATCTTGAGAAAAAATTGCATTTCTTTGAAAATTAGTATCTTCCAAATGCTACAAGCTATTGAGATGCAGTTTTCACCTCCTAGAAGACAAAAATTTTCTGCATTTTTTGAAGTCATTGATTTTTGTCACTGGCAAATCCCTTTAAGGATATCAGGCACAACCAATATTAAGGATATCACTAACAACCATTATTACCGACATCACTTACGACCAACATTACTGCTGTATAATATTTTAATTCCCCAAGTCAATCTCCACTAACACCAAATGCAACGGTTTAGAAATTAGAGCACTGTATACAAGTACATAGGCTGTTATGCAATACTTGAAATGCAACTTAATTTATATGATGTAAACCACTGGCACACATAGTCAGAGATTAGAAATAACGTAACATTTGAAAGAAGGACAGCCCTAGTAATAATGTTTGGTAGAATCAACACCTTTTAAGGTAAAATACAGTATACCAACACTGATTATGGACTCTAGTGACTTCAAATGACCTCTGACATCCAAAACAGATAGGATTCCTTTCAATATCACAAACTCACATACCAAGTATACCCATCATTCATATCTTGAGATACCCACTACCAGCAAATTCTAATTCCACCTCTGGTGACCTTGAGCAGACAAGTTCTGACCTCTACCAACATTAATTGGGTTCATAAACTGAAAATAGCACACCCACATGCAAAGTATAGAAATTATCCATGCTTCCTAACTGGAGATATTGTGTTTACCAGGTTTTAGATTATTGACCACTTAGGACCTCCAATGCCTTCTAACCTCTGGAAAAACAACAAGGCTCTTCATTTTAACATGATAAAGTCACATACTCTGAGTATGGAAATTATCCACCCTTCCTACATTATGATATCATGTTTTCAAGGTGTCTGACCTCTGCTAACCTCTCATGACCTCTGACCTCCACCAAAATAAATAACATCACCCCCATAACAAGTATGAAGTGTCTATCATTCCTACCTTGAGATATGCTGCTTAAAAGCAATTTCCAAGGTTTTCATAGATTCATCTCTGGTGACCTCAGGTAACCTTTGACCTCCACCAAAACTATCAGGTTCATGTTCTGACTATTATAAATCCCCAACTATGAAAAGTATCCCTGCTTCCTACTACCTAGAGATATTGTGTTTACAAGGTGTTGGGTTTTTCACCTCTGGTCACCTCACTTGAGCTCTGCATCCACCAAAAAGCAATAGGAATCTTCCTCTCAAAATGATAAATCATACGACAAATATGAAAAGCATTCATAATTCCTATCTTGAGACATCCTGTCCACAAGGTTTTCAGTTCTTAACCTCTGGTGACCTCCACTGACCTCTGACCTCTATTAACACAAAACGATACTTCCTCTCAAAAAAGCAAATCTCTATCAAGTATAAAAGGTACCTGTCATTGCTACCTTGAGATATCATATTTACTTTCTAAGAATCAAAAACAGATACACAATTGCCAGGGTGACTGCATAGATTCTTACCTTTGGCAAGGAATCAAGAAAAGTATGCAATAACATCAGATCAATTTTACATGAAACATCAACTCCGTATGAAAACTGTTAGAATGTTGCACGTATTAACTCCTGCAAATATTCTTTGTCTCCACAAGCAGACATACAGTATCTGTATGCAACATGAGTTTTCTTACACCCAAAATACTTTCTTTTTACAGTCCTTTTGCTAAAACTTTCAGAAAGTGTATTATGCAACATGAAGTATACAGGTTGAATTAAATGAAGGCAACACATGCCAAAGCCTTCCTTTGTTTTAGCAATGGCCTTGATCACACCCCACAGCAGTACAAAATGGCATACTTTTTGAGGCTACATTGGCTTCAGTGACATTTCAAAGAAAGTACAACCACACCCTTTGGCACAACACAAAATCTTTCATTTGACTTTAGTGCCTTTTGAGATGACTAAGTACTGTATGCCCTTAAAGCTAACAAGAAATTACCGTTCCCTCTTAACGTCTAAATTAATTCCTGGAATTTATAAAAATAAAAATGGTACTGTAGCAACAAAGTTCCCTTTCAACACAGCATTTTGCAACAACTTTTGGTGACTTTGTTTTTAAAGTGATTCTACACTTTTCTGGAGGAAAAAAAATTAGAAAAGTTTCAGCACTCACAAATTTACCTGGTGCACAAAATATTTCGGAAAATTATCACAAGTTTAAGTAACTGGTGATTAAAATGAAATAACTAGAGCTACAATGTAGCTTTGCACACTACCATTTTTGCCATGATCATAAAAAATGGCAACATTCAAGTGTTTTCAAAGCCTTACAAAATGAATTGTTATGTCATGAACTGAGGCACTACCTTTCAATACTAATATGAGCACTACAATTTTAAGATAAATTTTTCTGAAACAATTATATGGTGACTTCGGTCACCACTGAAGTCAAATGGTTTTAGCCAGGATATTAAGATAAGAAACTCCAAACAGATGATACTGTATCAAAAGTTAGCACCATAGGATTCCTCAGCAACAGTCTTTACATGTTTCTTTCACCATAAGAGAAGGCATTTCACAAGAGGTGCAAGGTGTTTGCCCTCAAAATTTTCCCTCACTGGCAAACAATCACGGCAAGAATCTCACCATGAAAATAAAGTGACACTGCCCTAATATAATTTTTTTCTTTGAAATAAACTTGTGGCTCAGGATGGTTGAACCCCCACTTCATATGCTTTTGTGAGCTCTCCACTTCCATGTCCCTTATATGTGCAACTTTGACAATCAGATCATAGCTCAACTTCTTTATTTCACCAACTTCAATCTACAATTTCTAAAACACTCCAAACTTCTTTTGAAAACTTAAATTTATGCAAGTTTTCACAAAGTTTCTTGTAAGTAGCCTCCTCTCCTACCTTGGACTTCCATGCCATTAAATAATTAAAATTTCTATCTGCAAGGGTGTTTGTATTATATTCACAACTTTGAACTTCTACTGTTGTTAATGTTAAGTGAGCGACAGCAAAAATTTTGGCTCTCTGTCCCATTACTTCGGCAACCTGGGCAAGCTTGCACTCTGGAATCTCATCCTCCATATGACTCAATGCAAAGTTAGGACTAACTGTAGGATCATCCGGTTGTACAGGTATACATGGATGGTCTGGAGTTGCTGCTGTGATAAGTAAGAGATGAGAAAGACACATCACTGTAACATGTAGCACAAACAATAAAATGTTGGCAGTGAACAAAAAGTTTGAATCCCATTAATTCCATTACAGTATCTCTTGTATAGTGCATGCCATCCCTTCAACTCCTAGGAAAGTGGAAAACTGCAGGCAAGAAATTAAGGCAGTAGTAGCATCAGGTAATCAAAAGAGTCACCTGTTTAATTGTCTCATGATAAGGACTGGTGCAGCAAATATTATAAGAAGCCATGCGGTGGTCGAGTAGACCAAAAAGTGTGTCCCAAAAATTGTCAAATACAGGATACAGTACCTACCTGGTTGCAAGGCAGATGAACAGAAACTAGGTAATTAAATTTTGGGTTGATGTCTCTCTAGGAGATAATTTTGTATGCATCTCAAAGTACAAGGATATCACTTTTTTCTCCCAATTAACACCAAGCAGTGATATGAACCATCTCATTCAGTACAGAACTGTACACTTTACACATTTACAAGCCAATGCCCTAGGCTGCATTTGCATTCTCACAGGGTAATTAATTTCTATTGACCCCTTAAGAAGATATACAGTACTGTAGCTAAAAGGCAATTACCAAGTTTGGTAAAAAATTTGGTACTGTATTATGTTTGATATACCCATTTTTGATGTTTGACATGGCTAGAACATTACAGTTACTATCTTTGCATTTATTTTGTTTCTTATTTATTTAGCTCACCATTGTACTTACCATGGCTTCAGCTTAAAAGTCATTACTTTACTGGCAAGACAACCAAAAGATTAGCAGGGCAACTTAATACTGGGAAGCTGGTTGTGTGTAGACAACCCTTTGAAACTCCTTGAAATGAAATACTGTCCACGGGCAGCCCATTGATGCTCATTCTGACCATAAAAAGCTTTATTGTAATTTTGCATACTTACATGCATGGTACTGTACTAAATTGCATAAAGTTTTTCTTGATGTAGTATAACTACATGTAATTGACTGTATGCAATCTGCAGTATGCAGGCGTGGGGTCTACCCGCCATTCATAAGGTTTTTTAGTCTTAAGGGTCACTTTTCATAAGGGTCATTATTCATAACATGCTTTTCTGCAAAAATAAGGTTCATTGTTCATAAGGTTTGTTATTCACAAAAATAAAGGCTAAAAAGGTTCACTATTCATAAGGTTCACTACTCATAATTTAAAAAACGGTTCACTATTCACAATCGAAAAAAAAGTTCCATATTCATAATTGAAAAAAGGTTCAATATTCATAATGGCAAAAGGTCTGATATTCATAAAAGGAGAAAAGGTTCGATATTCATAACAGGAAAAAGGTTTGATATTCATAATAGAGAAAAGGGTTCATTATTCATAATAGGTAACTGATTATTCTCTATTCCCAATGGCAATAGAAAGCTGATTTTAGCCTGGAAAATGGAAGAAAATTTGTTATTCTGGATTCAGCACCTCAAATCCTTGATTCTCCCCTGACGTTTGTGTTACAAACAGGGAATAATTTATCCTGTATTGCATCATATTTTGCTACTCAAGATGGACAAATTGCTATGCAAATGCAACTGTGTAACAGATTTTGTACATGTATGCAACATTCGGGGTTTTTATAATGATTTTGTGATAGAGAAGCCCAGAAACCTTAAAACTGCTATGCAAATTTTGAACACTAAATTATTCCCTGACAAATAATAAACAATACATTTTATTATCAAGTACAAACCCTGCTCATTATGAGTAATTAACCCTTTTCCCTATTATGAAAAGCAAACCCTTCCCCTGTTATGATTATCAAACCTTTTTTGCCATTATGAATAACGAACCCTGTTTTCTACAGTATCACGTCTGAACAACAAACCTATTTTTCTATTATAAATAACGAACCCCTTTTTTTCTATTATAATAACAAACCTTATGAATAGTGAAAATGAATAAAAAACCTTGTGAAATTGACCCTTATGACTAATTTCTGAGGGGCATCAACGCAAAGTGAAGGGACCTGACTGCCATGGCCTCTCCTGCAACCTGAATCTATTTTCTATAAATGTAAACTTGTACTGTATTGATGAACAGAGTTGTACTACAGCTACTGTACTGTCGAGTGGTCAGAATTGTATGCCCCAGACAACCAGTTAGTGCCCAGCATTTGTACGTAAGCAATTGCACTTGTGTACCTACAGTATAGACCTCAGGTACCTCCCAATGCTAACTTCGTCCCAACATGAGGTAAATATATACAACAATCTGAACTTGGAAGTGATTTTTCTTGAAATATTTCCTAAGTTTTGCTCTAATAATTAATACACCAATAACCTATACAGCCAATAAATCAAGGGTATACCCCAATCTTTTTAATGGTTAGTCAGTGTGTCACATTTCCACTTTTACATAGCTTGGAGCCGTCCACTAAAATTTGTCTAGTGACAATTATGTTGACGAATATATTGATGAACACTACTTGAGGGCCAGAACATAAATAACAGTTTTGGGGTTCTGTAGCAAAATAGGTATTTTTTAGTTATTTACTATGATGTTAAGTTTGCATGAAAATCAACATTATTTCACAAAATCAGGGAGTTCTCTTTCTTCATTGCTCAAAAGAAAAAAGTATTGTACCTCAAAATTAGTATAAAAGTAAAGCTTTTGAAAATGTTGTTGGGAATTCAGAGTATTTTACCCATGCCTCATACATATTTTGTGAAATGAATGCCACCTAGATGATTCTGGATACCTGTCAATTTAATGATGCAGATTGCTACTAAGATGGCAGCCTTACACAGGTACAACAGTAGCATTGAAATTTGAAAGGACTTCAAGTGATCGTAGGCTTGAAATTTTGGGACCACAATCTCAGATTTCTAGATGCATACTAAACTGGCAAAACCATGTTGCCGACCATCAAAAAGAGTTGAGTTGCTGAGAAGTGTGCATAATTCTTTAGCTGCAACCTATAAAGGTTGTTTGATGATAGTTTAGGCACACTTGACACTTAGCATGTAAAGCACAATATTGGTTGTGGAAGTGCACTTGATGCCTTGTTTCTGCAAATCTTCAGCTGAATGCAATCAGTTCTGAAGACTGAGGCTTTCCTAAAGAATCTGTGACTGCAAGTGCTGATAGCATAGGGCTGGTTGTGATGGTTAGGGTTAACATACAGTACAAATAGTCAACAAGCCACACTTCAGTCAACTTGGAAATTATAAGAGATGGGGTACAGTAGGGCATGGTTATGACACTTTTGGTTTGTAAATTTGTAGGTAGTGCTGTAGGTATGTGTAAATTTTTTTTACGATTTGATGTGGCTATTTTCCACCCCCCCCCCCTCCCCTGAAAAAGATTGAGCTGGTTAAATTGCACAATAATTTATGATGTCAGAGTTTTACTTCTGAGATTACTCTTTGTTTTCCTAAAGACACTGTACCAAACCATTACAACTGTCTTACTGTTGCTGAGTGCTGAGACTATACAAGCTCTCCTCTTAAAACATTATACAAGAAAAACATCACAAATTATTACAGAGCAATCGACTACTTCCAGTTAAGAATATAAATTTCAAAATTTGCCATCTAAGCAACTGAATAAGCTATGAAGATGAGAGTTGTACTGTATGTGTGAGCTTCATTTTCAAACATTATAGATTCTTGTAATTCTACACTTGAGTTACACTTCAAAGGTAGCACAACATTGTAAACTTTACCATTTGAACCATTTACACCATTTGCACTGTGATTTTTCTGGTGGTATTCTTCAACGATAGTTGCTGCTTTGTGCAGATCGCATTTTGTAAGTAATACCAGCAGCTCCTTGACATCATGTTCTTTGTAGCAACCCATACCCTCCAGGGCATTCATCAAGGTAACACCATCTTTCATTTGTTCTCTTTTAGCTGGGGGAAAATTTGCCATTGTGGCAACAGTCTGGCAGTCAGTGTAAGTGAGCTGGCTAGCAACAGCTATCTTCATCACTCCCAGAGGGTTATCTGGTCTCTTCTGTACAGCTGAAAGAGACGAAGGAGGCATACAGTATCAGTGGTTTCATGATGAAATCTATGAAGTCACAAAAACTGTAGCTCAAGTCTTTCTGGAAATGATGATACAATAGCTGAATAACTTCAGCCAAAAGATGGTACAGTAGTTTTTCCATTGAACATGTCAGATGGAACTCGGGTTAGCACATTCTCCACATTACATCACAGTAGTACAAAAAGCCATCTAACACTATAAAGGTTCACAGCTAGTGTTTTGCCATCTTCTCACCTACAATATTTCCTTGTTATTGCACTAATGTTTTGTTGTCTGCCAAGTGGGACAAGGTTTTATTGACTCCATTTGATTTTGTTTTGCTGATGTCTTCTGTGTTATAGTAGGTCCTAGTAGTACACTACGCAGTGACCTTTGATCCCTCAACATTTCTTGGCACCTTACAAATCCCATGAGCTGTTTCTACTCTACATGTGTAGATAATTACTCATACACACATAACACACTGAAAATTCACTTGGATGATGTTGATGTGTGAACTTTGTGTGAACTTATTGATTGTGCATCTCATTTGATGCAAAACTGCCTAACTTGGGTGGGCGTCAATAAGAGAGTTTGGTAATTTGTCTGCATGTGCACATGGTCAAAATTGTGGGGATAAACAAAACACACCCCTATCTACAGGTACAGTACATCTTCCAAAATTGAGTTTACTTGAGAAATTTGTTGAATCACCCTTTTTGAACTCATCGCAAATATAAGGAGGGTTCTTAAATGTGGTTTTGTGGCATGGACTGCATATAGACTGCCTCTTTGGTGTAAGAATTTGTATTTTAATCTGCCATAAAGTAGTATAGAGACCCACTGTATTTTCGTGCAGTTAGGCTGGCCACACTTAAATTTAGGCTTAATGGTACAGTATATTTATATACTGCACAAAAAGTGGGGATGCAAGAAAAGAGGGGAACAGAGTACACTACGTGTTGAGCTCTGTTTGATTACCTCACGTCTCCCACAATTCCATGCGGCAACAATTATCGAACTTGCTTAAATATTGGCAGTCTACAGTAATATTACCTTTGACCTTGTAACTCAAAACTGCGAACCTGCATAGCCCCAATGATTTCCAATTGTTATATCTTTTTAACATACAAACATATTGATGAGATCTTGTTGGCAAAGATAAGACTGCTCAATGGTACAGTATGGAACGAATACAGGTACTGTACGTATGTACTGTAAGTACTGTGCAGTATACTGTATACTGTACACTTTCATCACTGGTTTAAAAACTAGAAGTGTATCGTCTCTGCAACTTGTCATTTTAATCACTTTTTGAAAATGACCCACAGTTTCCGAGAGCGACAAAGAAACAAACAGGGCAATCTTGACCTTTGACCTCTTTTATCTCAATGAGTCAACAAGATCGAACCAAGAATTTTTGCTTCAATTTGTTCTAGAAGGGCTTTAATTTCTTTCTTGTGATATTGCTCATTCAATGAGATCATGTTGGGGCATCAAGTTGTGAGAGTTCTGTCCACTGAGGTTCTTGTCAGCTTTAGAACGATGCACCGAAAATATCCCAACAACTTTGTTCATGTTTTGTTTTTGGCACACATATTAACATTTATGGGGATTGTCCTAATTCACTTCAATGATTCATCTGTATGACCTTAAATTTCAATACTTTTTTTAAAGCAATTCTGTAAGTGCGATGAACCTAAAAATTTGTCAACAATATTCCAGTACGCTATGTTTTCTGAGAAGTTCATCTAGCTGTCCATCTGTCCCAGTTCATTACAGCCATCCAATAAGGCTTGTGTGACTCCAACATTTTTGCAGTTGGGTACCTACTACCGTATTAGCAAAGACTGATGGAGTTACTACTCCTGCATCAATGACATCATAAGTGACACATCATAATTTTCCAAGACGGTATGCATGTACAAATCTGCAGTGCGGTAGTACTTTTAAGTCCTTTCTAGTTCTCTCCTAATGAGACCTGTGCAAATATTGTGATCTTTAAACCATCCAACCTTCATTTTGGAGGCTGAATCCCATGGCAACCCAACTAAATGGTGTGATCTCCTTTTCTCTGAAAATCCATGTTGTTAAATTTTTTGTAACATTGTGAGGAATTTCAACTTCTTCCCAAAAAGCTGGTAAACTTCAAAATTTGCCAAGCGACTACCAATATTGGCCAACATACTGTACATGTGGTCTTGAGAACCAAACCTGTATTATATTGCTGTTGAATAAAAAGTAAAAAAAAATATTTTTATGCTTACACTGTACCCAGCGGTACTTACATTCTGTTTGATAATCTCTGGCAATGGAAGCAGCTCTGCCCAGTTCGCACTGTGTGAAAATGTCCACCAGGTAGCTTACATCATCTTTAGTGAATTTACCACGTTGTTCTAAAGTTGACATCAAAGACAAACCATCTTTAATTTTATCTATTACTGCAGGTGGAAGGCCCGCTAGTGTTGCTAAATCCTTACAATCCTTCACAGTCAACTGCTGCCCAAGAGCAACCTTCAGCTCACCCAGTGGGTTGTTCATTATCTTCTTCCTCTTGGTTTAATCTATTGTATGAAAGAAAAGTCAGATGTTTACTCCATGAAAATGCAAGTCTGGCCCTCTGTTAACCCCTAACCCTAACCATAATCATCACTTTCACAGGCATTCACAATGTAAAATAGACCCTTCTCCAAATAACAATTTCAAAGGATTATGGGATTGAGTTTTGGTTTGCATTGTTTTTGTCAGTTATAATTAACTGTGCCCAAAAATGATGTGCACCAAAATTCTCTCCCACAATCCATTGTATAAATTGCTACAGTAGAAAGTGGTCTATGGATGGGAAACAGGGGTTACAATACCCAAGGCATGAATGCTTTTTTGATCTAAAATATCTTTTTTTTTAGTTTTTGCCCTAATCATTTTTGACACTCCTGAGGTACTGTATGGAAGAGATAAGAGGGTCCAAAAAAGTTTGTCCTGCACTCTTACAGCATTTATGAGAAAAGGACCATTAAGATTTTGACATTAGTTTTCATACAGATACAGCTGCTTCATATCATGCTGACTGAAGACAATTCACAAGTTTCTCAATACAGTACTTTTGCAGTTGTACACACTTCTTTTTTTTCTGTGTGTCTGTTGGATTATTAAATTCCACTACACAGTATACGTATATCCACACAGCAAAACAACATGCTGTTTTAATAGAAAGCTTAAGCATCCACTTTGTGACGTATGTTACTTCCTTGTGCCAATGGTGTACATACAGTACCAAAGTAGTGATGTTGTTTTAGTCATCAAGGGATCCATGTCCTTCCTGGGAGGTAATTTGATGGAACTTTAATACTAACTTATATACATAATTAGTCAGTATATATCAAGCTCCATGTTAAATTGGAAGCCCTAGCCCTCAAACAGGACTCACCGAATTGAGATGTGAATCAAAGATGCACTTTGAAAGTAACATTTACAAGTTTGGTTAGGAATCATGATTTGGTTGCACATCCAAAACCTCCACAAACCATGTGCTTAAATATATATATGGGAGCAATCCCTTACTGTCTTTTACCACTGTCTTTGCAAAGGGAAGGCTGCAAAGTATGAAGGGACCTTGATGTACAGTAGTAGTTTTGGACTACTGTATGGCAGGCTTCAACAGGTTCTTTTTTATTACAAGCCTGTCCATCAGGCTAGGTGTACATGAACATCTACAGTAGGCCTACTTGGCCTTTCAAATCTGACCAATAACCTTTGAACTCATTTGTAGAGGGACTTTTCTCGAGTGTTTGACCGCCGGGCTACGATATTGAGTCAAGCCCTAATTATCGTTTTTAAACATTAGTACAAGCTAGGACAGTATACTGTGCAGTCTAAACAGTATTCATGCTGTAGCTCTGTATGTTACTTGCAATATAGTCATGTTATGACTTGAAGTAAGCACAGTGTTGTACAAAGGCAACACCAACAGTATAAGTTTTATGTTTTGAAACAAACTGTAAGTTATACACAAGTCTGGAAAATAAGAGAAAATATGACAGATACCATGCAGCTTGTTGCTTCAATTAGGGCATTTACTATGAAATCAACAAAAGGCTTGGCTGGTAACCCCTTAAATGTGGGTAAATTTTGGCATACTGTACTGTACGACTTACACATGGGTGGATATTCCAAATTTGAGTGTTCTCAGCCATGTACTTTTCCAGTTACGTTTATTGATGTTCAGGTGCCATGCTCACTTTTGTGGCCTCATGAACATAAACATTCTGGGGACACAACTTTAATGGTTACAGAACTAAGTTTTTTTGGGAAGCTGTTATACCGTAAAGCTGAAACTCACTCCCTGGGCCTAGTTTTGGGTGCAGCTTTTAAAAATAGGTAAAAATGGTGATGGATCCACAGATATGAAGAAAATGAAGCTCACTATGACATTGCTCAATGCATAAAGCCATTGTGAAGGCTTGCTTTTACAGTAATACAATAACATTAAAGCATAACTTGGCCAACTTACAGATACAGTATATGGCTACATTATGCAAGCAGTATTACTGAAGCATGTACAGTAACTCTTGTGAACATGGTACCGAGCTACACTAGCACCAAAGAATTAAGCTAGTTCACTTATATGTTACATCCACATTTGACAATAACAATGGGCTCCTCACTGGTCTACCACAAAAAGGTATCTCTAAACTTCAACAAATTCAAAATTCCACAGCTCGCCTAGTCTCCCTCACAGGATATAAAGACCGGCCAAAGTCAGGGATGGAATTAAGGTTGAAGGAGGGCACGGCCATTTGGCCTTGATCATTTATGAATTTTGGAGGGCACAAGGGCCATCGGGTAGGGCACCAAGGCCAAAAGTTTTTGTATGGTAGGGCACCAAGGGAAGAGATGAAAATCAATTGATAACAGTAGAAATGTTTTGTAGCATTTTTGTAAGCACCGGCATGTACCTGTACTGAGTCTGATACGGTACGAGATACCACCAGTTATAAGGTACCGAAGTATCGCCAAGAACTGCAACCAACGGTATCCGGAAAATATTTTTCAAAAATACTACAACTGAATGAAATGATATACTGAAATATAAATAGGCCTTCTATATCCATTAGATAACCTGCCTTGTGTTGTTTTATATTAAAACATAAACACAAAACGTTCGTTTGATAATCATTTTCCTCCATTTCAGTCACAAATTTTTCACCTCGGAAAAGCAAATTTTAACTGCTACTGTATCCTACGTCATTATAATGGGTACACTTGTGACGTTTGTTTTAACTTGAAGGAGAATAAAGTTTGCAAAAACGGCTGTGTGTTTCATTTGTAACTCACCTAAGCATAAAACTACCATAGAAAATATATTATTAACCATCGAAGGATAACAA
The DNA here is from genome assembly GCA_029531755.1 of Holothuria leucospilota. Lineage (NCBI taxonomy): Eukaryota > Metazoa > Echinodermata > Holothuroidea > Aspidochirotida > Holothuriidae > Holothuria > Holothuria leucospilota. The sequence goes on from CM055972.1 coordinate 14,176,404, forward strand.
CGTTTATTAAAAAAATACCTATGAAAACATACAGCTTCGTCATAATCTGACGTCATGTTTAGATGTTTATAAATCAAAGAAAAATGAAAATGACTGCATCACAATTGCCACAAACTCCATTTGCAATATCATGGCACCCTTAAGGGTAGAGTTGGTGCTCTATTCCCTTCTATCATACTACGGTACTATGGTACGAGTACAAAATGTGAACTCCAAACCTAAGATCTTCAGATGGGAGTGCATAGAATGCACCCTGGCCAAAACAGGCCATTCATGAACTAGAGTGAGGGAGCATACTAACTCCGATCGGGGCGACTGCATTTTCCCTTTAATGTGACTCACCCCTCAATCATGCTGGTGGATGACAATTAGTGGTTCAATGACTGACACGTGCGTCACACTGTCACTGGTCAATGACTCACATTTGACTGACAATGCTAGGGGGCAGTGGAACAATCGGAGGAGTGCAATTGAATAACAGTAAACCATACTGTAAGTTACAGTACAGTAGTTGAAAAAAATTTTTAAATGTATTTTAGTGACACTTTTCAATGTAATGGGTATTTGTATCATGTTGACATCCGGATTGCATAGTTTGTCAGTTGCGCGGAACATCTTCCGCATGCATTTTCAATTTATTGACTGATTTTAAAATGAAATTGGCACGCAATAATTCAGTTTGGTTCAATAATCGGCGTGTAGTGCGCACGAAAAGAATCGAGCAAAAGATCTGCGCGGTGCAAGCGAAATCCTGACGATCAAGACTCACTCAAAAAAGTACGCTGAGTACACAATTCAGAAAGAACCAATAATCAGCATCTTTCATAGCAGACGATGCCCCTGGACCCCAGTGGGGTTTCACCCCTACACCCCAGCAGGGCCCTTAGGCAGGCCCCTGCACCCAACGCCCGGGTGCAGAGCGTTGGTTGGCACACAATTTCGAACTTAACAATTAAATTCTGTACGCAATTAACAAACTATGCAATCTGGGTTGACATATACTAGGCCTATACGTATCAGGGTTCTCCACTGATCTGTTTTCTGTCCAGGGGCTCTTGTGATCGCCGTCCTGGGGGAGGGTTCTAAGGGGAGGGGTGTCCCCTCCTCTTTGGGAAAATTTTGACAATTTAGGAGGGCTTAGATCGCAGATGGTGCAATCTCCGGCCTTGTTCTTAGCCTTCCCTATGTGTTCAAATCTGGGCATTTTGTGGCCATTTTTTTTATGAAAGAAATGCAGTAGCCTAAGTGCACATTGAATGATATAAGAGCTCAGGTGCAAGTGAGCTGGGTTTGCATCTCCGATGTTTTATTATACATTGCTTGTCATGTGTATTTGAAATCAAATATAAAAGACAGTCAAATGACTAAGTTGTGGTGTTTGTGATTGAGTGTGCAGACAACTTCTTGACCGGGCGGGTCAATTTTCGGTGTGGGCGGCAAAGTTTTGTCAGGGCGCTAAAGTAGTGTGGCAGATTCTGTACCGGCAGAGCCCCCGGACAAAACAGGTAGTGGAGAACACTGCGTATGCGTAAGAACCAAGTCACCCACATGATACACTATCTGCATGTGAGCATGCTTTGCCGTTGACCATAACACGTACTGTAGCCTGATTTTGGCTTCAAATTGCATCTTTTTGAAAAAGTTTGTCAGGGTAAGAGTATCATCTGCAGGTGTATCATATGAAAGAGTTGATGGACAAAGGTTGGTGAGAAAATATTGCCCTTTGAGGGCATGAGAGGTCCCTGGACATTATGCCCGGGGATGTGAAAAATTTGTACACACTAACACAGTGCACAAGGGCTGTGATGGAAGCCAGATTGGAAAGTATGGCACTTTTCGCCGAGATCTCACATGTGCATGAAAAATATTGAAGTGTGCAGTGTGCAACAAGGTGTCAAATGCACACCTGAAGTGTGAACATGAAAAGTCAAGTGTGAAATTAATACTTGGGAGAAATTTAAACAAAACTCTTGAAGGCCTCCTTAACATCCAGAGTGGAAGTATGGGAACCGATACTGGATCATAAGTTCCAGATACGCCTCACTCCAGGGGTCTTGACCGAGTGATGGCCAACACTGCATACATCATTCAATCATTATCATTTATCAAGTCATCAGCACGTCATGATCACGACTTGTGATCATCCAATTGGCCAAGTCAATATAACATACACCTAGGGTTATACCAGGCAATCGCCGTCTGCTTAAAAAATCAGGTGTGCAATGTGAATTTTCAAGTATACAACAAAAATCTAGAAAAAAATCTCGGGTGTGCAATTGCCATACTTTCCATACTGGGATGGAGGAGTGTAACGTAAACACAAGGCACTGTTCAAGGGCTAGAGTTGGCCGGTCTTTATACTGTATCTCTCGCCGGTCTTTGACACGCTTTGGCCAGTCTTTACACTCCAGCTGGTCTTTGCCGGGCTTAGGCCTATTCTAGTAGTAGAACACTTGGCACAACATGTAGGCTACATTATTTGTATTGCAGTGGTACTTGTAGGCTAGACCTACAGTAGGCCTAAGTTAAGTAAAATTGCCATTAACAATTAGGCCTAGTATTTCATTTTCCTTGAAGAAACAGAAAATAGTCTTCAAATGTTAATAAAAAACATTTAGCCTACTGTAGGCTAAGGTTAGACCTAGGGCCTAGGCCAACAAATTTGTTGAAAAAAAATATCATAAAACTAGGCCAAACATTAGGCTAACAAGTATTCAATCCTTGAACGTTTTAGCATGGGGAGATTTTGACCAAAAGCGGTCAACTGGTAAGCGGCTAAGCTATGCTTACCATACAAATTGCAAGGGTCGTACTATTCCACGCGCGTACATGCCTGGACACGTGCTGCGTACTGGGCCATGTGTGGAGGCGCCCTGTGGTTCACGGATACTAAACCACAACCCGGCAAGAGCAGAAAGATGTGTATCATTACTATCTAGGCTTGTAATGAATGAATACAGTTAGTGTTTTATGGATAAAGGGAAGGTGCAGAAATCATCGTATCTGCAATTTTTACAGAGCTGATACCAGGGAAATACCTCACCTTTTGGCCCACATTTTTTTCAGTCTCAGTCAAATGAATGTCATAACTACTGTAACTGGTGCCTGTTAGAAATAAAAAAACTGTGTAACATCGCGCTAAGGCCTAGGCTAGCCTAGGGAGTTCACGGACAACTCGGCCCGGACATCCGGGCCTGAGACAAGTCGTAACAACACCTAGGATGGGACTTTAAGCTCTTGAGCCGTAGTTTTGGCTGTGAATTACATGTAGAAGGCAGGGTGACCTTGGTATTGAATTTTGAGATCAAAGACATATATTTACATATATACAGCATATAGGCGTGGGGTCCAGGGGAAGAATCCCCTAGAGGTTCTGGGGCATTTACAAAATTTTCGGACCATTAGAATTAGGCATCAAACTTTCGCCAAGTATCCCTTTGAGTGGGAGCCCTCATATTCAGACATTACAGTACATACAGTGTATCTTCAGCGGATATGGGAATGGCCGGGAAAATTGGAAAACAAGAAGCCATTGAATGTGGTTCATTAGATTTTGGGTGCCTTAAAACAATAAGGGGGTTTAATTGTCATCAAAAAGGCCCACGGTATCTTTTCCATTCATCGAGGTGGGAAGTTCTAGATCATTATTCATTATGAATATTCATGACTCAGCTGCTTTGAGATCACATCATTTCGACGACTGTGCAGCACAATGCAGCCAGTGTACATCTACTGTATGATGCACGAAGAATGTAGCTAGCTATAGGGCCGTAACACACAATCAATCAACTTGCGTGACATTGGCGGCCGGACTGCGGCTGTGCATGTTCGTACAGCCTGCAGTATTTTGCCTCGCTGTGCCAGGCAACGTTATCTTGCTTAAGATTTCAGGTGAGGTTTTCCTCCTTTTTCATGTTAGTTGTGCTGCAATTTTGTTGGTGTGGGTAATTATTTCTAACTATTCTAAGCCTACACTAACCTGAGTATAGTCCTAGGCTGTTTGTATAGTCCATCCATTCGAATAATACCAGTGCTGCTCTGCACTGTTTACGTGCGTACATTTCACTACAGTTGAGCATGTAGGCAAAGCACCTTTAGTTGTTTATTCATGAATAATCATAACAAACAGACTTTCATTGGTTCATACTCCTGACTGATAAGCTCATTAAGAGAAGAGAACTCAAATTTCAGTTGGTAAGCCGAATTCAACATCTGCATTTCAGACAAAGATTGCTCCCGAAAGAAGCTAAGACTGTTCTTCTACGTATGTTAGAGCCTCTTACATAAACTGTTACCAACTTCACATATCTGGCTCTCGTGCCATGACGAACTTTGGCGGTTAAAGTATTTCTTTACACAGTCATACTGGGCCTTTCAGCACCACCAATTTCTCTTATCCAAATTCGTATACAAGTCGTATTGGGACTTCAACAATGGGGAACGGCTCTTCTTATCAAAAAGAGACGCCGCCCTCAATATTTTAACTACATTGTATCACATAGCATGGTGGCACCGGAATTTGGTCACCTTCACGAATGCGCAATGTTGTACAATTGGTATGGAGTGAAAGAATTCCGGTCCCTTTAGTATACACGTAGATCAGTCAGAGCATTTTAGGCCTAGGCCTACATTATATGCCTGGTCAGTGGTTTAGTATCCGTGTAATGCAGGGCACCTCCACGCGTGTACCCTGTGCACCGGGCGCGGTATAGTAGGACCAAATTGCAATGTTAGTTTTACTCACTGTAGGCTAACATTAGGCTTAGCTTAGGCCTGGCGCTGGTTCTGTAACGCCCTAACGTTTGGGCTAGGCCAAGGTCCAATCAACTTCGGCCTAGCCAAGTCTAGGATTTAGCTAGTCCTCAGTAAAGGACTGTGGTCATTTGCCTACAGCTCTCTATACACAGTCCTTACACCGACCATTGAAAATAGCGGGGGGGATCGGCCGTCTGTGTAATGGTTGAAATTTTCTGTCTTCTCACAGCAAATTCTGAAAGAAAAATCCTAATTTAAACCAGGAATTTTCTTCTCCAGATCTTACAAGAGTATTGCAGCTGTTCTGGATCACCGAGAATTTCCGGAAAGTGCCGAAAATATGAAATGAAATCAGCAACTTTTTCGCTCTGTAAAATTTACTGTGTGACTTTGGAACTTTGTTTACAACAGTATGCTAATGAGCTACGTCGTTACGTCAGTATACAATGCCTGCAGAGGCAGTTGCCATGTGTATGCATAGGAAAGTACAGTAATCAAAATGTTGTGCGTGACGTTACAATGTTACGCACACGGCATTCAAATGTCAACAAATATTTCAAGCGCTACAGTAAACTGTTAAGAAGCGGCCAAGTTGATGATTTTATTTCAAATTTTCGGAACTTTTCCGAGGTTTAAAGTAATAAAAAACAACTGCAATCTAAGTGTAAGACATGGAAAGGAAAAGTTATGGTAGTTTATTAAGACTTTAGGTCCTAACTTTGCAAAAAGAAGAAAATCAATTTCGACCAGCACTGTGCTGGTCGAAGACCCCGGGTTTTCAATGAGTCGGATTAAGGACCGTGTATAGGGAGCTATCGGCGACCGGCTATACACACAGGCGTTCCGATTTATGTACATATGATGGCACAACCTAACAAGGCCACTCTAAGAAAGTTTTCGTTTTTAAAAAACAAGACTAAAGAATGTGAATCTGTTTGTACCTGAAAAAGTTTTGGTGGACTTGACCTTATTTGAGAGCTATAAATCTTTACCACAGATTTTTCCTTTCAAGAGATGCCATTACGACAAGTTCAGCGTTTCCAGCTCAAACCTAAAATCAGAAGTAACCTAATAAGGCCAGCGGGTGCTGTTTACAATTTTTGTACAGAGCTGCATGTACAGGTTCAGTGTTGGCAGTTTGTGCGTTCAATTTGAGTTGCATATCTTGGCGTGCAAGTGCTTGAAAAACAGGTTCACACGCATTAGCAAGGGAGTTTGCTATATGCGCGTGCTGCATCAAAAATTGACGCACTGATTGTGACAGCAGTTTTGACGCGCTTTTTTGACTGTATCGATGCACGACATTCGAAAGTGGCCTTATTAGGTCACGTCACTATATATAATACACTTTATATTAACATATTTATAAATAGTGTATTATATATAGGCCTAGGCCGGAGTAACTATAGAATACCCTGCCTCAGGAAGTAACATCTTTTTAAATCATGGATGTGGAGTCGTAGTGCATCTGTAGCCAAAGAAAAATCTCAAACTGAAGGTCAGGGTGTCAAGTCTGTTGCGCTGAACCCTTTTCCACATTTCCATATATATCATCTGCCAATTATTAGCTTCAGCTTAATTTAAGAACGACATATGACGTCATTGACTGGTCACTGCCACTGAGCATCCATCTGAGGCTGGATGGTCAGTCCCAGTCGCAGTGAGTAAATATTATTATGGCAATGACACCATTGACTGGTCACTTCCACTGAGCATCCATCTGAGGCTGGATGCTCAGTCGTAGTCACAGTGAGTGAATATTACTAATGGCAATGACATCATTGACTGGTCACTGCCACTGAGCATCCATCTGAGGCTGGATGCTCAGTCCCAGTCACAGTGAGTGAATATTATTAATGGCAATGACATCATTGACTGGTCACTTCCACTGAGCATCCATCTGAGGCTGGATGCTCAGTCGTAGTCACAGTGAGTGAATATTACAAATGGCAATGACATCATTGACTGGTCACTGCCACTGAGCATCCATCTGAGGCTGGATGCTCAGTCGTAGTCACAGTGGGTGAATATTACAAATGGCAACGACATCATTGACTGGTCACTGCCACTGAGCATCCATCTGAGGCTGGATGCTCAGTCCCAGTCGCAGTGAGTGAATATTATTAATGGCAATGACACCATTGACTGGTCACTTCCACTGAGCATCCATCTGAGGCTGGATGCTCAGTACCAGTCGCAGTGAGTGAATATTACTAATGGCAGTGACATCATTGACTGGTCACTGCCACTGAGCATCCATCGGAGGCTGGATGCTCAGTCGTAGTCACAGTGACAGAGATATGAATAGTAATTAAATCAAGCCTGTGACCACGACTGTGACTGAGCATCCGGATGCTTAGTGGGGTTAGTAAATGAGGCGGGGTATTCTATAGTTGTACCCCTAGGCCTATGTACATATAAATCGGAACGCCTGTGGCTATACACGGGCCTTTACTGAGGACTAGGCCTAGGATTTAGCTAGCCTAGGGTACCTAGGCCTAGTTCTCACGTACACTTTGTTCCCTGAACTAGGCCTAAGTTAGGTAGTATGGGAAGCCCCAAAGCTTCCATTACTAGGTCAGCAGACTGCGGACTAGGATTTAGCCTACATGACTTCTAGTAGGCTAGTTCTACTTCTAATGTTATGGCTTAACGCTCACCGTGGTGCTTACCAAATAAGACATAAAAATGAAATCTCCGGACTGACTGTGGGTTGAACCAACCAGTATATAACGGTAGCCTGTACTTCTACTTGTTTTAGTTGCTCGTACGTGAGACTGATATCCTGCTCTGGGCTAATTAAGGATGAGTGATAGGCTACTGACAGTTAGCCTACGCCTAACTTACTGTTCAGTACACTAACGTTACAGACACAAGACGGGAAGTTCAAAGCACTCTTCAGTACATGCAGTATACAGTGTCAGTGTTTCCACACTTTAAATTCATTTTTCCTGAAATGGAATCTCAAATTTCCTGAAATCGGCTTGGTATTTCCTGATATTTTCCATAAAGCTTCTTTTATGCTATTTTAATTTTCATCTGGTTTAGTTTGAAAGCTTCATTTCTTTCTTAGTTGTCAGTTTTTGTTGTCTGTTGCTTTGTTTTGGTGACTTTTCCTCTGTGTTTCTTTTTCCGTCGTCTCTTGTCAGGTATTTGTTGTTGTTGTTACTATCCTAACACATTGTCTGTGTCAGTGTTTGTGTGAGCCTAACCTTACCTGTTCATTTGTGTTTTGTCGTAGGCCATTGTGTAAAGCCTAACAGTTATATTAGGCTTTTACTCTGCAAGTCTAAGGTTAGGGGCCTTAGTTAGCTTCTAAGTTAACAGGGGTCGAAATTTAATTTTTTTGCTGCTGTTCCACGGAACAGTGCTTTTTCCAAAATCACTGTTCCGGATCAGATTTTACTGTTCCGGAGCACAGTACCCCAGCATACGTACAGTTCGTGCACACGTGCAAACTGCAAAGGTGCAAATTGCTGTCTACTGTATTCGAGTGGTATGACTGTACGACTTGACCGTAACGTGGTGAGGGTGAATTTTCACCTGTAGCGGGGATTAGCCACTGGGATATCTTGATTTTCTTTTCGTTCTTATTTGTAAGCACAAATTTATCGCCAATAACCTTGCATTGTTCCGAGACCTAGCATTGCAGTGTCCCAAAACCTACTGTAGGATGAAATACTGTACACTCAAAACTGATGCAGAAGGCACAGCAAGCAAGGCAAGTGGGATTTGAGTGAGAGCAAAAAAAAAAAAAAAATCCACTGTAAAGGAACATTGCTTGATTCATCCTTTGCATTGCGGTTTATTGCTATAGCAAAGCAATGAGTGGGTTCTCCAGCATATATGAGTGCACATACTGTTGTTATTTTCTCGCAGCAAATTTACATGAAATCGTTCTAGTCGTATCCTTCGCCATAACCTTGATCAAAGTATCATTCCACACATTAAGTCAATGGGAAGATCTTGCAAGGAAAAGCAAACACTTAGGACCCATTGACTTTGGTTGCGAAATATCAGCAGTCAGAATTGCTTCTAGTCGTTTCAAGTTTCGGTGTTTAGTTGCTAGCTTGGAGGGAATATTAATACAAAACCCCCTAAAAACACAATAAAGTGGAGGGAATATCAATGAATAGTTAAGAGGTCATTTGGAACATACCACGCAAGACAAGGGGTGATGCAAGATGACCTTCGCTTGCAGGGCAATAAATGACATACGGGGGGGGGGGGGGGGCTACCGTACTAAAAGTTTTTCTGCGTTTGGTAGTAAAACTTCAGTATGTGCGTTTTCACAGCACTGTACCGTGCAGCATAGGGAATAACACGTGCAAATGTAACCGACTTTAATTGATAACGGTGGAACGAGATTGCTTTCATACTTAAGCCAAAATTACGGGGATTTTTTATATTCACGGTGTCATTACTTTATCAGAGATTAGCATACTGTACACGTGCGTTTATTTGTATGCACTTTGCTTCTTGTGGAAAAACACTGTTCCAGGGAACAGTGGCTTTTGAAAAGTTACTGTTCCGACACTAAAAGCACTGTTCTCGGAACAGCGGAACAGTGGGAATTTCGACCCCTGGTTAATATTCTATCGTTAACTTTAGGCCTATAGCCCAACGTTAGGCTAGCTACAGTATCACCAAGTTAACTTACTAGAGGGTCTAGGCAAGTTTTCTTTATATTATTAGGCCTAGGCAGGGTTGGGAAGTAACGAGTTACAAGTAACGCCGTTACTGTAACGAGTTACATTTTGTGTAACGGAACCCTGTAACGAGTTACATTTGCATTTTAGTAACGGAGCAAGTAACTAGTTACAATTCTGTGTAAAAGTAACTGTAACGGCGTTACATTTGGGTCCCGTTACTTTCCCGTTACAAATAGTCAAAATGACCACAAATTGCGAGTACTCGAAGTAGTAACAGAAAATTTTCAAATTGATGACACTTTGGTAGTAAAATTATTTTCGATATATTTATAATCCATCTCTATTATCGACGTCGCCCTCACCGACATCAAATTTTATTCACGTTTAGAATCAGCAGTTGATATTAGATGCACATACTGCAGGCTTAAAGGGTCACTTGATTGCCCACTAAACTAAGTTTAAAATTTGATTTGTGTGTCAATTTACTTATTAGACAGATCAATGCTTATTATCCGTGAGACCGAATCTTTGTGCGATTAGTTGAAAAATACGGAACGGTCCTCTGGCAAACAAAGGCCCAGCTGACTTGTTATAGCCTATTATATATACTAAATGAAGTCAGCTGGGCCTTAGTTTACTCATAGTGTCATTTAGAGGACACATTGGAGATAGTGCACCGTGAGAAACAGGCTGGCCCATAGGCATTCAAACACCAGGCTTACTTTGAAAGTTTAATAATTGGCTTTTGAGACGTTAGGGCTGCTAGTGGACCCGAGTCCACCCAATCTGAGTCGGAGCTAGCTGCCATTCTAGATTCCCTAATCTTTCCGAGCATGGTACGTACCCCTCAAGTTCCGGCGAGTTCTGATACCAATGACACCAATTCCGAGACCAGTCTTTTTGCAAGTGTGTAGCATATCAAACTTACAGATGTTTTAATTCTGTTATACATGTCCACTATTAACAAGGTCATCGTTTGTACTCACTTCCATAGCCTGGCCCCTCAGTAATTTAGTTGATCATGTGTGACAATACTTTACATCTGTACATTGTGCACAAATTACAATGGGAGTTTAAACACCTTTAATGTAACTTTCATATTTGAAAACACCGCTGGAATTAGCTCCGAGTGCATGTCCAGTTACATCACACTCCGGAAAAATTTCGATTCCGGAACCCCGGGCAATTTCCTAATCTAGAAAAACGCTCTCGAGACCCGCAGTAAGCTAGTCGAATCAGGACTCGTGCATTGAAGCCCAGTAAATTATACGGTGCCAATTGTCAGCAAACACCGTGCATCCATTTATGTATCTAATTTAACATGGTTGGTATCCTTATTTGATGAATCAAACGTATGAATTTAGGCTATATCATATTCTTTTCAATGTCCGTAACTCCTTACGCTGCATAGAATATAGTAAGGTTCATATAAAAACAGGCGAATATTGAGATGGTCATATGGCGTTAAAAGTATCCTAACAAAGCTAACTGAAAGAGGAGAAAAGTGTCCGACTTAACGCTTCACCTATTTACTGTAAAAAGAAAGGGAATTATGGGTACATGGTCTGCATGTGTAAACTACATAGTCTCACCATTTCTATGCATTGTTTTATATCGACACAATGTGAAACTTGAAATTTATGCCGAAATATCACTTAGCCCAACCTTAGCAGTGAGGTTTTAAAAAATTTACCTTTAACAAATATATAGAGAGCATCGTATTACCATATTTATGCCCTTGAGGGGTGAAGACTTTAATTACTGCTAAAACAATGCTTTCCCCCTTTAGGCTAATAGCCGCTAACCTTTCTAAATTGTGATGGGAGTATAAAGATTTCCAACCACAAAGAAGTACTGCCGTAACTGGAAAAGTTTTGGTTACAACCATATTCGTCTAACAAATAGTTTGCGTAAGCTCCGACAAAGTATCATGATTCGATGCTTCATGATGAGCGTTAGGCGCCTCTTCCTGAATCCCCGGTGAAGATCAACTGGCACCATTGACTTTCTTTGGGGAATACCTTAGGATAACCGGCACAAATGAGGTTCGGTCCTCTCATGTGCCCATTCTTAATATCTAATTACACCCCCTTCCATTTCAGGTACCGAGGTACCGTATGTTCACCTTAAAGTAACTAGTTACTTTTGAAATGTAGCTAGTTACTTTTCAGTTAAAAGTAACTGTAACTAGTTACTTTTTCAACATTGTAACTAGTAACTGTAACGAGTTACAATTTTATAGAATTAACTGTAACTATAACGAGTTACTTTCAAAGTGTAACGGGAACAACCCTGGGCCTAGGTCTAGCCAATACTTGAGGCTTTAGCTTAAAGTTATAGGGGTTAGCTACTGTAGCTCTTACTTTACTTCATAGCTAACTTTTTAGATTTATTGTATTGTTGCCTGTTCCCGTACTGTACCTTTTTGTTGATTACCTATGGCTGAAGACCAACTTATTTGTTGTGATGATTGTGGTATGTGGGCTGAATTTGTAAATTTGGGCCTAAATTGCACATTTGAAGAAGCATCTAGAGATACCTTTGTGTTTGTTTGTCAGAAGTGTAACCGCCTAAAAGAACTTGAAGGACTTTTGGCTGCTGCTGAAAGCTCAAACGGGTGGGTTTCAGTACAGAAAGGTACTGGAAAGCCTGTTGAAATTGTTGAGGGGTGTCCAGCCGTTGAGACGTCAAATTCTTTTTCGGGATTATCAGTGGAGGATATTGTTCAGGAGGTTGTAGAGGAATCAAAGGAGAGGGACTTTGGTATTTCTGGTGGTCTGTGGGAGGGTGAAAAGGCTAAGGGTAAGGTACTGTTTGTTGGGGACTCCATTACTCGGTATACTGATAGGGAATTTTGTAAGAGGGACCGAAGGAACAGGGTAAGGATTTGTCTCCCGGGTGCTAGAATTGAGGACATCTCGGCCAGAGTTGGCAAAATTGTTGGGGACGAGGAAGTTGTAGCTGTGCAAGTGGGCACTACTAATAATCTCAGTCGGGACAATCAAATTTCACTTAGGTCAAAGTATAAGGAACTGATTTGTAGGCTAAAGTCGACACGTTCGAAAGGGGTTGTTTGTGGTATTCTCCCTCGGCAGGGGCGTAACCAGACCTGACTGTCCGGGGGGGGGCAAGACTCAAGAGGTTTCCCGGAAAATTTCCGATTCTGCCGGTACTTGTTGAGCTGAAGTAAACCGTGGCAGTCTCAGACTGCCAGTCTGTGGGTGTCTTAGGGCCTTAAGGGAAGTGTTCTGGACCCCCCACCACCACCACCTGAAAAGAATTGTGAATTTTTATATCCTAAATGCATGCAAAAATATATGCAATATGGTGAACACTTACGCCATGGTGTCTTAGTTCAGGCAAAATGAAAAATTTGCACAAACTCAAATTTAACAATGTAAATGTCAACATGACAAACATATCAAAATAAATATTTTTCTAAACGTTGAAGTTACACACTTAATGTTCTTACACGTGATAGGTCCCCTCGCAGGACATTGGAAATTCTTAAATGTGGACTATATGTGGACTAAAAGACGGATTTGCATCACCCCAAGTATGACTTTTAGTTGGGGGTAAGGCTAGCAAAAGTCTCAGTTGGTGACTAATCTTTGGTTGACATCAGAGTTACAAAATTCAAAAGATGCAGAGTAGCTCATTTTTCACAGCATGCACACAGAATGTTTTGATTACACATGCTCACCAGGATATGGCCTTGAGCAGTCAACTATGTTTGTGTCTGCACAAGGAGAAGCAGTAAAGACAATTATGCAGCGGCGTAGAAAGATGTTTAACATTGGGGGGGGGGGGCAGACCAGATGTGACTTCTCGACCTTGAACCTCCTTCCCACACTAAAACACATTTGCTCAATGTGATTCTTCCGATTTTAATTTGAGCAAAATAAAAATATTCAAAGCAAAAGGAAACAAAAACAACACCATGCAGGAGTGTTTTTGGAGGACTGGGGATTTTGTGGGGGTGACTCCCGTTTACTATCTAAGCGGAGCGCCACCATAGGTTGGCGTGGAGCGTACCACGAAAATTTTAGATTTGAATACGTCCCAGATGGCCGGAAATGGCACTTGTCAGGCTTGATAGCAGCCATCGTGAAAAAATGTAAAGCTTGATTTGATTTTTTTTATAAAACCGGACAGATTAGTTGAGCTGGCCTGGACTTGGGGTCCGAAGACTGGAAGTTTGAACCCCATTTACTATCTAAGCAAAGCGCCACCATAGATTTGCGTGGACCTAGCGTACTGAGAAAATCTGAGATTTTAATACATCCCAAATCACCGGAAGTGGCGCTTGCCAGGATTTTTGATCAAGATGTGTCCTTGTTGTGCAAATTTTGTAAAGGTTGATTTGAATTTAACACTTTAAGTCTGTTACAATCTATCCGAATTCATTCAAAATTATTCAGCGTTGAGTTATCCCCCATGGATTTCAGTGAATTAGTTGGAACTGAGAGTTTCTACAGCCAGAATGTGTGAACTTATTATTAAGTTGAGTAGAGGTAGCCCCACGATTTGCCCTGCGAACGGCCAACGACCCGAAACTCCGACAGCCCCAATGCCGTGGAGTATTGGTGAGGTGGGATTTGAAGAAAGCCTGTGTACTAGCCTCCATTTCATTCGGGTCATATATTGCATAAAATTTGTATATACTAGAAAAGCTAAGTTCCGAGTTGATTAAATGTTTTTTCCGGAGTCTAAACTGTAAAACTGCAAAGCGCGCGAAGCGCGCGAAAATTTTTCGGGTCATTTTTCACAAAAAAAATAGGCCTATGTAATTATTAAAAACAATAAGAAAGAAAAGCTGTAGTGTAGGGGTTCTAGACCGTATAGGAGATAATATGCATTGCATCGAAACTACCTTGACTATCCGATGAAATAGCCAAATATTGCTCGGTGAGTCCTTCACCAACTGGCCGTACCGCATGGCACACAAGAGAACAGTAGCTAGGCTTTGCAATATGGGATGAAATTTACGACCTCTATATAAACTGTGTACTTTTCCTACGTGTTATGGTAAGGGGGAAAGGACTTGCGCTATCTAGTGATGTAGAATGAAACAGCTGAAGAAACCAGAATGTCTCTCCTGCGCGCGTAGCGCGCCGAAAATTTTAGGGTTTTATTAGAGAATTGTCCTCTTAAGAGCAAAAATGGGTAAAACGGAACTTTGTACTTCGCTCAAAATTTGTCCACAATTCAATCATAACTATAGGCACTCCAACTTATTAAAATATTCAAGCAACCCTTTTGCATCTGCATTACTATAAGCAGATCTATCGTCATTTACAATGTTTTCCAGAGCTAATAAGAGTGCAGGGTACAGTTCCTTCACAGCTTTAAGCGCTTCGTACCGACAGTACCAACGAGGGCTTTGTGTCTGTAGTTTTTTGTCTTTCATTTTAGCTCCTTTATTGCATTTTCCCTTTCTTAAATTCATTTTTCCTTTCTCTTTTTTCCTCCTTTCTTTTCTTTTCCTTCTTTTCTTTCCCCTTTCTCCTCTTCTTTTTCCCTTTCTCCTGTTTTTCTTTTCCTTTCTTTCCTTCTTTTTCTCTTCTTCCTTCTCTTTCTCTTCTTCCCTCTTTCCCTCTTTTTCCTTTCGTTTCTTCCCTTTTTTCCCTTCCCGTTTTTTTGCTCCCCTTCCCGCTTTTTTTGTGTCCGGGGGGGCAAGTTGCCCCCCCGGCCACCCCGCTGGTTACGCCACTGTCCCTCGGTTTGATAGGAAGGTCTCTTGGGGCAAAATTTTGGGATTTAATAAGTGGTTGAAAAACGAGTGTGCTCTTGAGGGTTTTCTCTTTGTTGATACCTGGGCTGGTTTTGTAAATAGGAGGGATCTTTTTGCTAAAGATGGGTTGCACTTGTCGAGCATAGGGGCTAATGAGCTGGGTAGGTTGGTTTCTAGGGCTGTTGATTCGCAGGTGTCAAACTAGAGTCAGGGGTGAGGTCAGCCAAGAATGGGGGGGGGGTTCTGAGTTTTATTGTGCTCAGAGTGATTGTATTAGTAACAAGGGGAAACATGTAAATAGGGCAGTTTGTGGAATGAACGTCATGTTTGCCAATGTTCGCAGCCTTTTCAATAAGTTCAGTGAGTTCCTTGCTCATATTTCCATAGACAATCCAGACATAATTGGGGTTACTGAAACTTGGCTCCATAGTGATATCAGCAACTCTGAAATTCAGGTTCCTGGGTACAAAATTTTCAGGCAGGATAGGGCTGATACTGTCTGTGGTAGGGGTGGAGGGGTTTTACTGTATGTTAAGGATAGCATAAATTGTGCTGATGTCACCAACAAGTTTTCTTCAGGATTTTCTAACTGCTTGTGGTGTGAAATTAGTTTTGGCAATGAGTCTTGCACTCCTTTAGTTGTTGGTATTATTTATCGTTCACCAAATTCTTGTGCTGATAATAATCAGAGTTTGTTCGAAAGTTTTAGGATAGTTTCTTCGAAAAGGGCAGTTGTGTTTGGGGATTTCAACTTTCCTGATATCGATTGGCATTCATGTACTAGTGGGTCACATGGGAGGGATTTTCTCGAGGCAGTGTCTGATGGTTTCTTTACCCAGCATGTTCTGTTTCCCACTCGTGAGGACAATTGTCTGGATTTGGTACTAAGTACTGACGAAAACATGGTTAGAAATGTAGCTAGTGGTGGTAAGATAGGAGCTAGTGACCATGACCTCATAAGTTTTGAGTTACTTTGTTTCAGCAAACTTCAAGGTAGTGACAAAACTGTTTTAGATTTCAGCAAGGCTAACTTTACTCATGCTAAAGAGCTTCTTACCATAGACTGGGTTGCACGTTTGTCTCACTTAGGTCCTGCTGAAGCATGGAGTGTCTTTCGTAATATAGTTACTGACACTACAAAGTTGTGTATCCCACTCAAGAAAGCTGTGGTTAAAAATAGGCCAATCTGGATGTCTAGAGAGGTACTTAGAGCAGCCAGGAAGAAGCGTAAGTGCTGGCGTCGATATAGGGTCAGTAAGAATTCTGATGACTTTGCAGTCTACAAGAAGCAGGAACTCTTAGTTAAAAATTTGGTTATTGACACTAAAGCTAAGTTTGAAAAGCAATTGGCCAAGGAGGTTAAGGTAAATCCAAAATCTTTTCATGCCTATGTCAGGTCTAAGCAGAAGGTTAAGGAGGGTGTTGGGCCTCTCCAAGGTAATGAAGGCACACTAGTTACTGATCATCAGGATATGGCTAATTTGTTAAATGATTATTTCGTATCTGTTTTTACCAAGGAATCATCTGTTTTAGGGACTTGTAGGGATTCTGATAATTCTTCTTTAGTTAGTGATGTTGTCTTCTCTGAAGAGGTGGTTTGTAATAAGTTGAAGAGTTTAAAAGCTAGTAAGGCCCCTGGGCCTGATGGGATCCATCCTGCCATTCTCCATGAATGCTCCGAGATTTTGTCAGTTCCTCTTTGCATTATTTTTCAGAAGTTTCTGGATTCAAACTTTGTACCTGCTGACTGGCGGATTGCTAATGTTACTCCAATTTTCAAAAAGGGGGATCGGAGCTTGCCTTGCAATTATAGGCCAGTCAGTTTAACCAGTGTTGTGTGCAAAGTTATGGAATCTGTAATCAAGGATTGTTTGCTTAAATATCTTTTAGATAATGGGTTACTCAATCTGTCACAGCATGGTTTTTTACCGAGTAGATCTTGTGTTACTAATTTACTAAGCTTTCTTGAGGATGTTTCCTTATCTCTTGACTGTGGTCACAGTGTTGATGTCATTTACCTTGATTTTTCAAAAGCCTTTGATAAAGTTCCATTAGGTAGACTTATGGTTAAACTGCATAGGTTAGGCATCAAGGGCAGTTGTGCTGACTGGATAAAGTCATGGCTCAATGGTAGATCTCAGAGAGTTGTTGTTAATGGTAATTTCTCTTCTTGGAAAGAAGTTACAAGTGGAGTTCCACAGGGTTCTGTTCTTGGACCGCTTCTTTTCTTAATTTTCATCAATGATATTGATAGCTCTCTCACATCTAGTATTAGTAAGTTCGCTGATGATACTAAGCTCTATAGGAAGGTTAGTGATAAGGATGATGCCTCATTACTGCAAAAAGACTTGGATAGGTTATTTTCATGGTCTCAGACTTGGCAAATGTCTTTTAATGCCGATAAGTGCAAAGTCCTTCACTTTGGTCCTAAAAATTTCAGCTATGATTATAACTTGAATGGTAGTATTCTGAGTGATGTGACTTTTGAGAAGGATCTGGGTGTAGTTATTACAGGTGATATAAAGCCATCTAGACAGTGTGCAGCTGCTGCTGCTAGGGCTAATAGGGTGCTTGGATTGATCAAGAGGAATTTCAGTAGTTTTAGTAAAGAAATTGTACTAAATCTGTATAAGCAGTTGGTAAGACCCCACCTCGACTATGCAGCCCAGGCTTGGAGTCCCTTCTATGAAAAGGACAAGCTTCTTTTAGAGCAAGTTCAGAGGAGAGCCACTCGCCTTATACCCGAGGTGAGACACCTACCTTATCATGTTAGACTTAAGCATCTTGGGCTTACCACCCTGGAGTTGAGAAGGATTAGGGGGGGGGGGACATGCTTCAGGTGTACAAATTTCTCTTTGAAAGGAATCCTTTGTCCTCTTGCAATTATTTAAAGGTTCAATGTAATTCTTTAAGGTTAACATTGACAAGTTCTTCCATAAGTGTGGTAGAATCTAATTGTGCTGGGCTCGTTTGGTGTTGGTTGGTTCTTTGTTTTCAGTTATGGTTGTTTGGACTTCAGGGCATCTTATGGGGCCTTAGCCCTCCTTTGCCCTTTAACCTGTTATGTTATGTTATGTTAATGGCTGCTTCAGGATTTCACACTGTCAAGCCATACGTCATTTCCATACGCCATACGCCATTTCCAGATTTCCCAAAATTATCCCCCTTCCCTAAAATTTCCCAAGGAGCACTCAGATTTCCCGAATATGATCAATAGATGAGTTGGGAAATTAGATTTTGCTCTGTACTACCACAGATCAAGTCCACGGACATTTGCGCACGGATACGAAGGCTGGGAGAGACTGCTTTTTGTCTTTCACAATTTACCGTCATACTGTCCAACTTTTTCTGTCCAAGTTAATAAGATTAACTTAGAAAAGAACTATTCTTTGAGGCACAAATACTCTTGACTTATTAATATCGAACTCACCTAACCTGTTTACTGAAATCTCGCCCTTAGACCCGTTTAGTGATCATGTGGCTTTATTCAGTAGACTGAGGTGTTTCTTTCCGATCAACAGGAAACCTCGTAGGCTTATCTGGCAATTCTCTAAGGGCGACTATGGTGCTATGAGAAATGATACCCGTAGTTTTGCCTTGGGGTACTTCAATGGGGGGGGGGGGGGCAAAAAAATCGTACTGTAGATGAAAACTGGCAGCTGATTAAGTCCTTTCTTGAAAGAACAGTTAAGAAGAACGTTCCCACCAAAAAAACCGGAGCTAAAACATCCCTCCCGTGGGTTACCGATAGCATTCGTAAGCTGATTAGAAGAAAGGATAGGCTGCATGCTATCTTCAAAAAAACTAACAACAACAAGTTGTGCGTGACAAATGGGTCGATTTGCGCTCTAGAATCAAAAAAGAGGTCCATATTTCCCACACAAATTATGTTAATGGTATGATTGGTGATATAAAACATGACACTAAACCTTTTTGGAGGTACATAAATGGCAAAAAAAAAAAGAAAAACATGGTATTCCCCCTCTTAAAACGGTTAGCAAACTAGCTACTACTGACTTGGATAAGGCTTGTGCTTTCAATGCTCAGTTCACAAGTGTATTTACCAAAACCTTGTTTAATGTTATCCCTTTCTGTAGACCAACTTACAGCAGAATGGCTAATATTACCATAGCTACTCATGGAGTTGAAAAACTGTTAAAAGGCCTTAATAAAAACAAAGCCGTAGGACCTGATAACATTCACCCTTGGATCCTTAGTGAAATTGCCACTGATTTTGCTCCTATGTTAAGTCACTTCATGGGCGGATCTAGGATTTTTCGTTAGGGGGGGGGGCGCTGACGGCCAAACATCCGTCCGAACGACTATCTAAGCGGGGCGCCAGCATCGGTTGGCGCGGAGCGTACAGAAAATTTTGAAAAATCGCGACCCCTCAGATAGCCGGAAATGGCATTTCCGAGGCTTGTAAGTAGAGTCTAAGCAGTCGATATTTTGAGCTTTCGTTTGCAAAAAAATTTTCCCTTCAGTTAAAAATGAGAAAATTGCAAAATGATTAGAAAATCACCAAATAAAATGCAGGGGCAAAGTCTATTCATAGTTCCCGTTCTTGACCGCCGTCATGGAGTGTCCCCTTTCCTTTTGAATTTTTTTTTTTTGCTGTGCTGAAGGTCTTAAAAAATCGTGCTATATTTTGCTTCTTTTCACACTAGATCCATGTGCTGAAAATGTCTTGATTTTCATTCTATCAATGAATAATATTATTCATAATTTTTACGAAAAAAGAACTGCTATTTATTTAGTGGTAAACCTTTGGAAGGTAAAACAAGTTTTAACAGAGGTGCGCAAGGTTTGATTCTTTGCTGTCCTGGGGAGGGGTCTAGAAACTTTTGCCTAAGAAAGAGAGCTGAGATGCAAAATGGTGCTATATTTGAAACATTTTGAAGCATATTAAAACACACATGGGAGAGCGCGTCTGTTGCTCCGCCAGAGTAGGTCAGACTGCTCCCGATTTCCCCCGACCAGTTGATTTTCCTCCGACAACTTATAGAGGTGTGGCCCATGGCCCACCCCCCCCACCCCCCAGTGCGCACGCTACTGAGTTTACTACTAACACCTTCTGAGAAAAACCGGTATGTCACGTTCCAAGATGGCTTTGAAGAATTTTCAGGCGGACTTATGGGAATATTTTCTCACACTAAATTCATATGTGAAATTGAAGAAAAAGATACTTTTACCGTTGCCCGATTTGGGATTAAAAGCACTGCAGCCTATAAGTAGCAAGTTTTGCACAATTGACGGTGGCTCACATTGAAAAATGCAAAATTGTGACCACACATAGCTGCCCGAATACGTCCCGACTAAACCGAATCTTCGCCTTATGATGACTATACTGGTAGTATTGTCATAAAGAAATATGACACGTCAAAAATGGTCTTTGATTAATTTCTTTGGGCAAAATTTTGGGCTTTGTATACACCCATACACCCTCCCGTCTGTCAGTGTAATCTAGCAACTGAAAACATCCCAGAACTTTTTTACAACTTTCGAGGGAATATTCTACCATTTGGGGCAAAGTTTAGTTTGCACTGGACTATGAAGTGAGACTAAGGAAAACTGTTTTTCCATAACGACCCGGATGTGTCGCGAATTTTTGTGTTCTTTTCGTTTCGTCATGAAATTTTTACTTTGACTATGATGCTTTTTTATGTTTCGGGCAAATGTTTCAAAGAATTGGGAGATTCGGACTTTTCGGGCAAAGTGTTGGGCAAGACTATAAAAAGAGGCTGAGGAATAAAAGTTTTTTTGATGCTTTTTAATTTTTCTGGCAAATCTTTGGAAGAATTCGGGCACGATAGGAATTTTGAGTGGAATTAAAACATGCGAGATTTTTTAAGACTCAAATGGCTGTGCAAACCCATGCCAGAAATTAGGATCTTGTGGAAATTTGGGGACAGTCTGCCCTCTGCCCCTGCCTTGTACGCCTATTTGACAAATGACCAGTTTGGAGTTCGACTTTCCCAGTATCTGTAAGCCGTAAGCGATCATTGGTTCGCGCGTAGCGTAAGAGTGAAATTTTGCAAAATGAGCCTCCCAGATTTCAGGAAATGGCCCTTCCCATGCCCTATAAGTTGCGAGATACGGTCGAGATCTTCGATGTCACCCTGTTGCCATTCCATCGGAAAACTTGAAACTGTATACTTGTAAACTGCTATTATTTTGTAGCAATTATAAGACAATACAACATGATGAAGAATCAAGTAGGCGAAATGATCCGTTCTACGAAGGTAAAAAAACAAACCTTGGAAAATTTTTTTTGGGGGGGGGGGGCGCGCGCCGGGTGCGCCCCCGTCTAAATCCGCCACTGCACTTGTATCAGCAATCCCTTTCAAACGGAAAGATACCTGCTGATTGGAAGAGGGCAAACGTTTGCCTTATTTACAAAAAGAATGATAGTTCTCTCCCTAGCAATTACCGGCCTGTTTCGCTCACTTGTATTTGTTGTAAATTGTTAGAGCATATTATAAGTTCCAACTTGATGGACTTCTTTGAGTCGAACAATATCCTATCAACAAAGCAACATGCTTTTAGAAAGTCACACAGCTGTGACACCCAACTAGTATCAGTCGTCGAAGACTGGGCTTCATCTTTGGATTCACAAAAGCAGGTCGATGTCTTTATCTTAGATTTTGAAAAGGCCTTTGACACCGTGCCTCACGAGCTGCTAAAAACCAAACTGTTTAGCCTTGGTGTTTCCAAACAGGTTCCTCGGTGGGTTGACGACTTTCTTTCTGATCGTAAGCAAGCTGTTGTAGTTAATGGTACTCGGTCCCCTTTCGATGATGTTGTTTCTGGTGTTCCCCAGGGGTCTGTCCTATAGGACCCATTCTCTTCCTTGTTCATATTAATGACATCGTAAATGCCGCTTCCTCTAATATTAGACTTTTTGCTGATGACTGTGTCTGCTATCGGGTCATAGAGAATGTCAGTGATTGTTTTTTGCTCCAGAATGATATTCATAATCTAGGTCTTTGGGCCAAGACTTGGGGCATGAGATTCCAGCCCTCTAAGTGTAACATCATTACATTCGCTAGGAAAAAAAAAACCCGGTCAAATTCGATTACGTCCTCAACGATGTAAAGTTAGTTAAGGTTGACTCGATAAAGTACCTAGGGGTCACAATTTCTAATGACCTAAACTGGGATAAGCACATTCAGTCTATCTGCAACAAGGGTAATAAGATTTTGGGAATACTTTTCAGAAACCTATCTTTTTGCTCCCGCGATGTGAAGTTAGCTGCCTACAAGGGTCTCCTCAGGCCTGTCTTGGAGTATGCTTGTTGCGTATGGGATCCACATCAGTCTTATTTACAAGATAAGCTTGAGAGCATTCAGAGGAGATCGGCTCGTTTTATAAGTTCAGAATTTTCTTGTGAGCCAGGGTCGATGACATCCATTTTGAAGGAACTTGAGCTCCCCAAGCTAGCTGAGCGTCGCAAGCAAAAAAGACTACGGTAATTCTTTTCTCGAAAGGTTTTTCGGTAAGGCTAATATTCCCATGGACAGACTTAAGCCGCGGTCACACTACAACGAATTCGGATCGGATTCCGATCCGATTTTTGTGAGTTTTTATTAAAATCTTCTCCATTTCGGGTCGGAAAGAACCCAAAATTTGCCAACCTGTGTAAATATATGATTTGCATCAGAGGTCTATGAAAATAAAATGTTAACTGATTTTTTCGTGACGTCACACCGACAAACAGCTTTTATCGGACACGCGTAGTCCGATTAAAGCTGTCTGTCGATGTGACGTCACGAAATAATTCGTATAAATTTAATTTTCGTAGTCCTGCGATAAAAATCATTTAATTACACAGGTTGGCAAATTTTGGGTTCTTTCCGACCCGAAAGGGAGAAGATTTTAATAAAACCTCACAAAAATCGGATCGGAATCCGATCCGAATTCGTTGTAGTGTGACCGCGGCTTTTGACACCCAACCCGGACTACTCGTGGGATGCACAACCTCCATTTTTGTCAACTGTACTCTCGATCTAACTGTTATAAATTTAGTTTCTTCCCTAAGACTCTGAAAGACTGGAATAGTCTTCCTGCTGCTTTGATTGATGGTTTAGACGGTCATATAGACCCCGTTCAACATATTACTAATTTTATTAGGGCTTAGGGCACCCCTGACGCATGTGCGGTGTAGTAATGTCCTCTGGATGTGCCACCGTGATTCGAAAGAAGAAGAAGAAGAAGAGAAGATTCTTCTAAAGAAAATTCTCTTTGACCTGTGATTGATGTCTATAGAAAACCATACAGTAGTTTTGAACTCGAAAATTGTGCCTGATCATACAAAATGTCTGTCTCGCACATGCAGTCTCTGTTGTGGTACACTTTCCTTCCCAGCATGCATTGTATGTGGAAGTTTCCCAAGTTCCCAACTCGTCTATTAAAGACACAACTTTAACCAACTAGACGCAATTTTGAAGGGCAAGATCGCGCGTCCTTTTTGTTTTGACGAGCACGCGTCCTTTGTGTCACAGTAGTATCTATGGTTATGCCGTGCGCGTGAGCTCAGCTGTAAATTCGCTTACTGCGTGTGTGTTTTGCCCTTCAGTGCCTGGGAATCTATTGCGCGTGACGTCACATGAAATTGTTCTCAGATACGCATTCTGATTGGACGAAATATATGGGCACCATTTTGGAGCCAAAGTACGAGCTTGCAAGATCATGTGTAGTCCATGTACGTACATTCGAGAAGTTGTGCAGGCTGTACTGTACGTACGTACGGCCGGGCGAACGCATCCTATGTACGATAGACATGTTTTGTTTCCAAAATTTCGGCCACGTTGTGCTACATTTGGATGCACGAACAGACCAGAAAGGGTTACAAGTTGTATAGATTCCCATCCTGTGCAAAATAGAAGGCTTCGGTGGGCTGTAAAAGTTAGAAGGTTCAATTGGAATCCATCAAAAAGCAATCGCTTATGCGACGTAACTTTACAGCATACAGCTTGGTATACATGTAGCTAACGTTAGAGTAGGCTTAGCCTTAGAGTTAGATTACGACGTTCTGTACAAGGCCTAGCCTTTACCGTATACGGCGGTTCCATCTCTACATTCCGACTGCTTGATATTCCAACACATAAACCCAAATACAACTCCTAACCCTTTGGTCTAACCGGCTAACCCTAATCCTAACCCTATTGGAGAGTTGTCGGAACATATCCCCATAGAGACGTTGGAATACCAGAGCTTCAGTCCCCAGTCATAGGTGCATGTAGGAGTAGTGGCGTATTCGGGGGGGGGGACATTGAGCCAACCCCCACCCAATGCCGATTTTTTTTTACTTCCTAAAGATACGTACAGTTTTTAACACAAATTTTACTGCAAATGGTAGCATATGTGGCACCAGATTGCATGTAAGGACACCTAATTTTTCAAAAATTTTCAAAGGGGAGGGGCACCCTATTGGGCCATGTTTCCCCCTCACAGACACTGATGCCGATGTTTTTGTTTAAGTTCCTAAAAATACGTCAATTTTTTAACACAAATTTTACTTCAAATGTTGCCTATGTGGCACAAGATTGCATGTAAGGACAGGCACCCAATTGTTCAAAAATTGTCATAGGGGAGGGTGACACAATAACAGATCAAACATTGCTACTGGATCTATTAGTTACATGAGAAAACTGAAACATTTGCGTAGCTTTGACTTTGATGTAGGTTTTTACATGGAATACACCCGGTCAGTCACAATTTTATAAAACCTAGGCCTAGGCCCATGGGCGTCAATACTGGGGGGACAGGGGGACACGTTCCCCCCACACATTTTGGAAAAACACCAATTGACTTAGGATTTTTACACAGTAAATTTTTGACAGGAGTGGCCATGTCCCTCCACACTCGAGTAAAGATTGACGCCCATGCCTAGGCCTTTCCATAAAAAACTCACTAGGAAGTGCTCCCCTATATTTACCCCTTCCCCATGGGCGTCCGCAGAAAAAAATTCAGGGGGGGCAAAAATTTCTAGGGGTGGGCAAAAGGTCCGCGACACCATGAGTTTGCGCAAAGCGCAAGAAAATTTCGCCCAAAATGCCTCCCAGATCGCTGGAAATGCCATTTTTAAAACCTGTTTACCACATATAAACAGGGAAAACACGTTTTGTTCGTTTTTTTCTTTATTTTTATACGTTTTTTCAAATTTTTGATTTTCCAGGGCGGGCAAGTGCCCCCCCCCCCTTGACCGTGCCTGCGGACGCCCATGCCCTTCCCCCAGACCTCTCCTGAATCTTTCACTAAATGATGAAAAATCTTAAATGATTAGTTCAACTTGCTTGAACTTTCCAAAAAAGCACCATTTTGCATGTATGCCATCCTGCACTGACGTACTAGTAGTTTTCTTAGAAAGAAGGGGTAGACCCAGCCCAGAATAGACCCACCCCCTCCCCCTCTCTTACAAGCACAACAATAAGACACACTAAAATGAGATTTTTTTAAATAAAATCTCTCTTAAAACTGTCAAAATAGCATAGTACACCATTTTGCATTTTCATCACTTTCTATTAGCAAAAGTTACTCAAAATGGAGGGTGTTATCCCCTCCCTCTAGACCCCTCTCAGGACGGCTTTCTTGCATTGGGTGACAAACTAAAGGATCCGGCAGACAGTCCTAGCCAGAGTCAACCGATACGAATGATTGCCACAAGACAATAGAACGCTGTAACTCACTTTGTTTTACATTTTATACGGAAAACTGAACGCACACAGTGCATATGATATCTGGCCATAGTTAACATTTGGCTCCAAAATGGCGCCCATGAAATAAGTTGGCCAATCTCTCCCACTATAGGGTGTCTATGATCAATGCATGGTGGCTGACAGTCTGACAGTGTCAAACCTACACTTATCAGGGTAACCCTCTCAGGAGGGAACGTGTTTACTGTTGGTCTTTTCACTTATTCTTCACTGAGGGATACAGTGAAAAGACCTGGCCCTGTTTCATGGAAGATCGTAGGCGTAAGAGGCGGGGGGGGGGGGCAAACTGCCCCCAAAATTCGGGCACAGGATAGGTGAAATTCCAGCAGAGATGAAGTAAAAGTGAAAAGATTGCCCGAATTTTTACTGGGTTCCCGAAATTTTGATCGACTGCCCGAAAAAAAAGGTGCAACAATTTTCGCGCACTTTGCGCACATGAAGTGGTTTGGTGATCTATTTTATGCACCTGAACTGCAACGAAGTTCGGGCAACTTTTTGAGATTTGGGCAAAACATTTCTGCCCCCCCCCCTTCCAATTAGAAGAGTCCCGTACGCCTATGAATTGCTACGTTTCGGACAGAAAATTTTCATAACTTGTATCTTTCTCATTCAGTTTTCACTGGAAAGTGACGAAATGTAGACGAAAATTGTTACATAATTAATGTTACCAGGTCACCAACCGGCCATACAATACCCCTTCATTCTTTGTGAGCTTTTTCGTTTAGTTGAAAAAAAACCCCTTTCTCGTAGGATCGGATATCCATTCACAGGGTGAGCGATCTATAACACAACACGGACATTCATTCACATCACGGGTAAATCAGTAACCATACCGGTTATTTGCAAATTAGGCAATATAATAGTAATCACCCCCACATCTCAGGCATTCATTGTACCGACGGGCAATATCGGGCATCCATTCGTATGAGTATCAGGTAGTTGGGGTAACCTTGTCGGACCGAATGTGTTCAGATCATAGACAATGAGCAGGATATAGTTCCTATATCCTGCTCTATGGTTCACATTTGGTCTTCCTCGGTCGTCCCGGGGAGAGCCGTATTTTTCGGCTCTGGTCCTGGGTCCTGTTTTATAGAGGGTTAAGATCGATCTGAAATTTGATTTGAATCGGGACGATTGCATGGCAGTTTCAGTTTCAGTTTCAGTTTATTCTCAGTTCATCCTCAATATGAGGTATAAGAGACTTACGTAACTACAAAGATACATAACACAGTTTGTAACAAAAAGCATAAGGCTTCAAGATAAGTAATAAAAAATAAATAAAAAAAAATAATAAAAAAATAAATAAAAAAAAAATAAATAAAAAAATAAAAAAAAATAAAAAATAATAATAATAATACACAAAAAGGAGAGAAAAAAGAAAGGAAAAAAAATACGTGAAATTACAAACTTAGAAACCTACAAATGACGTCAGATCAGAATAAGACACTAAAGAGTGCAATTCGATAATAGGGAACATACTACAATATAACTCAGAGAGTAGTTCAGGCTTCAGTTCTGATTGGTAAAGTTCATTGATGGGATGTTTTAGAAACTGTGAATTATTTTCCCGCAAAATATACTTAAATTTACTAAGGACTTAATGTTACCTTTTTGGAAAAGTTGCCTCATTTTTAAGGCACTGGCATTTCTTCTATAGTAGGGCTTAATATAGTTACATCTCTCTACTGATAATTTTGGGCATTCAAAAATGTAATGAAATTCATCACCTAACTTATCCTGAGAACAAAGGGTACAAATTCTATCATTGAACAAAATATTCTGGTATCTTCCAGTTACTGAGGGAATTTTACTATTACTACAACGAAATCTGCATAAGTTTATACGATTAGTAGCTGAGAGGGTAGTGAGGTATTTTTCAAGTTTCAAATCAGTTTTAAATATTCTATAATTGTTACATTGACTATTATCATGAACTTCGGTGGACCATTCTTGCTTAGAAATGTCACTTAATCTTAGTTTAACGGTTTTTTTCAACCAAGGGTAATTTACGGTAGGGGATCTCATAGAACCTGCAGATGAAACATAAGATAGATCTTAAATTCTTAACCATAGGCGTACTGGACTCTTCCAATTTGGGGGGGGGGGCAGAAATTTTTTGCCCGAATCTCAAAAAGTTGCCCGAATTTTGTTGCAGTTCAGGTGCATAAAATAGATCACCAAATCACTACATGCGCGCGAAGCGAAGGAAAATTTTTGCACATTTTTCGTGCATTCGATCAAAATTTCGGGAACTCAGTAGAAACTTCGGGCAATCTTTTCACAATTACTTTATCTCTGCTGGAATTTCACCTGTGCTCTAATTTTTATCGTTTCCTGCCCGAATTTTCGACCTCAGAATTTTTTGGGGGCAGTTTGCCCCTGCACCTGCCTCGCAAGCCTATGTAGCAATTAACGGGCCGTGACTTGTAGGTTACTATAGGCCTACATAAGTTACTTATTTTATGACCAGGGAGCAAATAACAGCTCCCTGTTATGACCATGCTGTGATCTTCAGTAGGCCTATCATATAGCCCAGTGGTTCTCATGTGTTTCGGGCCGCGGGCCTTTTTACTTGAGTTTGTGCCTTCAGAATTGTCATTCATCATATTCGAGACGTAGTTCAAAGTATTGTTTGCTTATTAAAGTTTCGGGCCCCTCGAATCTTCCGCAGGCCATCATGATTTTAGTGTACGTCGCGCGAGCCGGCTATTGGGAACCTAGGGTAACACAGTTAAGATCGGGGTTCCAACCAAGGAGTTGTTCCAACCATATATTGTGACCTCTGGCGGACGGCCGGACAGAAGTGAGTCCGCGTATTATGAGCATGTTAAACCACGGCTCCTTGTAACTAATACATCTCGCTTTTTCACTGAAGAAAATTGAGAAGATAAATATAGGCCTTCAATTTTTGAAATTAAACTGAAAATGATTGTTGGAAACTACAGTAGGGTAACGCTGCAGACGTAGCCTACTGTAGGCTATTCGCTGAAATTTCCCAACACATTCAAGTTTACAGTTGGGAAAATATGTGACTATCTAGACTTTTCAAGGGAACCACTGTTATGGTTACTACTTTTTTGTTGTCCAAAGTCTCTGTAAGCCGCGTATGACGACCATAGGCGTTGGAAGGTATTTTGGAGAGACTGGGAGCGCAAAGAGACTGTATATGGTCAATGCCCTTTTCAAGGTTTTGTGATCATAGGCCTACTATGAGATCCGTATACGCTCTAGCCCTGTATACATTCTCAGTGGGGCGCCACCGGTAGGTTGGCGCATAGCCTCGTACCAAGAAAAAATTGGGCCAAAAATGTCTGATTGCAGGAAACTAAATGGCACTTCCCAGACCTTAAAAGTGCATCTGAACTTCCTTCCTTTTTAGGTGTAATGTTGAAGATATTAGATGGAATTAAAGTTTCGTAATAAGCATAATGCGGGGTGGGGAACTTTTCCTTTGAAAGACTTTATATAAAGCCACGGGCGTCCGGAAGGGGGGCAAGGGGGCACGTGCCCCCTGGAAAATCAAAAACGAAAAAAAAAACTTGAAGAAAAAATAACATCAACATTTTTATGATACCGCTAGAAAATTTCCAGAACATGAGCTTTCAAAATAGAAGATGATTAGATGCAACTCACAAGGCCTGGGAAGTGCCATTTTCAGCGATCTTGGGGATATTTCGGCCAAAATTTCTTAGCGCTTCGCGCCAAACTATGGTAGCGCTATGCTTAGATAGTTTGCCAACAGGTTTCGCCCTCACTTGGCAAATTCCTGGCTATACCCCTGTAAAACGCGCCAACATTTAGCAATTTAAGCTCCTTCTGGGAGTAAAAATTTCCCCTGATTTGATAAATTAAAAGTTTTGCCCCTCTGTTTTTTTTTCTGCGGATGCCCATGTATTAGCCTCCCCCCCCCCACACACACACACTTGAATATTTGAGTCAACCATCCTGGGGGAGGGATCATAGGCTACTTGCAAGCAGATTCCTACCCCACAGGATGGTTGGCTCGAATATTCAAGGAGGAGTGTTCGATCTCATCTCATTTGAACCTAGAAGGGAACTCAATAGGAGCAAAATGTTGCTAGTATGTTTTCAGTTTTATTTGTAAGCAAAGTTTCTTTTTCTACCGGAGTGATCTTTGTTTAGTCCATAAGGTTTTTAAGTTCACTTCTATCCACATATCACTTTGTTTGATTCTCCGCCTGTCTGTATAACACTGATAATGTGGAGAAACAAATGAATGAATTGAATGAACGAACGAATGAACGAACAAATGAATGAATGAAGCTATTCACGGTTATCCATTTACTAGAAAGGAAACCAGTATCTTTCTTGAAACAAACAAATTATGCACACTATACGTATAATCAGTCATTTTGAGGTTTCCGACCTACGTCCCCTCCCCAATATCCAACACAAATCCCCGCCTTTGGGCACCATATTTTCATTTCATCCTGAGGTCCCCCTGCCCCCCCCCCCCATCCTGCGTAGCGCCTCTGTGGCTGCCGCGATGAGCTGAACGAAAAAGCTTCGCTAGTTCCGCGGGTTACCACCCTTTCCGTGTCAAAGTCATGCGCCTGAGCTGGCAACACAATGAAAATGGTCATTTTGTCTAAACCCACCAACTGACCAACGGACAAACGCACTTGAACCATTGACAACCACCCATTATATAAAGCCAGCGATTACGACTCAAGAAAATTCTTGCGCATTTTCTCCATGTTCGCAACCTCTCTATTGACCTTGTTGGCACTTTTTTCGACATTCTTATAATCAACGTCTGTGTAACAAAGCATGGCATATTCGGATACTTAGCCCGTTCGCTGAAAAATCCGAAAGCAAATTGAAAAGAATATCGTTGGCCAATACATGGGACTCTACCCACCCCACCCCCTCAAAAACGTCAAACGCCGATGAACATGATCACTGAAATTCGACAATGACCTAAGAGAGTCAACAGCTTCTCAATAGTGTGAGGGAGGGGATGACCTTGTCCAGAACTACTTCCACGCCAATCGCGAAGCCCTGGAAGCCAATTGGTCCGGTACTCACTTAGGTCCCTAGGGAAATTAAGAGGCCAGCAGATTTCTGGTGTAATTTGAGGCATTTTCCTCCATTTTAATCTATGAAATGGCTCTTCCCACCATTTCGAGTTAGATTTCATCGAATCAGCTACATTGTAAGCTATGGAATCAAACACTTTTCTTCCATTTACAAATAGGTTCTGGAAAAGTGGGGGTCAATCCCCTCTACTTTCAAAAGTGGGGGCATGCCCCCGTCCCCCACCTGATGACACCCATGCAACGACCTAGTCACTTAATTTCCCGTGGTTATAGCTGCATATGCTAGCATGAAACAAAACCAAGTTTATTCACAGGCCTCAGTTTAATTTTAACAACCTTGCGGCAGGAGCAGATGCCAGGTCTGTAGGCCCTACTTTCATAAATCGGAGCAAATCTCTTTTCAATAAAGACAAAACTCTTCTTCTGGGACCCTTCACTTGTGACACAACTTACGGTGGCCATTTCTTAACCTTCATGCTATCTTCCTAGTCGTTCCTCTGTATTTTACACTGAATACTGACACCGGGAATTCCCTCTCAACAAGAGTACAATATCCTATTCGCCTGTTCGAACTGTCTGTACAGTTGTATTTAATGTACCGTGTTCTACACGTTACCCCTCCTGCGACAGGGTCACAGATTACAGTTTAAGATGCTTACTCTTACCTTTAATGTGCTTAAAGACATCATGGGATGTGACTATCTTAAGGATTTGCTGTCAATTAGGATCTATTGTACTCTTGTCCGTAAGTCGCTCTGATCTCTTCGTCTCTCGGGCCTATAGTGCTCTAAACTAGGAGCACGTGTTTTCTCTTTTACTGCGGTTCACAAGCTCTGGAATAGTTTGCCTGCTGATATCCGCACTTGTGGAACCCTTTTAACTTTTAAGAAGAGGTGAATTATACTTGTTTTCATCGTCTTTATTTTGGATAATATTTTAACTCTTCATTTTTTATGTTTTTAAGCTCGTTTAAAGTTTTCTTTTTATTCTGTTCGTTTTCTTTCTATCGTTTATTGTTCTCATGTGTTGCTTTGACTTTGCAAGGCGCCTTTCATTACCTCCTGGTATAGTGTGAGTTTAATTATAAATGTTTTAATAATAATAGTAATAATATTTTCCCTTTACAGTTTAATTTCCCGGTGATGATCTTTCAACCCTTAGATTCTCTTTACTAGAGGACAACTAAGTCCTTGCCAAAAGAATAATTACAGCAGGGTACTAATTGAATTGATCGGATAGTATTATTGGGCATGAACAAGCTGACTCCTTTTAATAAATCCTTCAACAACTGTCAACGGTTACAGGTGTCTAAGTACAGTATTCGTGCTTTGTGCCGCGCGATACTACATACCGTATACAAGACCTCTGGTAAATAATACGATAAACAGTCGTTCCCACTTAGTTAAAGAAAC
Source organism: Holothuria leucospilota (assembly GCA_029531755.1). NCBI lineage: Eukaryota > Metazoa > Echinodermata > Holothuroidea > Aspidochirotida > Holothuriidae > Holothuria > Holothuria leucospilota. The sequence continues at coordinate 14,208,732 of CM055972.1, forward strand.
CCGACCATCCTTGCCTAGGCAATTAGCAGCGGCGCGGCTTGTCCTCGTATGTGTCACCACTAAACCTCTGTGATCTTTGGTTCACTATCTTTTGAACAGTACGTGACTTATAAGCAGGGGCGTCCCGAGAGCATTCTGAATGGAGGGGTTTGCCATGTTTTGCCGACTGAATGGAAGAAATGCCAATAGAAAAAATGACGCTCGTAGCAAGCGTATGCGGCCCCCTCAGGGCCCAGGTCGGCCGTAGGCAACGCCCAGGCCGGGGCCAGGAGGAAGAACCCGGGAAATTTTGCACCATTTCTAAACTTACAGGCATTAGAATGAATCTTTTAACTATCTTCAAGGCATTTAAAGGGAAAGAGTTGCCTCAACCTTTTTGGAAACATCAGCAAAAATCTTGCAATTTTCCTGTTATTTCTTTTTCGAATATCTTTCATGATTATCCAAGCATAAATATTTCATTTTCAATTAAGGTAAAATAAGTAGTTAGTCTGTATGAATAGAACAATTTTTTTAAAATTAGTAACAAAATCATCATCACATGACTTAAACAGAGCAATTCATGAAGTAGGATACCTGGGTACAATAATTCAAATTGGGATGACTGCATTCAGTTCCCTTCAATGGGCAATAAATAGACCGCCAAAATCATGATTTGAACACTTCTTTATAATTTCTTAACTCGGACTAGCCAACCGGTCGAGTTGCTGATGCTGGGAATTGTGATGGTAGAGAAAGGATGATTGTAAGAGTTGTGTGCGTCTTTGGCACCGCATTATCACCTAAACTGTCAAATAGAAAGTGAAAAGTAGGCCTAATTATGCCAAGCGAATGGCGCCGATTCTTTTTTTTTTTAAGACAGTTTTGAACCTAAAACACAAAGTATAATACATTTCACAGGAATCTTTTTGTTGTACAAACGAATAGTCTATATTTTCAAGTACCAGATTTGGTTGGGAAAGCAGGGGGGAGGGAAAGCAGGGGGGATAGATGGAGGGGGAATGCACCCGTAGCCCCACCACTGTTTGCAGACCCCTTTGGAAGTAAGTGATGAAATTCCAGGAACTTTCATCGCAAAGCTATTCATGCTGTACGTGAAGGACCAATGTCGGACTCGGCGTCGCTACCGTTAGGGACTTGAGTTTTACGTCAGAAAAACACAAATTTGTCATTTCAGTTGTAAATCATCCCCACGTGCGACGAGAGCATGGCGAAAATTTGACATCCTACACAATCTCGGTTCACATTAAGATTAAAAATACATCAACTATCAAGGTGGCTGGTACAAAACGGTGATAAGGTACTTTGTACCAGGGCCCCTCGTCAAACCCCGGCGTCTCCACCATGTGCGATAAATAAAAGAGCAACTACGCAGCTGGAAATTAAAATCCCGATCTTTACAGGCACCTGTGCAAACTACTTATAGGTTTGTCTGAAGAGGGTCTAACAATGCTTAGCTATACGGAATAGAACGGTTAAAGGAAATGGAACAACGAGACCAAAAACGCGGCAGGAGCCAAAAATTCGTAGGTTTTGTGCTAGTCTAGAAGAATCTGACCTACTCCTTGAGTTAGTTAGTTAGATAAGGTTCAACGGCCCAGTTTCCAACCAATTGATTCAAGTAGAGCCGGCCACGGCCTTTTTTCCAGTTGTGGCTCACTGGCTTGTTTTCCCTTACTCCAATGCTTATGCGGAGCATCACGCACAATGGCAGTAGGTTCCATTTTTAAAGTCTTTGGTATGACTCGACCTGGGAATCGAACCCGGGCCTCCCGCTTGAGAGGCGGATGCTCTACAGTAGACTAAACACGCGGTCGACCTACTCCTTGAGAGCAAGAACAGGTAGTAAGTATGCATATTCGTATACTGTACTTTGCACCCGGGGTGCAATCTTCCCTTGTGACCCTGTGCGGTGCCGTCCTGGGGGAGGGGTTGAAGGGGAGGTATCCCCTTCCCCTTTGAAAAAAAAATATTCGTGTAAGGTGGCTTACAAGCAAAATGATGCTATCTTTGGCAAGTGTTTGAACTGATCATATGTTGATAAATTGTTATATATTTGTTGGTATAAGGGAAGCTTGTGGTGTCTATGTGGAAGAGGTCTGCAAACTCCTCCTGTTGAAAAATTTGTGTTTAGGTAAGGTGGTTTCGATGCAAAATAGTGATATCTTTGGCAAAGCTGCAGAAAAACTGCCCATTATATTAAGTGATATTTTGGCTGTACCACCGCACACTTCCAGTGGTGGAACCATGAGACCTGCACAGACAGTGGCGTACCCAGGATTTTCTTTTAAGGGTGTGTGGGGGGTGGGGTTGGCATGCAGTATGTTGTGCGATCGCCGGCCTGGGGGAGCGGTCTAAGGGGAGGGGGCGTCCCCTCCCTTTTGGAAATTTTTTAAAAAAATAGGTGTCTTTACATGCAATCTGGTGCCACAAATGCTACCTTTTTGAAGTAAAATTTGTGTTAAAATATTTACGTATTTTAAAGAAGAAAAAAGAATCGCCGGCCTGGGGGAGGGGTCTAAGGGGTCCCCCTCCTCTTTGAAAATTTTTGAAAAATAGGTGTCCTTACATGCAATCTGGTGCCACATATGCTACCTTTCGAAGTAAATTTATGATCAAATTCTTACGTATTTTAGGAACTAAAAAAAAAAAAGAATCGTTGGGCTGGAGGAGGCTGGGGGTGGGGAATAAGAGGAAGCTCCTACCCTTTGAAAATTTTTGAAAAAGTAGGTGTCCTTACATGCAATTTGGTGCCACACATGCTACCTTTTGAAATAAAATGTATGTTAAAATATTTACGTATTTTAAGGAAGAAAAAAGAACCGCCTTCCTGGGGAGGGGTCTAAGGGGAGGTCCCCCTCCCTCCCCTTTGAAAATTTTTGAAATATTAGGTGTCCTTACATGCAATCTGGTGCTACATATGCTATCTTTGGAAGTAAAATTTGGTTTAAAACGTTTACGTATTTTTTAGAACTAGAAAAAAAATCGGCATTTGTGAGGGGGGGGGGGGCTGCGTACGCCACTGTGCACATAGCCTCCTGGAATCTCTGGGGTAATTACAACATGGGAACGCGAGAATGATGCTTTTATCTGACATACTTATGACACTTCAAGAGAGCACATCTAAAATCGTACTAATATGACTCATTTGAGAATTCAAATGTATAGTTTCCAATGAGGAATGACCGAGAGGAAAGTAAAAGGAAAACAAAGTGATATAGAGGATTAATAAGTTGTATGTTTCAAAATGCTTATTCTCTTGAAAATGCACTTACGACCTTTGAATAAATTAGTACGATGAGTAGGCCTAATATACTTCAGCTCATGAACATCACGCTACAAGTGTTGCCCATAACACAAGACTGCAACATAATCGCCTCTTAATGCAAGCCTGAGGTTGGACTTAAGTTTTCGGAAAAGAGTTCTAGTCAGAATAATTCCGTGCATTATCGTCTTAATAATGGTCACCGGAATAGAGTGCGAAGTGTGCCAATGCCGGGTAGGTGGCGAAATTTTTCATTGTAATTGTTCTAAACCCCGTGAACCTGTCTTTGAACAAATATGTTTAGAATGTTATTAAGAAAAATATAGAATTTGAAGGTAAGAGTGCCCGCAGCGAGCAAAGCTTTTGATAGTGTGCGAAGGATTTGTCATAGAAAATGATTAAAATAGATCCATCACTAAGTCAAAAACATATCTCACTCTATCCCTTATAGAAATCTATAGCTTAAACCTGTCTGGGGTCATTTAAAAATGGGGGGGGGGGATTTTAGGAAATCGCTTGGGGGCATGTGCCTTCCATGCTCCTCGTGCCGGCGCCACTGCCCCTGTTCCTCACATGACGCCACCCCCTAATCCCAAAAGTTGCACAATGCATAAAATTCCAATCTAAAAGATAAATTTGTCATTGCAATTCAGCGTCTAACAGCACGGAGGGGCAAAGCGGATTTGTAGCAAGTCATGCTACAAAAAAAATTTTTTTTTGAAAAATTAGGTGTCCTTAGATGCAATCTGGTGCCACCTGTGCTACCTTTGAAGTAAAATTTGTGTTAAAACATTTACGTATCTTAGGTACTACAAAATCGGCATTACCCCCTTCTCTTTGAAAATTCTTGAACAATTAGGTGTCCTTACATGCAATCTGGTGCCACATATGCTACCTTTGAAATAAAATTTGTGTTAAAAAATTTACGTAATTTAGGTTCCAAAAAAAAATCGGCATTACCCCCTTCTCTTTGAAAATTTTTGAAAAATTAGGTGCCCTTACATGCAATCTGGTGTCACATATGCTACCTTTGAAATAAAATTTGTGTTAAAAAATTTACGTATTTTAGGTTCCCCCCCAAAAATCGGCATTACCCCCTTCTCTTTGAAAATTTTTGAAAAATTAGGTGCCCTTACATGCAATCTGGTGCCACATATGCTACCTTTGAAGTAAAATTTGTGTTAAAACATTAACGTATTTTAGGTACTAAAAAATCGGCATTACCCCCTCCCCTTTGAAAATTTTTGAAAAATTAGGTGTCCTTACATGCAATCTAGTGCCACATATGCTACCTTTGAAGTAAAATTTGTGTTAAAAAATTTACGTATTTTAGGTACTAAAAAAATAGCATCAGTGAGGGTGGGGCATGGCCCAATAGCCCTCAATACACCACTGATAATCATAATATATGTTCAACCATTAAAAAAAAAAAAACACTGATGAATTAATACGGAATATATAGGTGCTGGTGCAATTCAAGTCAGAACTTTAAATTAAGGAAGTTTTTAAACTATTAATACCCTTTAGCTACATTATTGCATTATTTTTCTTTCAGTAGGTGCCCGAAAAATTCTCGGCATTTTGCCCGAATTTTCACAAAAATATTTGGTTGGGGACTGGAGCCCCCCAGTCCCTCCCCCCTCCTCCTACGCCTATGTGCTCGGCTGTCACAATATTCGTTTTGCCTTCTTTGTTTCTCTCTCTTTTCTCCCTCCTTTCCTACCTTCCTTTCGTCTTTGGCAACTAATGTAAAGTTTTGTCGTCTCGCCGTGACAGGAAATGAAAAACTTTTGGCATGTCTGATGAGTAGCTATTATAGAGCAGTTCTGCCAAACGAATATGTTACTCTTCATGTTTTTGGCGGGTTTTCTCAAATATTACGGCACGAGTTGTGTATTCCAATTTATCCTCCCTGAATCCTCCCCCCCCCATACCACCACCACCACCACCTTGCACACATTTTCGTCTTTCCTTCTTTTTTCTTTTTTTTTTCTTGCTATCCTTTCTTTTTCCTCTCTTTTACCTTTCCCTTTTCCCCTTTCCTTTTTCCTCTCTCCTTTTCCCTTTTCCCCTCCCCATGCTCTTCATTCTGCCGATTGGTGCAGAATTTTGCCGAATGGATCCTCGAATGGAGGGTGTCACACCCCACACCCCCTCTATCGACGGCCCTGCTTATAAGATTATTTCAAACGCTATATTATGTTGCTCGATCACGATATATAAAGTTAACTAATTAAATCTTAGCATGGTGAAACGCATTAGTGTGTTTCGCTGCCTGTGTAGTTTCTTGTTGTTCTTATGTTTGAAATTTTCGGCTTAGAAAGCGAGACTTAATAAACAAATCTTTATCAACAAAAGAATTTTATTTTCCTGATATTATGATCCCTGTCTCTCGTAAATCGACGAGAATGTCAGCAGCGGAACTTTTGGCAAAACATACTCGCACTTGAGTTTACAATAGTCAACGCATTAACTACAGCTGTCTTGACTAATGCAATAGCAGCGTGATAACACTGAGCAAATATATTATATTTTAATATTATATCATATTTTAGCTCAACTTTTCCTCATTTTATTAAGGTACATCACCAATCAGGAAAGAATTTCTAGGCACAAGTCCTTAGCCTGCATATGTGGGGGCAGGGGAAACTGGGGGCTCATTTTCGCTGTACATTTCCAAAACCGAAGTGATTGTTGGCCTACATAAAAACTTGCTAAAAATTCAGATAATCTTTAATAACAGTCATCTTAACTCAAAAAGCTTGTAAAATAATTCCTGTTTTCCTCCGGAAGTGATCTAACTGGAAAAACAATTTCAAATTTCGCTTTCCGTTGAGGTCTGCATTTCTATGCTTAAAATTTCAAAACAAACAATGTTTTAATGCAACCTAAAAGGTCCAAAGCACGCCACTTCTACAAATCTGAAACTGGTGGGCACACCTGGTACCATCCTTGGAAATGTGCCTTGCCACAACCGAAAAACGCTAAATAATACGAATTTTTAAACGTTCAATCAGTTCAAAAGTTTCATCAATGACAGAACCATTTTGCATCTACGCCTCCTTGTAAAAGCGAAAGAAGATTGGGGCATGGGCGAAGATAGTCACATGGCAACACAGACCAGGCAGGACATAACAAAGAGACGACTTAGTTCAGGATCGGGGCCCGAGAAGGGGGACAAAAATGTCTTTTATGGAGTTTTCGTAATGTTTACTTCATTTTATATTGACCTCAAGACAAGGCCTTAGGAAGCGGAGGGTGGCAAAGCCTCCCTAGTCAAAAATGTGGTGGGGTTGACGTGTGCTTCCGCCACCCCTCAATACAAGGACGAAACCCCTTGTTTGTTTCCTCTGTCAAAAAATGTTACAAATTTGCAGTAATTTTCCTTAAAGTTTACTCAGATATTGCACCAAATTGCATCTAAGGACCCTCAAATATTCAAAAAGTTTCCAAGGGGGGGGGGGCACCTTCTCTTATTAGACCCCTCCTCCAGGACGACGGTCCGAAACAGCGTTTAGCTCTTCCAGTGGAGAACACCTTCCTACGGTGTGGTTCCAAAATTATCAGCTACTGGTTTGTTTTGACCCACCGGTATATTTAACGGTGTATTTTCACCATTTCACAATTTCAAAAGGGTAATGTCCCATCCCTTCAAGATCTCCTCCTATACCTCTATCTGTTGTAACAATGTTTCGTGAATAATATTTATGCTCGTTTTTTACAGGTTATTGTTTCATTTTTTTTCAGTGAATTCAATGAAGAAATTAATACTCCGGGAGTTACCTCCCTAATCATTTACACTATTGGGCATGGGAGTCAATCCCGGGGGCGGGGGCAGGGGCGTAGCCAGGTTTTTGGTGTGGGGGGAAAAGTCGACTCATCGTCCCCATTTTTTACCGCAGTCCTGGGAGGGGTAAAAGGGGGAACTTTTCTTGCTGCTTTGAAGGGCTTAGATGCAAAATGATGCTTCTTTTTACACTAAATCCCAGTGTTCTCCATAGGGGTTTTTAGAGGGGCGCAGGGGTGGGGCGCCAGGATTTGCCAGAATGGGCCAAACTCCCCGACGGGGACGAAACCCCTACAGCCACGATCCTGTCGAGGGGTTGGTGAGGGAGGAATTTGAAGAAAACCTGTGTACTATACCATGCCATTGCGGGGCTTATATTGCATAAACTTTGTATATACTAGAGGAACATAGATTTACCGTTTTTATCCGGAATCTAAACATACATTGTATCGAAACCACCTGGACTCGCTCACCAACTGACCGTACAGCATGACACACATTAGAGAACAGCAACTAGGCATTACGAGATGGGATGAAATTTACGACCTCTACGTAAGCTGTGCTACCTACATGTTACTTGGTAAGGTGGACAGGATTTGTGCTATCTAGCCATATGGAATGGAAATATTGAAGAAAATGGAGTGACCCTACAGCGCGCGTAGCGCGCTGAAAATTTTGGGTTCTTATTAGAGAAATTGTCCTCTTGAGAGCCAAAAAAAAAAGAAAACCGTCGGGGCGACTGTCGCCTTCGGGGACTGCATGCACCTGTTCTTTTCAACCAGTCTAGAACGGGATCACTGTCGGATGGTGTCAGTTAAGTCAAAGTTTGTCCCTTGGGGACGTTGTTACTCCTTCAGGGAGCAGAACTCCTTCGGGAGTATTGTTTGGTTTTCGCCCCTGGCTCTTCGCCAGAGAGTCAGGGGACTTTTGGAAAAAAATTTGCTTAATCGTATCGACTAAGACTCCCCGACGAAACTGTAAACATTCCCCGACGGGGGGGCATGGCCCCCTGCCCCCTGCCCCCACCTGGCGACACCCCTGGAGGGGCGCCCGCCTTCCGAGTGAAAATGACATTGACAACCAGTAATTTTTCGGGATTTATTTATGTTGTTTGAAAATCAGGATTAGGGTTCGAAAAAAGGGCTAAGGTTCAGTCCCCAAGGCATAATATATTCAAAAAAGGACAAAAATCCGGAACACTTTTTCCAGACGAGATGACATCATTAATATCCAAGGTTTTGATTGACTTTTTGGAGGGCCTATTGCAAATGCGTCCTGCTTAAAATAAGTATGCCGTCCGTTGTACTGCGGATTCTGCCTTCATTACTCATCCCCGAGACCTAGTTCCCCACCCCCTCCCACTCCTCCCCCACCAACTTCCCATCCCTCCCTCGTCTCGCCCTTTTTTGTTTGCGTTTTTTTTTCCTTTCCTTCATTTTTTCAACATCGCCCATTGTGTCCCCAAATTTCCGTGGGGGAGGGGCACTCTTCCCCTTCCCTCTCCGGCTACTCCACTGACGGGGGGGGGGCGACGTCCCCCACATTCCGATGGGCGGGGACACAATATCAAATGTCTCCCCCGCACTTCGTCAAGAGTGGTGTCGTGGTTCTTTCTGAGTGGCATATAGGTTTGTTGAAAGTGTCTCGATGCAGATTATGAATGCAGATTTTGTCAGGGAAATCTTATCTAATGAAAAATTTCGGCGCGTTCGCGCGCATGCGTCACAGTTTGCGCTCCATCTCATGACCATTAAACAAGGTGATTAGGATTATACAAGGAACTATACTGATCACAACAATTTCCGAAAACAGAGATTAGATCTCCAAACATCTGTATAGGGTACCCACATCAGTATGGGATCCTTCAATCTAATTCATAAGCATGATGTGGAAACTTTAAAGCACGTTGTTGACGTTTTACACTTTTCAAAAACTTTTACCGAGCGCTTCGCGCGAAGCCATTATCGGTATAGATGGTGTTTGCTAATATACTTACGGAGAAAAAGCTGAAACGTGCTTGTTAGTCCATCACACCTTTGCCATACCTATCAGGGAGGTCTAACATCACCTTACTGCAGCTGTTCGTCTAGATTTTCGTTCAAAATTAGTAAAAATACGATAGATGTAAAGTGTTTGGCGTCATCATCTATATTACCATTTGGATGTCAGGTTATAAACATTACGCCATTGCCCCATTTAATATAATTAATGAAGAGCTTCAAGGAGGCCCTATACAGGTATTTGCCAGCCTTAGATGCCCTTTTATAATGCACAATGAAGCATTGGCGGCTCGCCATAGGGGCACGGGGGCACTTGCCCCCCCCAAGTTTGCAAAGCATGGTCTTCAATTTTCCAAAAAATAATAATAAATAAATAATAAAACAGACCCTCTCTTTTCCTTGACTCTGGTTTAAAAATAAAGTGAATAACTTTCCAATGAAATGCGAAGTTTAACATTAATAAAGTGCTTTCAAAATGACATTTTTCGAGTAAGGGGAATTCCCCTCTCTTTTTAAAAAAATTCGTTTTGGAATGGTACTAAGATCCAAAATAGTGCTATCATTTCATCGTTTTCAAGTGTCTTCAGTGCTCGAAATTTTCGTTAGTTTAAGAAAACAATCCAGAAAACCAACATTTTATGGCCTCCTGGCAAAGCTGAAACATATTGTGACACTATGAAAGAAACAAAAATATTTAAAGGTGGGGCTCATTTTATACAAGTGGATTAGGCCGCTTTGCCCATTTTACCTGCCTCTTACTCCCTCCCCCCCCCCCCCCCATAAAGTAGCGATTGGCTGATATGGTTGTATTTTTATTTTCTAAGTAGTCAGCTTATGACTGACTGACTGAAATGGTTTTTGAAGAGCTCTTGAAAACTACATGGGGCATCGCTGAAATACATAATAATAACTATACTCCTATTGTACTATCCGGAGATGACCATTAATATTTCCGGGGGTCTTCCGAACCTCCCTGAATACGAACTTGAGTCCCCCCCCCAAACAAAAGAGCCGCCCATCCAATGAAGGAAAGCAAAACTTTCATAATAGTCCCAGAAAGTTTCTGTTGACTCAACGCAGGTATTTTTGCGGAAAACCTTTGCCAGAATAGAAGCAGTAAAGTAGCCAAAAGGGGGCTTCAGGAAGGTTGTTGAAAACGTATTCTTCTCTTAGACAACATACTCCCTTCTTTCACCTAACCAAAGCTTAAAGTTTATGGACATTTTCCAGCCATATACGATCAGCTCCAAAAATAAACCAAAAATAGTATCATTTTTCATCTAAGCAACCTTAAATTTAAGGACACCCACTGCCACTTAGACCCCTCCCACATGGCGACAAATTCATGTAGTGACAAAGGAAGGATTCCCACTGCTGTATACAAACGCAAGGTGCATAAAAGGGTGCAATTTACGCGTCGCCACTGCAGTTAGTAATTAAAGCATCCAGCCAGCCCCAAAATTACAGAATTCACTAAATTATGGACATTTTCCAGCTATATGCGATCAGCTCCAAAAAATATCCCAAAGATAGCACCATTGCACCTAAGTAACCTTAAATTAACAAAATTCCCCAAAGGGGAGGGGGACACCCCTTAGACCCCTCTCCAGGACGACACCTTTATGTAGTGACAAAGGAAGGATCACCACAGCTGTATACAAAACGCAGAGCGCATAACAAAGTGCAACTTACACGCCGCCACTTTGTTGGAGAAAACATCCAACCAGTCACAATTGGGGACCTTCACACCCCAAAACATATGACCCTAGCTACGGACGTGGTTGGGGTTCATGATCTCTGACGATGATCCACGCTGCGGAGCGTGGTTTCAGCTATGCCCCCAATCGAACTCTGAAAACAAAATTGGTAATGGAACACAAAAATTTGCTGCAAGCGATGCTAAATGTTGCACCAGATTGTATCTGAGGGTACTTAAATATTCAAAACATTTCTCAACGGGGAGGGAAACACCCCCTCCCCTTAGACCCCTCCTTAGGCCGGCGATCAGTTCCCGCAGTTGGCCCTCTCCAAACAAGAATCCTGGCTACGCCAGTGTTTGGAATCCTAACTCTTATTAGAATAGGACAGCGCCAGTCATCACAAGAGGGGACACAAGGATGGCCTAAAGAAAGACACGCTCTTTTCAAAAACAAAGGGCTTGATAGTTTGTGCTAAGCCATGTGTGTCCCCCCCCCCCCCACACTTCAATACGGATTGACGCCCCTACTATTGGGAACGAAAGGTTTGGTGGTTTCATTATATCAAGGATACAGTGGGGATCATATGAAACCCATTTCTTAAGTGCAGCATTCTGGGCCATGGGGACAGGTGGGGCCCTAAATGTCCACAAAAGTGACCTTCATTTACACTTTTGAGAACAAAGCTGACGTTTGTACATAATAAAACTACTAAACCCCCTAGTTTGAAATATGTAACCTAAGAGAAGAGTTTCTTGGGCATTCTCTACTTAACGAAGGCCTAATTTTTGGTCCAGATTGGGTACCACCCTTACAAAAAAAAGTGTGGCATGCCGCATGTGAACACACGTAATCACATGTGGCAGAGCATATGAAAATACATAAGGAAAAAAGTGTGGTTATGCGTGGTGACATATGTGGTACTGGATCCAATCTGACACACAGGACCACGCTTTTCCCTGCATGATTGTCACACCTTGATATCTGAGTCAAAGTGGGGAAAGCTGTGTCAAGCTGACACATGTGGCAAAGCAAGACAAAGTGTGGCAAACAAGGCCAGTGAACGAAATTGAACTATTTAATGACGTTACTCAGCACCACACTTCTCCTCACATCTCCACACTTTGCCTACTTTGCCCCAGTTTGCCTCATGTTACATGTGTCAAAGCGTGATTTTCGGGTTTCCACACATTGTCTCATGTCCAAACTGTGAAAATGCTGGTCAATGCATGGCACTTTGGAAAAGTGTGTCAACTGTTTATTAATGACACACATTGTCACTAAAAACTTCACAGAAATTCCACGCCTCTCCACACCCCACCATAGTTTTGCACAGTTCGACACAGTATTTCACTTGTGGTATTGGAGCTTTTGCCACACAATCTTTCTGTAAGGGCAATTATACACTTTTCTTATCAAACTGCACTTGATACCATGACATCCTTTTAGAACGAAAGTCCCCCAAACCAGTGGCGGCACAAAGATTTTAAAAGTGTGGGGGCAAATGGAGGGCAAAAGAAAATGGGGCAAAAAATTTTCTCGCGTAGATCGAAATCGAGCGCGAAGCGTGAGCCTTAGTGGGTGGGGTCCAGAGGCAAAGCCCCGCCGGGGGTCCAGAGGCAAAGCCCCCGGAAGCTCCGAGGTTTTAGCATATCTGAGGATGAAAAATTATGTCTCAAGATGGATATATTTTGGTTCGTAATGCATCATCAAATGCAAAGATTCCAAATAGTTTTAATGTATTACGCTATTCTTCTTGTCAGACTATTGTACCTTAAGTCCAGGAGCCCGCCTTAGGGCCCCTGGTGGGGGTCCAGGGGGAGAAATCCCCGGAAGCTCTGAGGTGTTAGCATATCCCTTGGTAAAAAATTAAGTCTCTGGATAGGTATATTTTGGTTTATAATACATCATCCAATGCAAAGATTCCGAATAATTTCAATGTATTAGGCTATTCCTCCCGTACGGCTACTTTACTTAAGGATCTGAGTGGGGGACATCTGGGGGAGGGGGGCAGAGATTCTGACTGAGGGAAATGTCCCCCATGCCCCCATGGTGCCGCCACTGCCAAAAACATGATTCAAGAAAGGATTTTCTCGGGCATTTCAGCTGCAGAACCGAAGAAAGGCCCAAAGTAGGCCTAATGGCCATTTCTACTATTTTGGCAGGCTAATAACTTTCCATGGGAATACCATGCAAACCTGAAAATGAGCATACAAACCTGAAAATGATTATGCGGAGTAACTGATAGCCAATTAAACACAGTATGTTATTTTATGTGGTCAAGTTGTTTTTTATGTCTATTTATACTATATTTTTTATTTATTCTGTTAAAGGGGCAGGGGCTGTTCGCAAAAGCAACCTGCTTCTCCAGCCCTCCTCCACTCTCCAGTCTTGACATTTGTAACTGTATTATACTTTCAGTTTGTGAAAATAAACTGACCTGAACTAAACTGAACTAAAACTGTAGTACATGTCGTATTTTTGAAAATATAGTTCTTCAAAAACTTTATTTTTCACTTCAATAAAGCAGATTTTCAACCTTTGGACCCACATGGGCCCTATTTTGAAGCATTAGAAGGTCCTCAAAAGTGACATTGTAATTGCCTGGCCACAGGTCTATAAGGCGTAGGTAAAATGCCACGTACCCTTTTCAATCATTAATTGGCTGGGATCCAAAAACGGTCCTTTGATGTACTTCAAAATCAGACAGACATAATGGAAAAGTCCTTCGATTTCCTCACCTTACCTTTGGAGAAGAAACCTGAAATTTGCGCCATATTCCCTTACATTACTTGTCACAAAAATATAACCTTAGACAGGGCAGCTGTTGGCATTACAGCATAAGAAGTTATCAATGGCCAGAGCGTCTCCAAAGTTTTCTCTTTCGCGAATCCAAAAAGGCTTAATAGGGATTGCCTTTCATGCGCAATCATGTGTGGGTCTCCTTTTGATCGGAACATCGTCAGTGCTTTTATCTTTTCTTCATTCAAAGACACTCGAACAACAAATAAAAGGCCTTAACTTCAATCCCTCATTGCATAGCAACCGAGACTGACCAAACTTTGCAACTCAATTCAGAGCTGTCAACAGATACGAAAGCAACATTTGACCTTGTTTACATTTTATAAGGACCGATATTTCAGTCTGTGTTAAAGTTCAGTACTTAGTAGAAGTTTTGGAGTATGAAGCATACAAAAGCGTGTAGCCAGGATTTTGTCATGGAAGGGGGTCAGATCACACCAACCAGAGACCCCTGAGACCCAACAGTACTGCTTAGCCCTGTCTATGGGCGTATGCGACCCCAGGACCAGGGCGCTTGGTGGGTTTACCCCACCAAGAACAATACCTCAGTGAAAGACCGGGAGAACCACGAAATGTGATTTTAGCGCACCATCTCTTTATCGAAGTTGAGTCATGGAAGGGTGGTATAACCCTAAACCGTACACTTAGCTATGTGCCTGAGTATGCATCACTCAGGAGAGTTTATATCACGAAACGAAAAGCCGCTTCCATAACGTCACGTGAGTGATGACTTCCCAAGCCTGCATTACACTCATTGGATTTACAAGAAAAGTCTCCACTGCAGGCTAAAACTTGAAACCTTTTCCAAATCTAGTTACAACCGGTACATGACACTTAACAGAAAGCCCCATGTCCTAAACCTGCTTGTTCCAATAAGCTGATAAGACTGTCAACGCTTTAGTAGTATTTGATGTTTCTGAAAAGCTCCATTGAAAGGGAATAGGCCTATGGCTATTGCAACAACAAAAGGGCCCAAGGATTATAACTCCTATCGACACACCTGATTCAAAAGTTATACAAAAAGGTTACGCACTGACGACAAAGCTACATGTTGTGAACAAAAGTGCACCAACAGCAAAACAAACAAACAGACAAATAAGCTGATTGGCTAGGCTTGATAAAATGGTATGACGTTTAGTTTTTTACTCCAGCATGATCTGAATTTATTGCTGAAAATGTAAGAAATTATATTAAACATTATTTATTTTGTTAAATTCTCGAGAAACACCACCGAGGGAAGTTACAAAGTTTGATTTACAAATAGAGACGATATTCACGAGCACATAGTCCTCTCTCTCGACATGGAATTTTGACCGAAAAACGCAAATAATAACGTTACTATGGCACTGTGGGTGTCTCTATATAACCAATCCGTATTCTTAAATCTTACAGTGAGTCAGTAGCATACGCCATCACTCGGCCTCTGTGCAAGGTTTGGCACTTCAGTCGTCCAGGGGCCGTGTCACTTCCTCCCTCCCTGCAGGCTTGCTAAAGATCAGAGTCGTTCACGATGACGACAGGCTCGTTCATCTATTTACAGGGAACGTCCTTTCAGATGTGGGCAGAAGCGAACTAAATAGCCTGCGCGCATTGGGCTACTCAGGCACTTGACTCAGTGGGGTTTCTCGATGACCAGCGTCTATGAAAGCGTGACTCTAATCTTTTGCGTACTTTTTGTTTCCCCACTGTAAGCAATTGGTGGCGCTCTCTCGTTTTTTTAATTGGCACTAGTCACTGTGGTAAAGGTTAGTTACCTTTTATTTGAAAGAAGAGAAAAAGAAGAGAGCGCCATCTTTAGCTCGTTTCTCTCTGGTGTATCAAGGAGAAATGTTCTTTGCAAGAACAGTCTTTTACTGCCTCAAACAGGAAAAAGGGTTTTTAGGAAAGGTAATCGGTATTATTTGTTCTAAGTGTCAGTTGAATTTGAGTCTCATAAGTGTATGCGAGCGTGACACAACATTTCGACACAGCACAATTAAAATTTTTCATAACCCGCATTGCAACCATCCCTGTCCTCCCATTACGTTACATCTCCTGATGGGATACTGTGACTTAATGTAGCCTCCTCTCAGCCGTCAGACTCTTACACAGTCGAAAAGACGAATGCAAGACCTGGCTACTTGTATGCATTCAGCACAATGCATGTGGGCGGATCTAAAAAAACACCTTAACGCCCGTCGCAGAACCGAATTTCACATGGTCTAAAGATCTATACTATTTCGGACGATACTGTCCGTTTTACGATGGACTCTTGAAAAAGAGGTATACTATTGAAAACAGTGAATAACACAAAACACGAATACCTAGACAACTGTTACCTTTAGCAGTAGTTGAATATTTGAAAGAGTTTGTTCTTACACAGTAACACAATATGTCTAAGATCCCTAAGCTCCCCTAAGCATTCTTTTCACAAGCGATTGGAATTAGTTGCCTTCTACTATAACAAAGGGTTGAAAAGATTGTGGTCGTGGAATTAAACTGTGACTGGAAAGCCGAGTAATTTAAATTAGTTGAGTATAATACTCCTGTGGTTGTTTAATTGTTGACGGAATTGCTTTCCAGCTTCAAAGGAATATTATCGGAGAACGACTCGGAAGATAACATGTAGAGGAGAAGCCTAGGTGTTGTCTGCAAAAAAAGGGCCCCGGAAGAAGAGTGTTGTCTTGAGTGAAAAGAGGAGTTTGCTTCTGTTCATGAAACTCGTCCCGCAAGGGGTGCTATAATGATGTAAATTAACAGCTTGGAATAAATACGTTATTCTTACAAGTATTTTACGTTCATTTTTCAGGTTGACCTGCAGCTATAACCATGGGGAATAATAACTTGGGGTCATTGCATGATCATCTTGCCTTTGCGATTTTTCAGGGACCTGAAGTAAGAGCCGGACCCCTCACATCTAGGGCTTCGCGATCCACTTTTGAAGTAGCCATGGTCAAGGTCATCCCCCACCCCCACATTTGAGAAGCTTTTGTTGTTCGTGGGTTATTATCGGATTTCAGTACCACGTTCCAGTAGGTGTTTGACTTTTACTTCATTATTGCTGAGAATGATGCAAATTTGTGCCCTAAATACCTCCTAATTGTCACTGAGAAATGGTTCTTTCGGGCCTTGAAGGTTACGCCCAAACATTCAGAATTTGTAAAAATGTATGCCTCCAGAAAGAAAATAAAAAAGACAATTTTAAATCACTCTGTAGGGGCTATTAGGTTCTGAATGTTACTCAGAAAATTTATGTGAACTTGGTATAACTCAATTAAATAACAGAGAGGCGCTTTGACTGAGGAAAGCTGGTCCATGATAGGTGTGAATATTTGTAGATCGTGGAAGGGGTATTCGGGGAGAGGGTGTCCCTCTCCTATTTTAAGAATTTTTTTAATTCTGATGATGCCTTCATGCAACATGGCAGAATTTCATTTGAAGCACACAATTGGTATACTTTTCAGAATTTTTAACATACCGAATTTAAAAGGAAGATGGGTAACCTTTTGCCACACTTTTTCTTGACTGTCGACTTGACTTGAAGCAAAATGACTTGCAGACATTGCCATGACAATGTTTGTTGTTTATCTCCCTTCAGCCAGTTTGCGATTAGCTATGTGATCAGGAAGGTGATTAACCTGCAGAGGCGCTCTAGTTGACATCGGCTACACGGTGCTATCGCCCAACCTCTGTGTGTGTGTTTGTTTTGTAACGATGAATTGAACGAAACATTTCGTCCTCTCCGGGGGCTAGAATGTGAACATTTTGCCACTACAAAACTTTAAGGCCTTGTGCCATCTTAAAACAAATTTCCCTGGAAATAGCGATGTAAGAACAGTTTATGAAAGAAATGTTGAAGAACGAATTGGCAACACAAAAATACTTTTTGATCCCTCACATAACAGATTTGCTTAAATACTAGCGAATATTTATTCATGATATGTATGCTTGTGTGCGAGCCCTTCCCCTTTCCCGCCCTTCCCGGGGCTTTGCCAAAATTTTAAAAATAGTTCAAATTGATTTTAAAGGTTGTGTAGGTGACATGCCACCAAAAGAGCTGTTTCTCTTGTCGGTTAAAGAATTAAGTCCTCCAATCAAAGATCTGTTGGGATTATTTCAATATCTTTTACCGTTTTTAAAATATACGTCTTCAACGTTTGATGGTTTCTGAAGAAACTAATTGCCTATGCAAAAATAATGATGTGGAGTGTTGCACAGTGTTATGATTTCTTTTGTTAACCCTATATAAATTATCTCTTAATTACCGATCATATAGATTACAGTTTGGTAAGTGATATCAATATTTTTCAAGGAAAAAAAATTAACTTTCATAATAAACCCCTCGGGGAATAACAATGCAACCAGTGTCCTTGAAATTCCGACCCCATCCATGCAGGGCTAGCGCAAGGTGAGGCCATTGGTCTCGTCGGGATAATTTTCCAGTTTAGTCGAGGAACCTTAATAGGTATGATAAAGTACGCGCTCTCCTACCGCGACCAGTCGCCTCGACAGATTACCTGCTTTTGCTTTCACGGAGGGCAAATTCTTCAATAAAATTCAAACATTTACAACTTGATTTTCTTCAGAAATAGCCCAAATTTGCAAATTTTCAATAAAATTCCCAAATTTTATCCAATGAAAACCCAACCTTTTGAGTTCGCCTAAATTCTTCCGGTATCCCGTCTCTTTCCTCGACACTTCGAGTTGCTGCCACCCTCTTAGCCCTTTGTCAGGCAAAATGCCGGTGCCACCCCTCCCTCTCTGGTAACCACGGGTGCACCACGGCAACAATTTGCAATTTGCTTAGTGTCCTTCTATTATGGATGGTAGCCCTGAATTTCACGAGTATAAGTCTGCCAAGCGTACAAAGTTAAAAACACGAATCCTACGTGACTAGTAGATAGTTTCTGCGTTCAGCTCTGCTTAACTAAGACTGGCCTTACTGCACGCAATAACTACTACGGTACTACAAGAATCGATCGTGTTGTCTTTACATCCTTTTTGTTTCCTTTTGGTTATGAAAGCAACTCCGAGTTTGTAGATATTAAATCGACTACTACTCGGATTCCACTCTAATATAGAATAAGGTAAGCTTTGTGAGAAACCATATTTATCATTTTAATTAACGTCAAATAATTCATAGAACCTTTGAAAGATAATGGAGTACGTTCCTCTCTGCATCCTTATAGCCTTAGTGATATGTAACGGGAGGTACTTTTAAATTAAAAGAAAACTAGGCTTACGATACTGCATAGCAAGCGAATTTTATCTTTCGTTGAACTCCACCACAATCGTAGCGGAATATGTCTTACTTATTACGAAGACATGTGGTGAATATACATACATACCCAAGCAAAGCTGAATTTTGCCTGTAGGCTACTCATCCTCCTAGGGCGTGGGTATATGCCTGGATACCATTCATAGACTTTAAAAGCTTTATGGTCAAAATCCATATGTTGTGGGTCTCCCACATGGAATAATTGGGGAGCTAGCCCCCTAATTATTTACACTATTAGGAAAGAAAGGTTCGGTGGTTTAATTATATCAAGGACACAGTGGGGACATATGAAACCCCTTTCTTAAGTGCAGCATTCGGGGCCATAAGGATATTAGACCATCAATTGCAGCGTTGTTTTACAAAGTAAAGAAGAGACAATTGTATGACCTCAGTCTTATTTAAAACGTTTCAGAGATCTAACGTTGGTCCTTAGCCAGTTACTGGAAAGGTGTCTGTCTGTGGTTGTTGTTGCTGACAAAACTGTGACCAAACAATTCTCAGCTTAATGACTAATGCCCTTTGAAATGACACATAAGGCCCATGTGAGTCCAAAAGTTTAAAAATGCTTTTCAGTAGTAACAAATGGCGTTTTTGAAGATCATTTTGAAAACTAAGGTAGCTACTAAAAGTTTGACGCCAGATTAAATTTTCTTGGTTCTATGTGTCTCATAGTACAAATTTGTCAGCATTGAGAAGTGTCATGAATGGAAGATGATATCTGAAAAACGTTTAAATTAAAATAAAAACTACAATACAAGTCTAGGAAGATTACTTCTTTTATCTGGGCTTACTTTGGACCCCTCTTGGGCTGTTTGAATTCCTCTTAAACAAAAGTGTCAGGGAAAGCCCTGTCAATCAATGTTGATGAAACAATGAAGTGTTTGCGTATCTATGTTTCCTATTTGTTACCTGTGGCCAAAAATTATTAGCTCAAATAAGGGGGATGAACACTTCAAATAGGCCCCAGGTGGGCCCAAGGTATGGAAAAAAATGCCTCTTTGAATTAAAAAATTACTTTTTCGAAAGCCTTATTTTCAAATACACAATAGCTACTGCATTTGAGAGGACAGATTCGATTCATTTTGGCTAGGTTTAAGGACTACAAACCCAGTAATATTGGTAATATGCACTGGATCTGCCTTAGCCCATTTGGCCATTTGATTGCCGTAGCTATAATGCCAGGAGCCGTCCTGTCTTAGGTTATACTGTGGTGACAGACACTGTAAAGGAATATTATGTCATGAATTTCAGCTTCCTTCTTTAAAGTTTAAATCAGGGAATGGAAGGACTTTATGTCCTATTATGAAGTATCTCAAAGGACCCTTTTGGATCCCATCCAATTATTGGTTGAAAACGGAACGTGACTCTTTCAATAATGCTACTTTTGAAGGCCTTCCGATGCTCCAAAATAGGGCCCGGGTGGGCCCAAAGTTTGAGATCTGCTTTATTGAAGTAAAAAGTAACGTTTTCAAAGAACGGTATTTTCAAAAATACGATAGGTACTACAGATTTGACGACAGATTGTATTTGATTGGCTATCAGTTACTCCGCATACTCATTTTCAGGTTTGCATTGTATTCTTATGGAAAGTTAGTAGCCTGCCAAAACAGTAGAAATGACCTTTGGGCCCTTCTTAAGGTGAAATGCCCGGGAACATCCGTTCTTGAGTCATGTTTTGGGGACTTTCTATCTGAGAGGATATCATGGTAATAAGTACAGCTTTGTTCTCAAAAGTGTAATTGGGACCTAATCTGTAACCCAAATTAGGCCTTCCTGAAGCAGAGAATGTCTAAGAGACGTTTCTCTTAAGTTGCATCTTTGCAAATAGGGGTTTAAGTGATATTATTATGTAAGGATGTCAGCTTTGTTCTCAAAAGTGTAAAAGAAGGTCACTTTTGGGGACATTTAGGGCCCACATATCCTTATGGCTCCAAGTGCTGCACTTAAGAAATGGGTTTCATATGACCCCACTATGTCCTTGAAATAATGAAACAACCAAAGCTTTCGTTCCCAATAGTGGAAATGATAAAGGTCTAGCTCCCTAACTATATCATCTGCGTTGACGATAGCAGTAAACTTTTATCTCTAACTTATGATTAAAGCAATTGAAAAAATTAGTAAACGGCAAAGGAATATAGGATGATCATTCGTCTGCACTCGGATGGTTCTGGTACCATGGGGCAATTTTTTGTATCATCGCTATGTATTCGAGTCTACCTAACCCGATTCCGAGCCAATTCCGTTTTCAGTGTCTACTATTCATGGCCGTCTCCTTGTCTAGTCATTAAACAACGCAGTATATCTTGCAATATTGTCACATATAATATTTTCTAAGTACATTACTTAGAAAAGTCAGACTAAGGAATTAATTTCATAGTCTTGTCCATCCCGTGCTTCAATTGGCTGTTTGAAACCATTCATTTATGAAACTGTACATCGATAACAAGGTAGCAATAAGTAACACTTATGAAACTGCCTTTTTGCCGACTCAGCTAAAATCGGTCCCTATAGTCCGAGCCCAGCTTTGTCCCATGCCGGACCAATTCCAGTTGCAGGAACCAATTCCAATTCCAAGTCCCGTAAAACGGACTCTAGTCAGGAATTGATTCCAGGTCCCGAATCGGGCGTTACAGCCCTGATTTGTACTTGAACTTGTTTAGAATCCATTATGCGCTTTCCCAGGACTTCTGCTAAATCCAAAGTTACAACACTGCTGTTTATTGTCTATAAATTTCCATGAAAAAGAGCTCATTTCATGTTTACTACTCCCTTTTCCTTAGATCCAAGAAGCTTTATATATAAAGATCTAGCTAAGAAATGGTCTCTTCGGCAACCATCTATGGTGTAGTGACTTAGTTTTGTATGATCAGAGATGGAGGGCTAAGCTGATTGTAATTAGCGTTTTCGTTAAGAGTTCTTTCGAGGTCTGTGGAAAGCTCTTTTTTTCGTTAAATACATTGCATTTCGTCTTCCATCATTGTACTTGAAAGTCACATCTCGCCTCTTGAGGTCTGAAACAAAATTCAAATGAAGGACACTACATGTAGTATGTCTTAAATTTGATTTTGATGTAGTTATACTTTCAATTTGAAGGAAAAGGTTATAATGGCCTTCTAATGTTTGTCCAAGTGTGTACCATTCGCTACAACTCGAAAAAAGAAAACAGAAAATAAACGTCACAGTCTCTTTCTAGCGTTTGTTTACACCTTTGCCTTATACCACTGCACCTTTTTATATGCAATGAAAAATAAATGAATGAAATACCACTGCACCTTTTTATATGCAATGAAAAATGAATGAAACAAAAGTAAATTGTAAAGAATATTTTCACAACTCATTAGAAACATCTGCTCCTTGAAAGTAGACGTCACGACTTGGCCGATTTTTTTAACAATAGAAAACCGCAAACAACAAAATGTCCTTGAAATTTCTAACAGGTCTCCACAGCCCGACAAAAGACTGGGATTTCCTTAGGAGTACATGACATGAAAATCCTTTTAGTCCAAATTCTTGTAGAAGCTGACCACAGTTAATCAGGCTTGCATCATAACAAGGTAACAGAACTCCAGCTCTATCAGCACAATGTGTGCTCAAGCGAATAATGACTTGTGGTGCTTAATAAGTAGTTCCAGTGGGCCACTGGGCTTGGTCGGATCATATGTCCTGATTGAGTACGGTTGTGAAGATACAACTCGCTGGACTAAAACTACAGAATGTGAAAGTTACTGACCATCACTAATAAGACTTTCCCGGGCTGTGGGGGACTACTAGGGATTGTAGGCTTTTGGGCAATTTCATGGCATGTATAGACGGTCACTGAATCATGGAATCTGCAAGAATGTGGCTTTTTTGTCAGTTGTTTAAGAAGGAAGGAGTTTCAAGGACAGAATAAGTTTGTCCAACTTTCAAGGGAGCAAATTCTCTAATGTGAATGATGTCAAAATTTTCCAATAAAATTTGTCTTTATTCATGAGTCATTACCTAGGTATTCCATATTATGCGGTTAATTTTTTATAAACTAGTAGTTTAAAATCAGTGGGGTGTCCAAAATTTAGAGACCGTTTAACTAGGAGGTAGTGTAGCAAGCTAGGCAGCGCGACTCCCGTTTTTTTAAGTGAGAACCTGGCATTCATGCAAAGAAGTTCAGAGCAGTCTCATGTTATCGTCGGTGGAGCTAGAGTTAGAGTTAGATGAGCTTTTACGGCTCAGTTTCTAACCAAGTCGGGCCGGGCACGGCCATTTTTCCAGTTGTGGCTCGCTGGCTTGTTTTCCTTACTCCATTGTTTATGCTGAGCACCAAGCACAATGGCAGTAGGTTCTATTTCTAAAGTCTTCGGTATGACCGGGCCAGAAGTCGAACCCCAGACCTTCCGGCTGCAAGTCAAATGCTCTAACCACTTGATGATGCAGTCGGTCTAAAACGTCGGTGGAAGTAATCTCTTGTCACTTTTCGGAATAGGAAAATCTACTTCCCCAGAGAGAAAATATTTTGGGGACTGATTGGAAGGCGGCCTTTCGAAACTGTCAAACACTTTAAAATTCAAAGATGTTTACTGTTTCAGTCACCAAGTAATCAACTAATCAACTCTGTTGGTATCATTACATATTTAGAACTTCTTATTCGCTTATAACGTTTTGATGCATACCGTTAGTCTAGGGAGGAGGTATAAAATGACTTCCCTGCTTGGTCTGTGTTATCTTTGTTAACTTAACAGCAAGCATGAAACATTTAGCTTTGCAACCAGGGACAAGTTGAGTATTCAGACGTCTTATACATAACGAGAGACAGTTGTGGCGCCAGGTGGAAGGCAGAGGGGACTATGGCCCCTACCGAGGCGAGGCTTTTCCCCGTCGAAGGAATTTATCAATTTCGTCGGGGATCCTTAACAGGTACGAAATCTAGCCTATGTAATCCCCTGCGACGACGACAACCAGTCGCCCGGACAGTTTTCAAGATATTGCACTTGAAGAGAACAGTTTATCTAATAAGAATCCTAATTTTTTAAATTTGCATTAATACTAATGAAAAATTTCCAAATTTTCTGCAATAAAATCCCCATTTTTTAAAAATTTTCTTCTATACCAAAGCCCAAATTTTAGCGCGTTTCTTTGCGCGCCGAACATTTTGGCCTTGCCTACTTACGAAAACTCATCTACTTTGGTCGGGGAACTTGCTCTCTCTTCTGGCAAATCTTGGCCTCACCATAGGCGTACGGGACTCTTCCATTTTTTTGGGGGGGGGCAGCAAATGTTTTGCCCGAATCTCAAAAAGTTGCACGAATTTCGTTGCAGTTTCAGGTGCATAAAATAGATCACCAAACCACTACATGCGCGCGAAGCGCGCGAAAAGTTTTGCACATTTTTCGGCATTCGATCAAAAATTCGGGAAATCAGTAGAAAATTCGGGCAATATTTTCACTTTTACTTCGTCTCTGAAGGGAACTTCACCCATTTGGTGCCCGAATTTTTGTCCTTTCCTGCCCAAATTTTCCACCTCAGAAATTTGGGGGGTAGCCTGCCCCTCTGCCCCCGCTTCGTACGCCTATTGGCCTCACCCCTGACAAGTGAAAGACACCTCATATCCATTCATGTCTATGATTTTTCGAAGCCTTCAAATCTGGTTAGCTACAAGAACGGTAAAGCTGACGATGATATCTTACCCTTCATTTCTCTTTCTAGTGAGTACTTTGGTCTTTCTGTTTCACGATGAGACCGGAATGGCTTATAGTTCCGTCTTTCGAGCTTGCTTCGTGATGATGTATCTGGTACACAAAAAGTATCTCATGTATTACAATTGCCAACCGTTTAAAGTCTTACATTTGTCTAAATTGCAACTAAATTTATCATACAAAAGTGCTGCACTGTCATATAATATTAATAATATTAAAGTCATGTTGCATTTTAGAGGCGTAGCTACGGGGGAGGGTGCCCCCATAAGATAGCTAAGGCCCACAGGTTCCCCTTACAATAAATTTTGAAGTTTATTTTTTATGCTCTAGCCAGTTACCAGCATAAATATCATTCTTTTCCGTGATTCTGCAGAAAATGCATGAAAGAACGCCCAAATAATGAAGCACATGCCGGCCAATTAGGGGAGTCTCTGGGCCAATACCCGAACTTGCAGGCCAAATACTTGAGGATCTCTCGAAACGAGGAATGGCTGGAGAAACCTACATTTACGAAGCGAGATAACAAGTTAATGTTAATTTTGAGTTAGACTCTAAGTTGAGCTTTATTAATCACTAGTTTGAGATATGCTTGACGAAGCAGGAAAATTTCAGAATGAATTGACACTCCACCGAGGAAAAAGATAGCAACATACTTTTAATTTTTTAAGCTTCTTGTAATATGTTTCTTTGCAAGTGTTAACCTGCATTTAATCTTAGTTTTGGTGTCAGTTAATCCTATAACACAATAAAAGCTACGGAGGCTTGCATGCTCCCACCTAAGGGTGACAGTCATTCAGACTCACATCTTTCTTTGTAGAGGGAAGCTTGCTAAGAATGTGTCCCCAGAAAGGATTCTGTGTCCCTCCAGTTCCCCCATTGATGAAGTACTGCATACGCCTGAATGTTACTTTACCCTTAGCCCAACCAAGTAAGTCTACTTTTGTAATTACGTAAATTGAAAACAGCCTTATTCTGTTGGATGGTAACTGTTCCAGTATGAATTCATTACTTCAACATTTTTGATAAACCTTGACACAACATACTGTTTTCCAACTAACCCTTACCCCACCTTTACCCCTCCCCCATCACCCACTGACGTCAAGTCCTACAGCTGAAATGTTTGGGACAACCCCTGAATATACTTGCCCTTGGAAAGGTTTCTGCTATCCCTCGCCCTCACTGCAAAAAGTCCTGGCTTCGCCACTGCTACTTCACCCTTGTCCCAACCAAGTATGTTTTGTAATTAAATGAATTTAAAACAGCCATATCTGATTGGGTACTCACTCTCCCAAGATGAGTTAATTACCTTCCTCTTTTTTAAATTGATAAATCACTGACACACTTTACGATTTCTCCCACTGAACATTAGAAAACCTAAAACCCAAATGAAAATTTATTCATTTTTTTTTTCGTTTTTACAGGTTACATGTTATTCACTGACAACAGCAAACAAAGGAAAGAAATACTCAGTGAGGATGAAGGCCTGTCTAATACACTTGATAATTTTGTCTTCGGATTTTATCAAATTGTTTACTTATGATTTATAATTCGTACTATTTGCATCTTGCTTTGGCTAAACTGGAGGATATTGATATGCTCCGTGGCAAAAATTTCTTAAAGTTAACTCCTTACATCTCCACACTTCACAAGTATATCGAAGACATGCAGACGTATTTTATACTTACCATGGAAGTATATTGTAAATTTGTCATGATCATGGATATATAATTACAGTAAATGATGGGTATGGAACATATGCATTATATTTTTTATGTTTAACATGTTAATATTACAGGATAAAGTAACTTTCAAACCAGTAACACTTTACCTTCGATAGTAGACAGCGGTCTAGATGATGGTGACCTAGGATATTTGAGATTCCTCATCGCCTCCGTTGTTTCTAAAACGGAACAATATTATTTCATTCAGTCTTTCTCAAACCTTACATCTTATGTATACTGTTCTATATGAACATCCCGTTCCGTTTAAATGTTGATGCTACGGCACCTTTGACCGTGTGAGGAAAAGTCGAAACTACCACAAGAAACTCCCAAGACAAGTGAAGATAGAGGACCCGGGCTTCCTCCCCGTATTTGCATCCAAAAATAGTGCCGCTAACTTCTAAGAAGTTTTTAATTTACTAAGCATGAAAAAATGCATCAGTTCAATAGTTTTCCTGCCCTTAGCCAATTTTTTATCCTTTGTAGTTTATCTATCCATTGCACACAGTGTTAAATTAAAAATGTAATTGTTAGGGTAAATTGGTTAGGCAAATTGCACATGTATTTAGAAGGAATGCATAGGGAGAAAGCTTCAATGAACGTTTGGTTCATGGTATTTGGAACAATGGCATTAATCTGATATAACCAATGTGGCCTTCCCGACCAAAAGTTAAAGGACGCCAGCTTATTTCATAAACCCTTGTCCACCTATGGAGTAGGTAATTGTTTTAGATAACGACTGCATTAGGTTTAACAAAGACATGTGATTTATATTGCAAGGAAAACCTGCTGAAAAATAAAGATGATCTAAAGTTCACTGTAAGAATTGCGCAATTCTCTTTCAGTTTTGTTTTGTTTTTCTTTTCAGTATAAGTGCACTTACTTTCATTCTTTGTAGTTAAAAAGGATATCAACGGCGTTGATTCAGGGGTGGTGTGGAGGGGCAAGGTGCCTTCGCAACAGGTGACATATATTTGCTTGAAAGAAGGGGAAAGTTTGCAATAAACACGCAAAACGTTCAAACTTTCTTCAATAAACAACCAAATTTGCAGATTTTCTTAAAACAACAATAAATTTTCATATTTTCTAAAATAAAGGCCTCTTTTTTCCAATTTTCTTCAAGTTAAATCCAAAATTTTGTGACTGCGCAGGCCTTCCAGTGACCACCCTCCGTTTCAGGGGTCGGGTTGCTGCCACCCCCGTCGGAGAATTCCCCCCGCAGGGCAAATCATGGCGCCACTCCTGTCGTGATGGAAAGGAGGATGAGTAAACTAGGTCCCGGCTTCAAATATTTCGTTTGGACGGGATACTTCGTCTCTCGATGACAAATTTGTCAATTGTGGCAGTATTACCGATATGTTAGAGACTTTAGTGTAAGACATGGTACCACAGTATTCCCGTTGATAGGACAGAATACCTTTCATAGGCGAAGAAAGCGGGGGGGGGGGGGGGTGGATCTCACAGCCAAAGTCCCAGTCAAAAATGTAGCACCAAATTAATCCTCTCCCAGGACGGTCCGAAACAACGTTCAGCTCCCCCGATGAGAACAGCTTCCTACGCCTATTATACCTTTCGTATGAAAGTGAGAATCAGACGACTTGCAATGATCCAATTGGTAACGGAAAATTATTTTCTGTCGGGCTTCACTTCATAAATACATCCTAATACTTTAAATACATTCTTTAACAAATTCTCAATACGGAAAGGATAATAGTATACAAAAAACCATATGAAGATACACGTTAACATATCTAGGGCCTTTTCGACGTAATAAATTGGGGATTTCCCAGATAGCCCTTCAGGTTGGCCCTATCCTGGCTCTTAGGATGACGTTTTATTCCAAGGAAAACATGGCTTAAATACGTAACTAAATGTTGTGATGGTGAGGTAATTTTTAACGCCCTTATATTTAGTGTCCTATTAATTATTGCTTTAAATGTATTTAAATTTGCCCCTTTTCAATCTTTGTTGTTGGTAACTGATATGGAAAACAAAAGATATTTGACTGTAAGGATTTAACTTCTACTTAAACTTTGTTTATCACATTTAAGTTTTTGGACTCATAAGATCCCTAGGTCATCCATTTTCCTCATTCTATTCTCCCTTCTTTCATCTGTTTACACACAAGGAAATTTATTAACTGCAATCACTTATTACTCAAAAAGTTGTTTATTTGTACTCTTGTGACCATTGGTAGAGATTTATTCTGAGACCTGGGGGATGGAAAAAGCCAAAGGCACCAAAGAAACCGAGGGAGTGCAAAGTGCTTCCCTTTCAGGTCTTGGGGATCGCCTTGTGGTGGGTCCGTTGGCAACGCCCATGAGGATCCAGATATATATATATATATATATATATATATATATATATATATATATATATATATATATATATATATATATATATATATATATATACATTTACATAATAACAGCAAGAGCAACGGTAATGCCTTAGCAGCCAACATTGTACTGAAAATAGTTACGAAATTTTCGAAGCCCTGCTTCTTCCTCAGCGTATAGTCAGACAGTGAACTAACTACCAGAGGTTACAAAACAAAAAGTTATATGTAAAACACGAAAAAGCTGGTAGCTCATCGGAGGCAATTGAAACCGCCTAAGTGCGACCGTTCCCTATTCAGACCATGGTCCAGCGTATTAAGCTTATTGATGAGCTTTAGTTCATACGATTTACTTTCGGAATCAGATTTGAATCCTCCACGTAGCAGACAACAGTGTAAAGGTGCGTTCACACCAAAACCGAAATCTGCTGCGTTTTGCGGGCGGGACGCGAAATTTTTTCCCAAGACAATTAGGGGCAATTTTACACCAATGAAAATTTTGAAAATCGCCCCATTCGTTCTGAGATAACAAATTTCGCGTCCCGCCCGCAAAACGCAGCAGATTTCGGTTTTGGTGTGAACGCACCTTAAGTTTTCAAGTCCATGATCTGGGAGATCAAAGTGAAGTGAAATAGTGTGGTGTTCAGATTTACTGCGAATTGTCTGTTTATGGTTATTGAACCGGAGACGGAATGGAGTTTGGTCTCGCCGACATAATTTCCATTAGGGCATTTGTCACTATAGAAAAGGTAAACCACATTGTGAGCATTGGAGCTAAGCATTTAACTACTTCTAAAGGGCATTTAAACAGACCACAGAGATAAAATTTGACCATTTTCTTATGTTAATGAGGTCGAGACACTCACTATAGCAGAGATCCGGGGGTTACTTCCAAAGGAACTTGGATGCGTACTAAATGGACCACAAAATATTTCCCTCTTGCTAGCATAAGTCGTGCATAAGTGGGCTCAAGTTGAAATCACCCGACGGTTCAGAAGACCCCACGGGAACGTTTTGAGCTCTCCCAGGGGTATAAATCATTCACTGTCTGAAAATGGCATTGAATTTGCTTTAAACAGCCCTCAAAATTAGAACTTGACTATAATTTTTGATAAATCCATGTGCATCAATTGTAGGCTAATTTGATGGTGGGTGCTGGTATAGGAGTTGCATTGAAACAACAACACTACTCAAGTTCTCTAAAAGGAATTGGCAATGGCGCAACTATCAACGATAGATACACTCAAAGCGTGCCGAAAAATAGCCTTTTAAAGACAGATAGTTCAGAATGTGTTTTATTCACACTGCATTACCCCAGTTACGTTAAAATGCCCTTCTCCTTCTTCCCGTTTCTTCTTCCATTTACCTTATCCTTTTGCTCCCGTTTCCGAGGGTTTCGTCCCCCCTGGTCTCCCACAAAGAGGGACATTTTTGGGCCTTAAGACGAGCAGCTAAGCCCCACGGTAAAGACGATCTTATGCTCCTACCATGGGGGTACTACCATGGAGTTAGTACTTCCATGACCATATGTACCTTGCTGTTATAGTAGACAAGTCAAAACGGTGAGCCGAGGTCAAATTGACATTGCCAAATTGCCATTCTGTACCTTTTGCAAGGATTACCTTAAAACGAAGGTTATGGGTTTACCGTTCTTAACGCAGATATTTATTGAGAATGTAGTCCTTGTTTGTCAGGTAAACGTCCAGCACCCCCTTCCCAAATCGATCCTCAGGTACGGCCCTGCCTGCCCCACCCTGCTGCTGGATGGATGTAAGACTAAAAGTGCGTGAACTGTTGCCGCTGGCGGAGAGTGCGGACGAGAGCGGTATTTGTAGAGAGTAAGCGGACACCGTACAGGAACGATCTGGACAGAACTCCCCAGCTCTCGACATGTTTCACCAGACACTTTGCATGAACCTCTCTTGCCTAATCCCAGTCAACTGACTTGGAATACCACAGAAAAATCCATGTTCGTTTTAGGATTGGTATTATTATTATCCATATGTAAACGTTACAAAGACATTCACAAAATATTCTTGTTAACTTTACATAAATGGATAAGTACTAGATACACTAGTCGACATCCCGGCTCTCCGCCAAGTCAACACAATACACGGCCCTTCCAAACAATGTTAACGTTGGTATTTTAGTATTAAGTTTGTCGCTTTTTAAGCCAAACGCCTTTTGATCTCAGTGTAATTAAACAAATCAACAGTTACAAGTAAAAAGTGTGATTGGTGTTAACTTACCTTCAGTAGTGGCCATAACTCAGACAGGGAATATTATCTTTCCCCCGTCAGACGCGTGGAATCATTTAGCGCAAGTTTTCCAAATATTGGAAGCCAATTTTCAATCTTATCCTTCAAAATTCTTTTAAATGTTTTAAAAGAAAACAATTGTATTATAGTGCTTTCCTGCATAACCCAACTCTTTTAGAAACGACAGAGCCAATTGATGTAGATGCATTACTCAACACTCCGGGTGTACTTTTTATCGTTTTGTCAAACAATCGGTGCTAAACATAAGTCTGAAGTCCTACTAATTTGAATATTATAACATTGGTTTTATCGTTCACCTCGAAGAGTTGTTCAAACAGTTTGTTATCATTTCAAGTTTACGACCACGCTATGTTGTCTTTTTGAATAAGTTATATAACCTGCCAGTAACGCTTTCTGTGATATGTGCGCCGTCGTGGCCCTGGCTGTTGCATATGAACTGTCTTGTTTAGACACA